>CP139504.1:434030608-434194423 GCA_021014915.2 Artemisia tridentata subsp. tridentata | reverse complement strand
CCTTAGGTTGGGATTTGTGAACCTTGGGTTGAGACCGATTCTTGCACATAAATTTCAACTCTAAGCTAGCATATAACTCCAACTTTTAACACACTTTTTAGCACTTAATCTTGACTTCGTCTTTTCATCCTTCTCATGTACAATGGAAATAATCATACTATGAATCAATATCTTTGTTGACGAGCTTTTCTTCAATATTCACTTGATTTTGTAGCTTTTCTTCGTCTTTCTTGATATTTCCTTGTACCAAGACTTGAACACATCTTTAACAACTTTTAAGTGTAAAATGATCATAAACATAACTAAATAATATGCAAAAACATAAAAATAACGCGATAAAAACATGTACAAAATGAGCGTTATCATCATCTTTCTTACTTCAAAATCATTTCACCAAAGGAACAATTGAACCGACCTTGTTTACCAAAAAATTCGAAGATGACATTTTGATTGTTCAGATTTACGTGGACGACATAATCTTTGGGTCCACTAATCCGAAACATTCAAAACATTTTGAAAATCTCATGAAAAGTAAATTTGAAATGTTCAGGATGGGGGAATTAAAATTCTTTCTTGGTTTACTAATTCATCAAACCCCAGGTGGTATTTTTATAAATCAAGCTAAATATACTATTGAGATTTTAAAGAAACATGGAATGGAAAATTGTGACTCTGTTGGTACACCAATGGTCACTTCACCCAAAATAGGAGCTGATTTATATGGGAAACCCATGGATCCGAAGAAATATCGGAGCATGATTGGTTCTCTCATGTACTTAACTGCTAGTCGACCCGATATACATTTTGTTGTCGGTTTATTAGCACGGTTTCAGGCAAGGCCTACCAAATTTCACCTCCAAGAGGTTAAATGGATCTTTCGATACCTACGAAGAACCATTAATATGGGACTTTAGTATCCGAAGGATTCAGAGTTTACACTAACAACCTTTTCAGATGCCGACCATGTTGGTTGCCAAGTTACCGCAAAATGTACATCCGGGGGAGCACAATTTTTGGGAGAAAAACTAGTAGGCTGGTCATCAAGGAAACAAGACTGTACGGCATTATCAACTACTGAAGCCGAGTATGTGTCTCTATCTGCGTATTATGCCCAAGTTCTATGGATGCGGACACAGCTCACAGATTATGGCTTCTCTTTCGATCGCATTCCTATCTATTGTGACTCGAAAAGTGCCATAGCCATCTCGTGCAATCCCGTACAGTACTCGAAGACCAAGCATATTAGAGTCCGCTATCACTTTATCAAGGAACACGTCGAAGAGGGTACTGTTGAATTATTTTTCGTAAACACTGAATACCAACTCGCCGATCTATTTACTAAAGCCCTTCCAAAAGAAAGGTTTGATAACTTAGTTCGACGAATTGGCATGCGAAGCCTAACTCCCGAAGAGTTAGAAAGTCTTCTCGAAACTTCTTGAATTTTATCTCAGAAAGCTTCGTTGCAAATATTTTTGAAAAAAAACAAAATACAAAATTTGAAAAACAAACAAAAAGAAAATACAAAATTAGAAAAATCCACAAAAACGAAATAGAAAAACTTCAAAAATACAAAAACAATATAGAATCAAAAAGCCAAAAATATTCTTCTCACGACGTGTCTCTCGTATAATCGATATTCTGTACATATCGAGAAATGTCATTCAACAATGATACGGACATGTACAGATGCTTGAGCGAGAGTTCATTTAAAATTTTTCTAAAACATGTCGTTTCTCAAAATTTCTTCACAATGGCTTTCTTATATTTCAGTACGAAACCCGCACTTAAATGACGGCTTTCATATATTTCTGTACAAAACCCGTGCTACAATGATGCCTTCTGATTATATCAGATCAGTACTCGCAATGTTAATGGCAAAGGAAAACAAAGAATCCTTGAGCACATGATCAAGATTTTTCAAAATCTTTTTGGAAATTCTGTGCTCAAGATTCTTCAAAAAAGAAAACTCCCTCTATACCCTTAAATGATTTTAAACTAAATCTCAGTTATCGAAAAGACTTGTCCGGGATGGGTAATAATTTCTAGCTGGTTCATCCAGTGATGTAAATGTGTTTCGCAAAGGACTTGTCGGAGTAGAATGTACCAATTCGAGAGATGATCATTGAATATGACCGGGATGGGTAATAATTTCAAGCTAGTCTAACTAGTGATGTAAACGCGTCTCGCAAAGGTCATGTTCATTGAAAATCAATCAATTCAAATGTGCAAACTCTACCCAACATGTGCAATTTTATTTCAAAAATTCACGAGCACATGTGAAGGGGGAGTATTTCTGAAAAGGCAAAACTCTCGAAGTGTTAACTAAATGTGTTTTACTCATAAACACTTTGGGAGATTTTCACAAAAAGTTTTATGGCAAGTGATCAACTAATCTAGGATAATCATGGAGTAATAAGGTGTTTATGGTTAGGTTTATGTCCTATGATCCGCCAGAGCCGGAGAGATCTACCCAAGGACAACTCCAATAGATTAGAATTAGAAGTCCTTAGGTAAGATTGAAAAAAGGAGTAAATGAGAAAGGGAAAGAAGGGGTTGAAGAATTAAAAAGAAAAGTTGAATGAAAGGGTGAAAAGAAATAGCCCTCCATGAAAACTTATGGCAGAAACTGGGTCAATACATCTGCTATCGGTTATCACAAAGTTGATACTGATATTGAAGACAAGACGTCATGGACCCAGTGATGCGCTGCACCACCCTCCTAGCCACTCAGATATCTCTTAAAAGATATTTGTTTCATTTCTCACGGAGAACACTACATAATCTATCGGCCTCTCATTCCGAGATTTGTTGATATTGAAAAGGTGGCACTCTGGTCCATGCCTCCGACTACTAAAACCAAAACCCATAATTGAGTCTAGAGCCAATGAGATTCATCAAAAGATCTCTTAGGAACACTTCCATAAGAATACCCTTGTGTTCACCAAATAGGACACCAGGTGTACAAGAGTCTTAATGAGATCTTAGGATCTTGCCATTTATATCATGATGGTTACTATACTTCAAACGGTCTACAGTCGTGAGGTGATCTCCAGCGACTCATTGAATAGTGGGTGCACTTCAGTGTGTCCGTGTAAGCCCTCTCGGGGGTATCCGGTTCAGAACGGCCTGGGTTAAGATTATAGAAAGTCTTCACAATGTGCTGTTGATAATCTCGAAGTCTAAACCTGTAAGCGCTGGATGATTTATCACTAACAGTTTTATGCAGCTACCTATAAACATCCATCAACCATCATCTCATATATCAAACATCTTCACCTCAGCATACTCATACTTATGAAGAACATCCCCAACAAAGCTCAAGTGTAAAAAGTTCAAGACAGAAGGATCAAGTTAAAGACAGAGTGTAACGACAAAGTCAAAAAGCTAATCAAGATGTCAAGAACAAGTTCATATGTCAAATGATGAAAGAATATGGGGAGATTGTTAGCATAAGTATACAGTCCAAGATGTATGAGTATGTTGGAGGACACATCGCATCATCACACGAAGATTTTGAGCAAGGCAAGAACTACCTGAAAACGATTATTTTGAAGATCACATTGCATGAAGGAACGAAGAATGAAGACTATTCTACATCGACACCCATAGTTCAAGACACTGAAGACAAAAGACCAATCACTGGGAGCATCATGGAAATGACCATCCCTTAGGGGGAGATTGTTAGCATTTATATTTTTAGTCAAGTGATGGTCATTTGTTGTAATTGTAAATATGTGTCGAGTAGTTAGTTATGTACAAATGAGAGTGGGCTTTTAGTGTTGTAATAGAATAGAAAAAGTTCACTTATTGATCCAACTAACTCAAGCCCACACCGAGCCCACTCCAAGGCCTTTTAGGGCGTCCCACTCTTTGTATAAATACCACACACTCTCACCAAATTAGTGTGCCACTTACTCTAGTATAGGTGTGAGAGTGTGTAGATGTGTGTTATATCTTTGTTTGTTCTCTTAAGGTTTGATTAATAAACATTCAGTTAAAAGTTATTCATACGCATCACATATTCTCTTCATCTTTACTTTCCTATTGAGTGTCAGTTTTATATTAATAGTATTGATGTAGGATATAGTTGGTTCGAGTAGTATTTCATAGCTTTACAAAAACTACTGTGCAGGGGTAATTATTAACAAGAAACCCTTGACAAATAAGCTAGTCAAAAATAAGCAACTAAAAAAAAAAAAAAAAAGTCAAATTGCATATTCAAAACTACTTATCCTACTCACAAATAATCTGATAGCCAGTTTGATTAAGCACTCCCAAAGACCACTATAAAAAATGCTACTAGCAAAGTATAAGAATTATAAGAAAATAAACCTTGCAGAAATGGGTGGCTCGTGCAATCTCGCCAGCATTAAAAAACAACTTAAATGATTACCGATAAACAAAGTTTTTTTAAACAAATGTGTACATCCTATAAAGACGGATTATAAAAGTTAATCACATTAGAATAGGAACTGACATTATGATCGGTGAAATGCAAACCACTTGTTAGCTAGCTAGCAAACTTCCAACTTAGCCACTCTATCTTATAACCACATACAATACGTGGTATCACTAAATTTGCCACCGCCTAATTAAGCATTTTTCAATTAGTTTAACCAAGTTAGCTGGCTGCTATGAAATCACTATTTGTGAAGCAAACTATATAATATTATCCATCAATCATCAGAATCTATATATGTTGACGTCTGAGAGACCCGATCCGTCACGACACAGGAAGGACGGCACATGAAGGACGACATGGAAGGACGACATGGACAGACGACATGGACGGATGACAAGTTGCGCTGACCACCAGGTAATATGTTCCCAACTGATGTGACCACACGCGTGTACCTACCGCTCATGTTTTAAGGGAACATGTTCCCTATGATGACGTCATCTACATTAGCTCAGGTACTATATATACACCACCCTTTACGGTTGTTGTATACACATACTACACCTCCTACCTCTCCCTACTTTCTCTCTCTAGAATTATTCTCAAATAGAGGGTTCATCCCTCCATACTTAGCATCCCTCCATACTTAGCATCCCTCCATAGTAAGAGGAGAGCACTGACTTGACCGTCGGAGGGTGGTCCCGGGGCTCCGGCCTCGGGACTCCTTCTAACGGGCTCTTTCATGACTGCAGTATACTTCAAAGCTCGGGACAAGGATGGACGGCACGTGGGAACCTTCCGAATCTACCCGACAGAATTATGTTTCAACAACATACTTGACGAAGCATTGTATGCATATTTAACGCTTAAGCATATAGAAATTCCGAAATAACTTGGATAAGTACCTGATTGATAATATAATTGAAAACCAACTGTATAAAACTGACTAACTAAACCAATGTACACAACCGTTAACCAGCCCCAATCACTTATCGACGATGTTAAAAAAACTCCGACCTAATTCCACGTATAACAAGATCTATTCCAACCTAGTTTTCAGTGAGGCATTTTATCAAACACTTTGTGTTCGAAACAACTATCGGTGAGATAATGGTTATTTAAGTTCACCATCGGTGAGATTTAAGTTGAAAGATTTAAGCGGGACGAATTGAGATACTGAGATATGATTTGTTTATATGTATTTGAAATAATGTGACTTGAAAAAATAAGTAAGAACTATTGTGACTTGTTTTATTTTTCTTATATATATATATATATATATATATATATATATATATATATACACATTCTTTTTCACAAGTTATACATATTATTTTTAACATTCTTACATATAAATGAAAAATAATATTGTTTTCAAAGTTTATGTTTCAAATAACATGTTTAGGGGAGGATTATATTGCACAAGAAAAAAGTTAAAATATCTACAATTTTTGCATATTTTTTTTTTTACAAACTTTGTATCCATATCGTTTGATAGTGTTAAAGAATTTTTGGATTAACATATGAATATGCAATTTTAGTAAGTATATACATGTAATTGTCTTCTTAATCATTTTATAGAATTTAGTCATAGCAATATGTGAAACAGTGACCAAAATTTCATCACTATGGTTAATGACGAAATTTCTCGTCATTATTCATGTATTTAATGACTAAATAGTGACCACTTGTAAGTTTCATTACTGAATTTCTATCGATGACCAAAAATAATGACCAAAAATTATATAGTCACTATTTTCATCTAAATACAACAACAACAACAAAACCCAACCCCGCCGTGGCAGAGTATGGGGGAGGTAAAATGTAAACAGATAGTACCCATACCCCATGATAAACCCGGAGGTTGAGAGACTGCTTCCAATGAGACATCCGGCAAGTGCAGGTGTGCAGGTGAGAGAGCAAAGAAAGGAGAGCAAAAGCCAGAGAACAATATGCAAAAAGCAGGCAAAAGAAAGTATCGAAAGCATGCAAACACGCAAACATAGCAGAAACAAAACAAAGGACCCGAAGAAAGGCAAATAGGCAAGGGGCACCGGCAAAAACACACACAAAGAAGCACACAATCTAAGATGCAAACAAAAACACAAACAAAACAAAGAACCAAAGCACCGAGACAAGCAGGAAAACCAAAAGGGAGCAACACAGAGCAAAGCAGGGCAACGCACTGAGCCTAAAGCTAAGGCAAAGCAAAAACCAATAACCAAAAGCTAAGGCAACGCACAGAGCCTAAAGCTAAGGAAAAGCATAGCAATGAACGGGGCCTATCCTAAGGCAAAAAGGGGACACCGAAAACCAAAACATAAGGGGCAAGGCAACAAAGAGCAACCTAAAAAAAAAAAACACACAAAAAAAAAAAAAAAAAAAAAAAAAACTAACTAACGCAAAAAAAATTCTCGTCACTAAAGCTACTTTTTCTTGTAGTGCGCAATGCGCATGTAGCAATTCTGTGGAAGGGTTAAAAAAGAAAATTACTGCATATAATAGCTAAAAGGGCATCATTTTTTCAAAATGTTTTTTTAATCGTTCAGATAGAAGCTTAATATATGTACCTCCCAAAACAGAACAACGAAAGTAGGGATGGCAACGAGGCGGGAAATATTGGGGATCGTATTCACCATCCCCATCCTCGTTTCTCACTTTCATCCACATCCCCGCCCCCATTCCCATTGGGGAATTGTTTTGCATCCGCATCCCCATCCCCATCCCCAACGGGGATCGGGGATCCCCACGGGGATTCAAGGATTTTCGGCCCTTATGAATTAAACATAAAAATTACATAACTAATTGAAAAAATAAAGAATTGGTCTATAAAATGTCTTAAAAAGCGTACATTGTACATAGTTTGATTAATTAAAATGTCCTTCAACTTTAGAGCATTTTATGAATCGTAATATCACATATAATATAAAAATAGAGTGCATCAAATGAGTGTATTCAGACAATGTATTAGTTGGGTAATACATAGTTAATGATTAACATTTTAAAATATTTGATTATTTTGATCTATTAAATGTCACATATACATACAAATATACGTGAAGTATAATAATTGTCAATACTTCACTAACATATACATATACAAGTACATTTAGTATCAATATACATATAATTTGTATATATTTGTACATTAAACAGTTCAGGGTCGGGGATTTATGTTATCCCCATCCCCGGTTTCAAAATTCGGGGATTCCCCTTCCCTAGTCAACTCGGGGATTCCCTAGTCAAATCGGCTTTGGGGATCGGGTCCCGTCGGGTATGGGATTTTTACAATCCCTAAGCGAATGTATCCACAATGAAGCACTTATCCAACTTGATTCCTTCTATGCTACCAAAAACGACAATCACATACATGCACGGTATTTGTGTAACTCTATTCATTAACTTGTATAACATGTTGAGAAGCATCTAGTAAACTCAAGATTCCTTTGCTATTGAAATACGTTAAATAACCTACCTCTTGTTCCCGTTTATCATCAGTGTAAATTTAGACATAGTGTGTAGTAAATGTTATGTTAGCATTTAAATTAAGTAAAGTGATGGTCATTTGTATCTTATTTACTTTACGATGTGTGTCGAATCATATGCAGTAGAATAGTATAAGTAGGCTTGTGTTGGACCAGGCTAGTGTGTAATAAGAAAAGTCAATGTAATATGTAAAATTTCAAGTCCAAAACAAAGCCCACCAAGCCCAACCACAAGGCATTAGGGCTGTAAATACCTTATTCGATCAACCTTAACTACAAACTAAGCTATATAAAACTAACTACTCGAACAGTGACACTCTAAGAATAAAAGGAGAAATAGAATAGATGAAGAATGAAGCCATGTATATGTAAACAAGTAGTCGAATGCTTATATTAAGAAACCATGAGAGAACATACAATATTAAAGCGCGCACACACACACTCTCACACCTTTACAATACTAAGATGCACCCAAAATGAGTGTGAGAGTGTGGTATTTATAGTTGAAGTGGAAGCCTTTGTTGCCATAAAAGGCTTTGGAGTGGGCTTGTGTTAGACTTGGGCTTTTGGTTATCTTTCATGAAGTTTAATAATCAAAGTCCAACACAACCATTTACATATTATACATTATCCCACACGACACACTAATTAAACAACTACAAATGACCATCACTTTCTAAAAATATAAATACTAACAATCCCCCCCTAAGGGATGGTCATTTCCATGATGCTCGCAGTGATTGGTCGTTTGTCTTCAATGTCTTGAACTTTGTATGTCATTGTAGAATAGTCTTCATTCTTTGTTCCTTCATGCACTGTGATCTTCAAAGTATCGTCTTTTGTGATGGTTCTTGCCTTGATCAAAATCTTCTCATGGTGATGCGTCGTGTCCTCCAACATACTCATACATCTTGAACTGTAAACTTCTGCTAACAATCTTCCCTTGCTAACAATCTCCCCTTAATCTTTCATCGTTTGACATATGAACTTGTTCTTGACATCTTGATTAGTGTTTTGACTTTGTTGTTACACTCTGTCTTTAACTCGATCCTTTTGTCTCGAACTTTTTACACTTGAGCTTGGTTGGAGATGTTCTTCATCAGTATGAGTATGCTGAGGTGAAGATGTTTGATGTATCTGATGATGGTTGATGGATATTTAAAGGTAGATGCATAAATTCGTTAGTAATAATCATCCAGCGCTTACGGGTTAGGACTTCGAGATCGTCAACAGCATAGTGTGAAGACTTTTTCTAATCTCCCCCAGGCCGTTCTGAACCGGATACCCCCGAGAAGGCTTACACGGACACACCGAAGTGCGCCCACGATTCAGTGAGTCGTTGGAGATCACCCCACGACTGTAGACCGTTTGAAGCATTTAACCATCATGAGATTAATATGGCAAGATCCTTGGATCTCATTAAGACTCATATTCACCTTGTGTCATTTTTGGTGAACACAGGGGTATCTTTATTGAAAGTGTTCCTAAGAGATTTTTGATGAATCTCATGGCTCTAGACTCTATTGTGCGTTTTGGTTTTAGTAGTCAGAGGCATGGAGCAGAGTCCACCTTTTCAATATCAACACATCTCGGAATGAGAGGCCGATAGATTATGCAGTGTTCTCCGTGTTAAATGAAACAAATATCTTTTGAGAGATATCTGAGTGGCTAGGAGGGGTGGTGCAGCGAGTCACTGGGTCCATGACGTCTTTTCTTCAATATCAATATCACCTTAGTGAATACCGATAGCAGATGTATTGACCCGGTTTCTGCCCTAAGTTTTCATGGAGGGCTATTTCTTTTCACCTTTTCATTTAACTTTTCTTTTTAATTCTTCAACCCCTTCTTTCCCTTTCTCATTTACTCATTCTTTCAATCTTTCCTAAGGTCTTCTAATTCTTAATCTATTGGAATTGTCCTTGGGTAGATCCCTCCGGTTCTGGCGGATCATAGGACATAAACCTAACCATAATCACCTTATTACTCCATGATTATCCTAGATTTATTGATCACTTGCCATAAAACCTTTTGTGAAAATCTCTCAAAGTGTTTATGAGTAAAACACATTTAATTAACACTTCGAGAGTTTTACATTTTTGAAAAACTCCCCCTTCACATGTGCTCTTGCATTTGTCATAAAATTGCACATGTTGGATAGAGTTCGCACATTTTGAATAGATCGATTTTCAAAGAACGTGACCTTCGCGAGACACGCTTACAACACTAGTTAGACTAGCTTGAAATTATTACCCGTCCCGGTCATATTCAATGATCATCTCTCGAATTGGTACATTCTACTCAGACAAGTCCTTTGCGAGACACGTTTACATCACTGGATGAACCAGCTTGAAATTATTACCCGTCCCGGACAAGTCTTTTCGATTACGGTCATTTAATTTTCGTCAATTCGAGGGTTTAAACTGAGTCTTTTTGTAGAGCTCTTTGGAGATTCTATCCACGATCTTTGAACATTTTGATCACATTTTAATCACGTCCTCTCCCCCTTATACCTAATCTCCCCCTCAAAAATAGCACGTAGTGAAATTTTTGAAATCAAGATTAAAATGAAACGTTTTTGGAGAGATGGACGGATTTTCATGAATTTTGAACATTTTGCTTTTCTTTTTATACTCCCCCTTAAATAAAGCATATTCGTTAAACTTTTGAGTTTAAAATCATTTGAGGGTATAGAGGGAGTTATCTTTTTTTGAAGAATCTTGAGCACAAAATTTGGAGAAAGATTTTGAAAAATCTTGTTCATGTGCTCAAAGATTCGTTGTTTTGTTTTGCCAATAACAATGCGAGTCCTGATCGGGTATAATCAGAAGTCATCATTGTAGCTCGGGTTTCGTACTGAAAGATACGAAATCCGTCATTGGAGCGCGGGTTCCGTACTGATTTGCACAAAAACCATTTAGATTTTTAGGATAAGTGCTCGAATAAGTATTTAAAACTTTTGTTTTGATGAAACACTTTCCTTTCTTTGAAGCTCGGGTCCGAAACTGAATTGTTCCGAATCCATTATTTAGAAATATTTAGAGAGACGACATGTTTTAGAAAACATTTAAATGAACTCTCACTCAAGCATCTGTACATGCCCGTATCATTGTTGAATGACATATCTAGGTAT
Organism: Artemisia tridentata subsp. tridentata; assembly: GCA_021014915.2. Classification (NCBI taxonomy): domain Eukaryota; kingdom Viridiplantae; phylum Streptophyta; class Magnoliopsida; order Asterales; family Asteraceae; genus Artemisia; species Artemisia tridentata. Next base: position 434,183,409 of record CP139504.1, on the reverse strand, counting down.
GTACAGAATATTGATTTATACAAGAGACATGTCGTGAGAAGAATATTTTCGGTTTTTATATTTTATATTGTTTTTGTATTTTTGAAATTTTCTATTTTTGCATTTTGTTTTTGTGGGTTTTTCAAATTTTGAATTTTCTTTTTTTTCAAAAATATTTACATGTGAAGCTTTTTGAGATATAATTCAAGATGTTTCGAGAAGACGTTGTAACTCTTCGGGAGTTAGGCTTCGCATTCCAATTCGTCGAACTAAGTTATCAAACCGCTCTTTTGGGAGGGCTTTAGTAAATAGATCGACGAGTTGGTATTCAGTCTTAACGAAAAATAATTCAACAGTACCCTCTTCGACATGTTCCTTTATGAAGTGATAGCGGACTCTAATATGCTTGGTCTTGGAAGGTTGAACTAGATTGCACGAGATGGCTATGGCACTTTTTGAATCACAATACATAGGTATGCGGTTGAAAGAGTAGCCATAATCTGTGAGTTGTGTCCTCATCCATAGAACTTGGGCACAACACGCAGATAGAGACACATACTCGGCTTCAGCGGTTGATAATGCCGTACAATCTGGTTTCCTTGATGACCAGCCTACTAGCTTTTCTCCCAGAAATTGTGCTCCTCCTGATGTACTTTTTGCGGTAACTTGGCAACCAGTAAGATCGGCATCTGAAAAGGCTGTTAGTGTAAACTCCGAATCCTTCGGATACCAAAGTCCCATATTAATGGTTCTTCATAGGTACCGGAAGATCCGTTTAACCTTTTAGAGGTGAAGTTCGGTAGGCCTTGCCTGAAACTGTGCTAATAAACAGACAGCAAAATGTATATCGGGTCGGCTAGCAGTTAAGTACATGAGAGACCCAATCATGCTCTGATATTTCTTTGGATCCATGGGTTTCCTATACAAATCAGCACCTATTTTGAGTGAAGTGACCATTGGTGTACCAACAGAGTCACAATTTTCCATTCCATGTTTCTTTAAAATCTCAATAGTATATTTAGCTTGATTTATAAAAATACCACGTGGGGTTTGATGAATTTGAAAATCCAAAAAGAATTTTAATTCTCCCATCATGGACATTTCAAATTTTCTTTTCATGAGATTTGTAAAAAGTTTTGAATGTTTCAGATTAGTGGACCCAAAAATTATGTTGTCCACATAAATCTGAACAATCAAAATGTCATCTTTAAATTTCTTAGTAAACAAGGTCGGGTCAATGATTATTCAGCAAGAATGATGAGAGTTCGTCATACCAAGCCCTTGGGGCTTGTTTCAAACCATAGATAGCTTTCTTTAGTTTGTAGACGTAGTCCGGGTGATATTTGTCAACGAATCCATCTGGCTGACTCATGTACACCTCTTCCTTCAGAGTTCCATTCAAAAATGATGTCTTGATATCCATCTGATAGACCGTGATGTTTTTGTGAGCTGCATATGCTAAGAAAATCCTGACTGCCTCAATTCTGGCTACTAGCACGAATGACTCTTCAAAATCAATCCCTTTTTCTTGTCTGAATCCCATGGCCACTAGACGAGCTTTATTGCGAATTACAGTCATCTCTTAATCCTTTTTGTTTTTCCATAACCACTTAAGATCAATGACGAGCTTGTTGATTGGTCTCGGCACTAAATCCCAAGTGTCATGTAATTGGTATTGGATAAGTTCTTCCTGCATTGCTTTAATCCATGCATTGTCTGTCATTGCTTCCCGAATGTTCTTTGGCTCTTTTAGACTGACTGAGCAGGCAAAGATGCACATATCACAATCAGTGGCAAGCTGTATCCTCGTCTGGACTGGCCATGAGGGTTCACCAATGACATGTTCTATTGGATGGTCTTTAGTCCACTTTAATGTTGAAGGGTACCTTGGATTTGACGAATGCGTGTTAGGTGGTTCATGTAACCAAGCAGAAGATTCAGCAGATTCCGTAGCAAATAGGTTTTCAAATGGTTCTTCTTCTAACACAACATCGTTTTGTTGTTGTTCTTCTTGAATTGTTGGTGTTTGGTTTTGCTCATCAACTGTTGGTAACACAATCTCAATTACTGGAGTTGCTGGATTAGATGTTGATGACGTTGAGAGTGTAGGTGTATCAGCTTCGATTGTTGTTGATGCATCTTGAGGTGGTGGTGGTTGATGTTGTTGAGCGGGTGCAGCGGAACGTTGTTGTGATGCATTTGTCGAAGCTCCACCATAATACTCATCATACATAAACTTGAAGAAATTATCCAGTTCTTGATTTGTTGGTTTGTCAGTATTAGTTGACTGAGCTCCTTGAGGTATGAGTCCTGAACTGATATGTCCAGAAGTTTGACTTTGTGGTGCGGATCCTAATCCGATACGATTAGAAGCCATCGGGTTAAGCGCGGGTTCTAGAGCGAGTCTCTTAGAAGCCATTTGTGAAATCTCATCAAATTTCACATTAATCGTCTCCATTACTCTTTTAGTTCTCCTGTTATACACTGATGAACTCAAATAAGTACATTTTATTACTATCATTTATCCTATTAATTTGACTTGTTTTACTATATTATGTATGAGGATTGATACTTAATTGTTTACTTTTGTAATTCTCAGGTAAAAACAAGCATTTGGTGAAACTTAGCTATTTTGGACTAATAAAGGAGCATAACGTGCATAAAGTGAAAATCTACTGACATGGACAAGATCAAGTCAATTCTGCTCCAGATGCGCCGCATCTCACTCTCGACATGCGCCGCATCTCTATCAAGATATCACCAGATACGATCCAAGATACAAGAGGACATGCGCCGCATCTAATAAAGAGTTACGCCGCATCTTCTGGCGGTGTACGAATATTCCTGAATATTATAATCTTGGACCCCACGCGAAGTTAAGTACATGCGCCGCATCTACTCCTTAGATACGCCGCATCTTCCCTCAGACAGAAACTATAAATACCCCGTAGACCAGACGAATTAAAGAGTTCCAAAACCCTAACACCGAAGACCGAACAGTAGGAACAAAGGACGAATTCAGTCAAGGAGGCAGCACAAGACACACCCAAATCAAAGATACAAGAGCTGTAAGAAGGTGCTGCATATGTTTAATTCATTAAGTAGTTTTGTTTTATTGTGTTAGTAAACTTTAATTCATCAAGATTGGTGGCTTGTGTAATGTGGCAACGGAAAGATTGCACTCCCTTAAAACTGCTTTCTCATTAATTAAAGTTTATATGTTGATGTCTTTGGTTACTACTTATTAGTGCATTGATAACCTCTGTGTTTATTAGTGGCTTGCGGGCATTTGACTGCGGGACATAATGTGGCTCCCACGGTTGTTTCTAAATTGATCACTTAGGAATAACTTTTAGACATAAGTAATCATTAAGGGTTTACTCGCCGATAAGAATAGGACCAACGAGAAAGGATTAACTACATACACTTCATATAAAGCTATCAATAAAACAAGTGACAATCTACTTAATTATAAGGACAGCCCTCTTATTGTCTCGAGTATCTATCTGTGTACGTGTGTGCTACTTGCTGATTCGTGCCTATTGGTTTATTTTATTATTTTAATTGCAACAAATCGTGCCAGTCTCTCAGGCTGAAACCCCCTTGCGTTAGGATATTAAAATACTGATTAGAATAACTAGATAATACGTTCCACTCTTAGTGATCGACACTCTACTTACCATTATCTTCATACTGACCGGGTACACTGCTCGTTAAGTGTGTGTGTTATTGATAAGTCGGCTAAATATAAATTTAAAACTTGAGTAGGCATTAAAACTGCTAAACCGCAACGACACATCACGCGCATCAAGTTTTTGGCGCCGCTGCCGGGGAGTGAATTGTTATTATCTGTTAATTTGATTAGTATTTTAATTAGGTTTTTCTTTTTATTAGATTAATTGCATCATTGTACTATTTTGCATATTTGTTGTATTGTGTGTTAATTGTTTTCTTTTTATTTTTGTGTGTTTATTTTTGTTTGTGTGTTTAATTTTTGTTTTTATTTTTCGTATTTTTTCTGTTCTGCTATCGTTGTACTGTGCAAAATCAAACGATACGGCGCATCTGATCTCTCAGATACGGCGTATTGCGTTTAATTTTTTTAAAAATACAACGCGTTTAATTAATTCGATACGACGCATCTTTTCCCCAAGATACGGCGTATCTGTTTTTAACAAGAAAATTTTTCTAAGCGATAAAGTAATACGACGCATCTGCTTTTGCAGATACGGCGTATCTGTTTTTAATAAAAAAAATTTTCTAAACGTTAACGCCATACGACGCATCTGCTTTAGCAGATACGGCGTATCTATTATTTTGATTAAAAACAGTTTGCGAATTATTAAACAGATACGGCGTATCGATCTCTGTCGATACGGCGCATATTACTGAATCAAAAATCTTTTATTTTTAAACGTAACGAAAATACGGCGCATTAACTTTCGTTAATACGACGCATTTAATTTTAATTAGATAAGTTGATTTTTGATTAATTAATTCGATACGGCGCATTCTTAAATTCTAAAGCGGCGTATCTATTTTTCTGAATAAAGTCTGATTAAATTTTAACGTATTAAGATACGGCGTATCCAACTTTTTGGATATGGCGCATCGTCTGCAGATATCAGCTATTTTTATTCTTATATCCGTTTCTATACTCATTAATTTCTCTTCTAGCGAACAAATCCTACTGATGATTTTACTTTGGATGACAGATTTTGCTATGGAAGACATGTCAGTTAACGGATATCTTGCTAAGGAAAGCTTGTTTTCAGATTCATTCAATGTACTCATGATCAATGCAGATTTATTCTCTTTGGAGACTCCTCTTGAAGCTGCTTTTAAGGAATTCATGCGTTTATGCAACATTGACAAAGAGGTATTCTCTTATGATGTATTTGTGAGGTATACTGGAGAAGAATTGTCGCTCTTATGGCCTAGCATTGAAGCCGAAGGATTGAACTGGACTACTATCAAAGAAGATGATGGGAAATTCTATCTTGCATACATGGACTCAAGCAACAACAGTTGTGGTGGAGGCAACGCCCAAATCTCTTACATGCCTTATTCCGAACAGTACTGGGGATTGAATGAGAACTATCAGGATAATGATATGAATTATGCTTTGGCGGAGTTACTATTTCATGGCAGGTTGGTAAGATTGATAGACCTCTCCCTCAATGATTGGTTAGAACTCAAATATGGTAGTCCGGAATTTGCCCCTACAAACGAAGTCAAGGAGATTATGACTTCATGGTTGACTCGGAGTTTTAAGAAGCAATTTAACGAGTTCATGGAGATAAAAAAGAATATGATTGGAAAGGTTTGCTTTGACGTTAACCATGACCCTAACGATGTTGATTTTTCAGAATGGTTGGCTAGTAAGTTTAATAACCATAAGAGCATGGATCGAGCTACTAAGGATGCATTATGGGTATATTGGATGAGAGGAGAAGATGAAGAAGTAGAAAGCGATTATGGGTCGTCACTTCATGATTCAACAATCAATGAGGGGATTGAAGAACTTTTCAGAATTGACATTGATGTGTTCGATTATGAGACACCCCTGTGCAAGCAGTTCAAGGAATTTAACTACCTTCTTCAAGTCGATGATGATGTGCTTACTGGAGATCTACCAGGATTTAAGACTTATGACGATTTCAAAAACACCTGGTACTATGAATGGAATGACCAAGTACCATGGGTTTGGGATAAACCGTGGGAATTTGAGCACATTAATCACACCTGTACACCCTTCGTTTTCAAGGACGGGAGTAGTGTTTGGCCGACCTGCGATTATAAAAGTGACGGAACCTGTAATGGGGGAAGTATAATTGGGATGAAACGGGTTGGAAACGATGTAACCTTTGAAGATTATGAGTGGTACGATAATGTTGAAGACTGCCCACAAAAGGCGGAGGCTTTACAAGAAAAGGGCAGAATTGAACGCTTGAAGGGACTTAAGGGGACATCGGATACTACTTTCTGGGAATGGGTGCATAAACAGTTTGATGATTTCACGAAGCTTAGTCGACGGTTACAATATGATTTGGAAAGAGAATGGGAGGCGATTCAAGACGATAAGTCACTAATTGAAGAACTAGATGATTATTTGATTAAGGATCCTTATTTTAAGTTTGTTGATAAAGACGAGGAAGAATTCACCAAAAGAAAGTGTCAACTACTTGGGATTCCTTACAATGAGCCACCCATGATTATTTCTGAAAAATTTAAAATCATCAAATATTCTTTGAGTCCTAATGAAGAATATACTGCGGTGAAGACAAAGAGTTATGCTAGACTAAGTCGAACGGAAGAAAACGTCGCAGAGATATACGGGAAAATCTTTCGGATGAAGGACGAAGGATGGACCGTGACAAGGACTTATTGCTGAGCTGAACGTGAGTCTAACTTGAAGACTCTGGAATAAAGACAAGTGCTTACCGGGAGACAACCCGGATTTATCTTTTATTATTCTGTTTTCTGTGTCGAGTCAGTCCAGGCCGCACGAAGATACGGCGCATCTTTATTCTGAGATGCGACGCATCCTCCGTATTAATTCCAGGCTCGATACGGCGTATCTTCTTCAATAAGATACGGCGCATCGACTGACCTGATGATTTTCAGTTTTAATTTTTAAGTTTTATTTTTCCTAACTACTAATGTATTATGCAAGTTTGAACCTTTCTTATCTTAGGTGTGTTTTAAAGTGTTGGTGGTATTATAGTTTCCTGGATTTCCTGTGGATACATCAAGTATGAAGCTTTAACGTTCTAATCCACAAGAAAGATGATTTTTGCTCTTATACTAATGGAGGATCATACCGAGCAAATCTCAGGGGAGTTTTTCTGTTCTAATTCTTTTATTTTCCAGTTTTTAACCTTTTATACAAACAAAGAGGACGTTGTTTAACTTAAGTGGGGGGATTGGAGAATTAGAACACTTAACACTTACTTGTCCTAAACTTTTTCAAAAATTATGCTTAAAATGTGCTTAATATATCAAACTTAAAAAAATTTTAGCATGTTTTTTTTTAAGATCTAAGTTACATAACTGCACACATGACGTTATTTTCAAAAATTGTGATTTTTCAAAATTCACAAATCTATGAGTGTGCCGGTGACTTGTAAACTTTAGAACTTGGCTTGTATACTATTCGAGACCACCATAATGAGTATTATTTATATAATTGGAATGACTTGTCTAAATTGGTAAAATTCTAGGATTACACCAAATAGCCTTTATATGTTATGTGTTATTAGCTAACTACACTGGTTAGTTAACCCCCGTATAAACCCTTTTGTTACTCTCATTTTTAGAGTAAGATACCCCTAGAAAAACACTCAGAGCCATTCCTTTCGTTTCTTACACCTATGTTTAAAATGTTTCGTTACACCCTTACACCTTAGCCTACCCTGTAGATTAGAATCCGTGGTTGGTTAATTGCTATAGGCAAAGAGTGTGTTTCCTTACATTACCTGTGTTCGCGTGCGTAATTCATTATCTATGGTTAGGTCGGGAAATTGCACAATGCAAATTGGAGTGAAAGTAAATATTGTATATCTTTGAGTTTATTTTTCGTGTGTTTACTACTTTCACTATTACCATTATTTCTGAAGTATGAAAAGTATGAATAAAAATTATCCGGAAAGAAAGTTGTAGTGATGTGGTGAAATTTTACACATCTATGTTTATGTTTAAAGTTTATATGTTGAAAAAAAAAAAAAAAAAAAAAAAAAAAAAAAAAAAATCGAAAAAAATAAGAAAAGAAAAAGAAAAAGAAAGAAAAGTTGGATGTTTATTTTAACCAACTTATGTAAAGTTATGTAAGTGGTCGATATCACCACTATTTGTTGTATTATATCTATGGATTGAATGGGAATTGGCAGTTATGGGAACGCCAGTTAAGGTTTATTCTTTGATTAAGATTTTGTTGAGTATAATTCGTGTCTACCTAAAGCGTGTGTTTCAAGTGTTAAAGCGTGAGTTATTCAATGATATGAGTCTTATTCATGGGATGGTTGGGATAGTGATTAACCACACTTAGGATTTTAATTTATTTGTTTTGTTTTGTTTATTTTTCATTTTACACCAGTTTATATCCCAAATGTTTTCCATACCCTATATTATTCATTATCCAACCGAACCTTTGATTTATTGAGATTAGGGATTTGAGCAATCTTAAGTATCGTAGTCGTGGATTCGGCTATGTATTTATGATTTTGTCGCCCTTTTTGATATATTATTATTGGTGAAGTTTGGACCTATCTTTAGCCTATTCGAGTTAAGGATTTGAGCAATTGCAAGTATCGTGTTCGTGGATTCGATCATGTATTTGTGATTTTGTCGCCTTTTCTGGAATTTGAGATCGATAGTGAAAAGAGAATAATTAACCCTTAAGCCTAAAAACCCTTTTTACCGCTTTAGACTTGTTATTCCTTAGCTTTAGTGGTGGAGATGTGTATACTTTCCAAGCTTATGATAGAATATTCGTCGCGACTGGACAGTTAAACGATTAGATTTGATTTTATCGACTTATTTTATTTTACTTCTAATTCGTTAAGTGTTTAGTTGTGTGATTATGAATTAAACGAATACATGCTTAAATATAAAAATAAATCCTAACATCTTTTAGGATACATTTTCATAAATGAAATTCTAAGGTTTACTTGGGGACAAGTAAAGTTCAAGTGGGGGGATATTTGATGAACTCAAATAAGTACATTTTATTACTATCATTTATCCTATTAATTTGACTTGTTTTACTATATTATGTATGAGGATTGATACTTAATTGTTTACTTTTGTAATTCTCAGGTAAAAACAAGCATTTGGTGAAACTTAGCTATTTTGGACTAATAAAGGAGCATAACGTGCATAAAGTGAAAATCTACTGACATGGACAAGATCAAGTCAATTCTACTCCAGATGCGCCGCATCTCACTCTCGACATGCGCCGCATCTCTATCAAGATATCACCAGATACGATCCAAGATACAAGAGGACATGCGCCGCATCTAATAAAGAGTTACGCCGCATCTTCTGGCGGTGTACGAATATTCCTGAATATTATAATCTTGGACCCCACGCGAAGTTAAGTACATGCGCCGCATCTACTCCTTAGATACGCCGCATCTTCCCTCAGACAGAAACTATAAATACCCCGTAGACCAGACGAATTAAAGAGTTCCAAAACCCTAACACCGAAGACCAAACAGTAGGAACAAAGGACGAATTCAGTCAAGGAGGCAGCACAAGACACACCCAAATCAAAGATACAAGAGCTGTAAGAAGGTGCTGCATATGTTTAATTCATTAAGTAGTTTTGTTTTATTGTGTTAGTAAACTTTAATTCATCAAGATTGGTGGCTTGTGTAATGTGGCAACGGAAAGATTGCACTCCCTTAAAACTGCTTTCTCATTAATTAAAGTTTATATGTTGATGTCTTTGGTTACTACTTATTAGTGCATTGATAACCTCTGTGTTTATTAGTGGCTTGCGGGCATTTGACTGCGGGACATAATGTGGCTCCCACGGTTGTTTCTAAATTGATCACTTAGGAATAACTTTTAGACATAAGTAATCATTAAGGGTTTACTCGCCGATAAGAATAGGACCAACGAGAAAGGATTAACTACATACACTTCATATAAAGCTATCAATAAAACAAGTGACAATCTACTTAATTATAAGGACAGCCCTCTTATTGTCTCGAGTATCTATCTGTGTACGTGTGTGCTACTTGCTGATTCGTGCCTATTGGTTTATTTTATTATTTTAATTGCAACAAATCGTGCCAGTCTCTCAGGCTGAAACCCCCTTGCGTTAGGATATTAAAATACTGATTAGAATAACTAGATAATACGTTCCACTCTTAGTGATCGACACTCTACTTACCATTATCTTCATACTGACCGGGTACACTGCTCGTTAAGTGTGTGTGTTATTGATAAGTCGGCTAAATATAAATTTAAAACTTGAGTAGGCATTAAAACTGCTAAACCGCAACGACACATCACGCGCATCATACACCCTGAATGCCCTCGAGTTATCTGAATAACCAATGAAGATTCTAATGTCACCCTTAGCTTTTAACTTCCCCAGATCATCTCTGTCGTTCGTATGATAACACAAAGCGCCAAATACATGAAGGTAAGAGATATCAGGTTTTCCGTTGTTCACTAATTCATATGGGGTTTTATTGAATCTTGGATGGATTAGGGATCGGTTTTGAGTAAAGCAAGCAGTGGAAACAGCATCAGCCCATAAGAATAACAGTGCACTGGAATAGATCAGCATTATGCGAGCAGCTTCCACAAGCGTTCTATTTCTTCTTTCAACTACCCCATTCTGCTATGGAGTTCTAACAGCTGATGTCTGGTGAGTGATTCCAGTTTCTTCAAAATATGTTCTTAACTCCTGATTAGTGAATTTCGTGCCATTGTCAGTTCTTACAATCTGATGTGTTTTTTATTTTTTTTTTTTTTTTTTTTTTTTTTTTATTTTTTTTTTTTTGTCTATAAAAATCAACCAAGTTTTAAATTTATTTATTGCCGAACTAACCTATAGACTCTAAACACTCACGAGCAGTGTACCCGATCAATGTAGATAGTTTTTAGGTAAGCAAGGTTCGTTCACTAGGAGCGAAGCTAAAGTGATCTAAAGGTATTCTAATTACTAAACTAACTAACCTAGAAAGCAAGTAAATATTTTTGAGGTTTTAGCCTGAGAGGCTATCACGATTTTGTGTGTTTAATTAAACTAAATACGAGAAAATAAATATTAAACTAATTAAAAGCAAATTAAAGATAGATGAAGATAGATAGGAAGAACGGGTTAGCCACGTCTAATCCATTTTATAGTTATACATGCTTATGTCTACTTGTTTTAATTCATTCAATTGTTTTGTCGTCAATCCGATTATTAATCCTGTCACGATTAAATAACCTACCATCGTGGTGGGAAGGAGGACATGATCATAGTGACTCGTCTAGCATCAATACTAACTTATTGCTTTAAACCATCTAACCTAGTTCGGTATTACACGCTGCTAGTCCTATTAGGTTGTAGACACGTTCCGTTTATGCCAAACAATGATTCCTAATAGAGATTCGGGTTAACACGCATATAACTCAACCTAAGCAACCACAATTACAGGTAGTTAAGTCACATCAATTAAAGTTATAAGGATCATAACCTAGTTACATAGACTTCTACTAGTTATAAGCAATAAACAAGTTTTTATCGACAAGCACCCAATCCAATAACAAAGCAAACACATCGACAAAATCATAAAAACTAATAAAACTTCATAAACATGGCTAACACCTAAGGGTGTTAGCCCATAATCTCGGTAACAAAATACAAAAATATAATCAAGACGAATAGAGTATTAAACATAAAGAATATGATACGCTAACCGAATGATTAAGTAGTATAACAATGATAAGAGATGTTCTTCAAGTATAATTGGGTCTTCAAGGGTGATCTTCTGCTATTTTGATAGGCTTAGATCGTCTGGGAATGGCCCTAAGGGTTCCCAAAGATGCCCTAATTCGTTAATGAGTTCGGTATTTATAGATTCTGAAATCTGGGTCGATACGGCGCATCTAGAGAGTTAGATGCGCCGCATCTATAAGTAAACGTAGCCTCCAAGTCTGAAACTGACCCGATATGGCGCATCTATAAATCTGATATGGAGCATCTCCCAATACGGCGCATCTAAAGACCTGATGCGCCGCATCTCCTTCAGATACAGGTAGATCTCCTTTTTCTTTTTCCGTGGCCGCTTGAATCAACTAAAACAGAGTCCGGATGAAGATTTTATGGCCAAAATACGAAAGCATCTTCAAGTGTCGACTTGTAATCTTGACTTCTTCATTAAGCTTCTAATCTCCACTTGATTTCTTCGTAAGGATTGTGTATGGCCGATACGGCGCATCGGATTGGTCCGATGCGGCGTATCTGGAGTAGAACAAGTTGGTTCTTCTTCGTTGACCAAAGTTTCATATGCGACGCATGATAAAATCAGATGCGACGCATGCTTCAAAGTCAGGCAATGGTCTTTAATCTCTTCAATTCAGCAGACTTTTCCAATCTTGATCATTTTGCTCCATTTTATGCCCATAATAGCTAACTTTCACCAAATGCTTGTTTATAACTGAGAATTACAAAAGTAGGCGATTAAGTATCAATTCCCATATAAAATAATACAAAAACAAGCAATATACATAGGATACATGATGCTAATAAAATGTACTTATTTGATGTCATCACAATCCTAACTGGAGCTTGAAGTAGAACTTGAATTCGCTTCAGAAAGGTGATGATGATGCCTGGTGCTTCGTCTTTTGATCTTAGAAACCCCACCCATGTATATCTTGAATAATCATCGACAATCACAAGAATATACTTTTTCCCATTGATACTCTTAACTCTCATTGGGCCACATAAGTCCATGTGCAACAGATGTAACTTATCAACCGAACTGGGAATGGTTTTAGGTTTATAAGTTGCTCGTTTGCTTTTGCCTTGCTCACAGGATGGACATAAGTGTTCTTTGGTTTATTTGAATTTAGGGAGACCGGTGACGATGTTGTCTTTGGCAAGCTTTGTTATTGTGTCGAAGTTGAGATGGGATAATCGTCTGTGCCACAACCAGGACTTAGTTTTATCAGCTCTTGTCATAAGACAAATTGGTGATGAAGAGGCCATTTGGTTAATGTTGATAGTATAAAGATTGGTTCCACGATTTCCGGTTAAGAGATCATCTCCAATCAAATTCCTAACGAAACATGTATTCCTTCTAAATGCAACCTCTAAATCTGCGTCACAAAATTGTCCGACTGAAAACAGGTTGTGTCCCAATCCTTCGACATAGTAAACCCGAGTGATTAAAAAATTCCCAAACTGTAGATCTCCATAACCCAGAATAGCTGCTACATGATCATTTCCAAACCGAACTGTTCCCATAAACTTCCATACAAAGTTGACCAGCAGCTTTAGATTCCCGGTCATGTGCTTGGAACAACCCGAGTCGACGATCCAAAGATAAATTTCAATGACCTGCAAAGAACAGATGGTTTTGTATATGGAAACCGTTTAACATTTGGTTCCAGGGGGTTAGATGTAACAGATGAATCACACTTAGAGATGGTTTCAGTTTGTTCATTTGGAGCAATTTCTAATGTGCCATCCTTAGGTGTAAACATTCTTCCTGTTGGTTTCCATGTGCAAAACTTAAGATGGTCCTTAGGTAATAGGCTGCTAGTGGTTTTTCTAGATTTTGCAATAAGCCTTTTAATGTATCTAGACCTAGCACTAGTTCCTGAAGGCACATCTTTCTGTTTAGGCGAGGCATTCACATTTATATCACTAGAAACAATATCATCACAAACATTTTCAGACAAAGATTTCTTTCTCATTACACAAACAGATTCATTACATTCACTAGAAATTTTTTCTTTAACATTACATCTAGATGACATATGTTTCTTCTTGAAAAACGATAAAATCCTAGGGTGTTCTTCTACTTCTTCCGTTTTATTCTTGATCTCACTCTTAGATGCAGGCGAGACTCTATTGTTCCTTGTATTGCTCCTAGGCTTTAGTCCGCTGCTCCTAGAGGTACTTTCTACTCCTGTAGAAGGTAAGGCACACTTATTAGGATTTATCTTGTTGTCCTTTGATTAAGTTTTAGCATCCCTAGTCTCATTTGGATTATTTGTCACACTTTTGTCTATCGCCCAATATGTTTTAGATGTAGAGGTAGACGCAGTAGTGGTACTAATCCTATAAAGTCCAGGTGCTATCACATTTGGTGTTTCGACAACTGCTTTCTCTTTTCCTTTATCACTTTGATTAGGCAAGGGTGTTGGAGTGACTGGAACACTGTGAGAAATCGACATTTTTGGTTTAACAACTGGCTTGTCCTTTGTTTCCTCACCCTTCCTATTTTGACTTTCAAGCTGAGACTTCAAAAGATCATTTTGTTTTTACATTTTTGGTAAGAACGCTCATAAGACAATTTGTCATATTTGCATTCTTCCTTCTTTTGATCAAGTTGTTTAAAATATGTTATATTTTCCTTTTCAATCTTAGCAAATGCATTTTCATATATTTCAACAATTGCAGAAGTCTCAGCTCTCAGTCTTTCATCATCCTCTACTGAATATGTTTGATATTTAATGGACATAATTACTTCAAAGAGTATGTCATTGTGTCTTTCCAAAACTTTTATGTGTTAAATGTTTTCATTAGCTTCCTTCACCAGGGATTTGTGGTCCTGGACAAAGTCAGCTGTTTCTTGCAGAAGACATCTTTCAACATTAAGAACTACCGCATAAATTGCAGATAGTGGAGGAATGATATCTTTTTCAAACATCTTTTTCTGTTCTGTATGAAAACTTTGAAAACAATCATTAACATTAAGGTTTGTTTTGGATATCATAGTTGATTGAAGTATTTAAATTCTCCTTATAAGATCGGCCAAAAATTGTCTAGTTTCACTTGTGTTACAAGTGTTCTTAGAGAATATTTGTTCGATGTTAGAAAGATGTTTCGAAACAACTTTTCTCTTTGTGACAGCCACTGGTTTTTAAAAAACAATGGTGACTCTCTTTGAACCTGATACACTCCAGATATTTTGTTAAGCTTATTATAATCAATTGGTCTGATATCTGGGTGCTTCTGGCTCATTTTGACATGCGTCTCTTTGGATAGCTCAATCGTTTCATAAGAATCCCGAACTTCGGGAGGGTCATGATTATCATTTAGCACATTGCCATTATACAACACATTCTGTTCTTTCTGAGCTTTCTTGAGAATATAAGGGTTTTCACAACCGATAGCCATTTTCTTCATTGTATGTAAAATCGGGTTTGGATCGTTAATTAGCATGTTTTGAGTTTGAGCAGACTGACCTGTTTTTACAAGCAATTCTTCCAACTTTTTAATGCTTTCTTGTTTGTCAATGATTTCATCAAGAAGATCATTTTCTCGTTTTGAAAACTTAGCATGCAATTCTTTCTTTTCTTTTTCGAGATCAGAACAAATTGCTTTTTTTTTAGAAAGTTGGGTGGTTAATTCAGAAATTTCCTTGTTTAGGGATTTTATTTGCACGTTCAACTTAACATCGAGAGTGTCGTATTTGACTTGCAAATGTTTCTCCCTTAACATAGAATCTCTATAACCAGTTTCAAGTTCTGACTGTCGTTTGTTATTAAATTCAAAAGCTTGTTCATTCACCTTATATCTCTCAAGCTCAGCGGTCAATTTTTCATTCGCGGCCTTAACATCGCGATTGACTTGTTTGACCTTTTCAATTTCAATACTACAGTTGTTCAATAATGATTCAAATAAAGCACGTGTTTCCTCATCATTTGCAGTATGCTGTGACTCGAAGCCTCCATTAGGATCCATATCTGGAGTAGCCAAATTAGTATTGCTACAACTTGGGGAGTCCATATATGTATCGTAAGTGGGTGTAGGAGTCGCAGGATGCTGTTCATTTTGAGGTGAAATTTCAAACGTTTCATTATTGTGACATGTAGCATATGGTAGCACCTCAGAGATTCCATTGATATCATAAACAGGAGGTGCTTCAGAATCCGTGTCATATTTAACCTCCTGAAGATTGGCCATAAAAATTCAGTTGGCATCGATATCTTCCAGATCTTCCGTGTCATCAATTAGTGCCATGAAGTCATGCTCTTCTGCATTCAACTGAAACCCTGCCTTTTGTTTCTGAGATAAGAGTAATACTTTCTGAAGATACTCCGTATCTTTCTTCTTTGGCTTGGAGGGACAGTTTCTTGCCATGTAACCCGTTCCTTAACAGTTGAACCACTTTAACAAATTCCCTTGATTCATATTTCCAACATTCCCAGCTACTGGAGCAGCAACATTCCCAATCTGATTCCCCATATTCTGACCCCTTCGATTTCCAACAACTTGACCCAACTGATTTTGATTACCCATATACTGACCCATCTGATTGCCTGCATACTGCCCTTGATTACCTATCTGAAACCCAGTAGCATATCCCTGTTGATTCCTATAGACTCCAACCATTTGTCCTTGATTACCCATATTAAAACTCGGCTGTGAAATCTGCCTGTTGTGAGTGTTTGATGAGATCATTTGATTATTGTTGGTTGGTGTGGAATAGCGTCCTTGGTATGCTTTTGTCATTAAAGCAAATGCATGTGTCATAGCTGCCATAATTTCATCTTGGTCAGTGATTTCAGGTTCTTGGAATAGTGGATTCTGTTGTTGTTGTTGGTAGAATGGTTGTTGTGGAACAAATTGTTGTTGCATGATGTTCTGTGTAGGAGTGGATGATGATTGTTGTGTGTTTACTGTTGAAGGTGTTGGTGCTTGAGCAATTAATGCTAGAGGATCATGTTGTTTGGCTAGCTTATATTTCCTAACTTCATCTGCCTCTTTCTGGTTTTGTTTCAAAAAGTCATACAGTTGATCATAGTTCACCTCATGAAGGTTCTTTGTTTGGTTAACGATTGTGACATATCGTTCCCATTCCTCTTGAAGGTTGTTGATGAACTTGATGTTTTGAGCAATTTGTCTTGGAGCCAACTTGTTCCTGATGAGCTCGTTCATAAGAGTACAAAACCATGTGTAGTAAGTTTCAATTGGTTCAGCCGGGGTGGATGTAAACTTCTCCCATTCAGTTAGAAGCTTGTTTTCAATGTCTTGTTGTCCAATTTCCGTCCCATGACAAAGCCTTCGAACTCGTTCCCACATGTCATAAGCAGTTTCACAACTGTCAACAGCACAAAATATTTCCTGTGGTAAACCAAGTTGAATTAAGTGCATGGCTAAGTCATCAGCTTCAATTTGTTTCCAATCATTAGCTGTGTATTCCTCTTCCTTTTGATCACGAAAGGATGGTGGAACGGGAGGTGTTATATTTGGATTACCCGGTTCTTGAACCTGACGAGGCTTGAATGGACCTTTTTGGATGGAGTTAATGAAGAGTTTGCCTTGTCCATTAGGTTTGGTTTTCATGTATCGAAGCATACGGCTTGTCCATGGAAGGTAACTACCTTTTTCTAGCATTGGAGGACGGTTTTCAGCACCAGCTGCATGAATATCTTGTTGAGTAGTCATTGTTGATGTTGTATGATAAGGTTGATTGATTCAGGATCGTTGCAAAGAAATAGGTGTTGTGGATGTTGAAGGTTAAACTTTGATGTTGTTGTGAAGCCTTGGTTTACAATTTCAAAAAAAGTTATGTAAATTACAATTTAGATAAAATGACAATTTCTATAGAAATTTCAATTTGACCAAAATTTATAGAAATTATGGCAAAATTTCAATTTAGATAGAAATATATCTAATTTATATAAATTGGTAATTTATATAAAAAATCTAACACTCTTATACAAGAGGGTATATATCCGATTTTCAAAGTATTTTACACACTTGTACAAGCGCAAAAATACCAAGTTCACTTTTGGTTTTGTAGAAATCACGTTCGAATCAAATTTATAAAAGTTATTTAACTTGGAAAGCGTTTAATTAAAGTGCGAGGGCTGAAATTGCTAATTCTGAAAGTTACACAAAGCTGCTGAAAGTGCGAGGGACTGAAACTGACAAACTCAGAAAGTTGTCTTTTGTCCGAGATCAAATGCGATAGAGCTGTCCGAGATCCAATTTGCGATAAACTTATCGGATGAAGCTGACTTTCCTCAATTGCGATAAAAGACCACTTTTGAATTGCGATAAAACCAAGTTTTTTATTTGCGATAAAAGTGCACAACTTGAATTGCGATAAACAACATAACTTCAATTTCGACAAACCCTTAACTGTCGCAATTTGAAATGTGATAAACCCTCTTATATCGCAAACCTTTACATGGTTTGGATATTTTTCCGATGTCGAGTAGCACTTTTTTTTTATCAACTTCTTATACAAGAAATGATAAAAAATCCAAACCGTAGCAAGAAGAGTCGAACCTTAGACCTTTTGTTGTACTTTTCACGATCAAAAACCACAAAGACCACGTCGAACACAAAAAGTTTACAACTTTTTCTTTCAAAACTGTCAAAGATCACAAAAAGCTAGAAACTTTTTCCACAAGTTCACGTAAAAAAAACACAAAAGCTTAAACCTTTTTGCTTTTAACGCTCGTAAAACTAAAAAAAAACCAATAAAAGCAAACGACTTTAAAGAAAAATACGCAACTTCTACTAATTTTTTAACAAAAAACGACACACAACATAGGCCTAAATCCTTATTTGGCGATTGATAGCACTTGTAAATACCTTATTCGATCAACCTTAACTACAAACTAAGCTATATAAAACTAACTACTCGAACAGTGACACTCTAAGAATAAAAGGAGAAATAGAATAGATGAAGAATGATGCGTGTATACGTAAACATGTAGTCGAATGCTTATATTAAGAAACCATGAGAGAACATACAATGTTAAAGCACACACACACACACACTCTCACACCTTTACAATACTAAAAGGCACCCAAAATGAGTGTGAGAGTGTGGTATTTATAGTTGAAGTGGAAGCCTTTGTTGCCCTAAAAGGCTTTGGAGTGGGCTTGTGTTGGAATTGGGCTTTTGGTTATCTTTCTTGAAATTTAATAATCAAAGTCCAACACAAGCCTTTACATATTACACATTATCCCACATGACACACTAATTAAACAACTACAAATGACCATCACTTTCTAAAAATATAAATGCTAACAAGGGTGTCACCCTTTCGCTACAAATAGCACACTCTCACACCAAAATTAGTGTGCCTCTTAGTGTAGTAAAGGTGCGAGTGTGTGTGTGTGCTCTAAGTGTGTGTTTCTTTTATTTCTATTTCAAAGTTTAATAAACATTCGACTAGTATTTCATATCCTACGATCCACACTTTCTTTTCATCTTTATTATCTACTTGTTGAGTGTCACGTATCTAGTATAGTAGTTAGTTTGTGTGATAAAGGTAGGATTCATAGCTTTACAAGTGGTGTCAGTACGCCATACAATGAAATAGGATCTAGTTGTGTCACTTTTTTTCTCAATCTAAGCGTAAAAGTTGCATCTTTATTTAATAAGTTATGTACTTTTTGTCTTTTATTTGATCTTTACGTGAGGTTTAAGGTTAAAGTTTCAAGCTTTTTGAGTTTTACGCAAGATTTAGTGATAAAGGTTGCAGCTTTATTGTTGTTACGTGTTGGTTAGTGAGTTTTTGGTGTTTTTCAATTGTATCTTAGCTTCCAAAACTAGTCGTACATAAAAAAGGTTCAAGCTTTTGTGTCGAAATATTGGTTATACAACATAAAGTTGATAAAAGGTGTGTACTTTATAATTTATATGTGGTGTTTGATGTTTTTGATCAAAGGAACCCGGTAGGTCAATATCCGGGGGTTGCTTTCCCTTAGTCATAGTCCTTATTTGAAATACGAGGCCCATAACCCTATACTGTTTGAATCTCATCGACTTGGAAAATTATCTATCTTCTTGTACAAGAATTTAGATAGAAAAGGGTTTATAGGAATTGTGAATCTTATAGAAATTGTAAATTTCTATAAGAATTGTGATGCATATCGAAATTCTGAAAAGCTATAGAAATTGCAAAAGTTATCGCAAATATGGAAACAGCTCCTTATCGCAATTCTGTGAAGCAGTTTTATCGCAATTCTCATCCAAGATCCTTATCGCAATTCTCATCCGAGATCCTTATCGCAATTGTCCCAAATATTTTTATCGCAATTGTCAAGTGGATTCTTATCGCAATTGTCATACAAGTTGCCTATCGCAATTGTCAATTTGGAACTTCTTTCGCAATTGTAGAAAAACATTAGCAACTTAACTAATTTTTTATAAATTTGATTCGAACGTAATTTCTACAACACCGAAACTGAACTTGGTATTCTCTCACTTGTATAAGTGTGACAAATACTTCGACAAGGATAATATCTACTAGTTTGTATAAATTAGTTAGATCGTTTATATAAATTACAAATTTATATAAAGTGCATATTTCTATATAAATTGAAAATTTGCCAAAATTTGTATAAATTTTGTCTAAATTAAGATTTCTATAGAAATTGTCATTTTATCTAAATTGTAATTTACATAACTTTGTCGAATTTACTATTGACCTTGTCTAAATTATAGTCTAGTCAAATTTAGTAACTTTATTTAATTTGCTTCGTTTATCTCAATTGTCATAGTTAATCTAAATTGAAAGTAACTTCAAACAATCTTCAGCAAAGTCCAGACTTCAAACAACAATGAACTTCATCAACCACAACTCCTATTTCATTGCAACGATCCTAAATCAACTTTATCATAAAACGTCATCAATGGCAACTCAACAAGACATCCATGCAGCCGGTGCAGAAAACCGTCCTCCAATTCTTGAAAAAGGTGGTTATCTTCCATGGACGAGTCGTATGATTCGATATATCAAAACCAAACCTAATGGTCAAGGTAGACTTCGCTCAACTCATCCAGAAAGAACCATTCAGCCTCGTCAGATTCAAGTAGCTGGTGATCCAAATGCAACACTCCCATTCCACCTTCCTTTATGATAAAAAAGAAGAGGAATACACAGCAGAGGATTGGAAACAAATTGAAGCTGATGACTTAGCAATGCACTTGATTCAACTTGGTTTACCACGAGAAATCTTTGCTGCTGTTGACTGTTGTGAAACTGCTTATGATATGTGGGAAAGAGTTAGAAGGCTTTGTCATGGCACAGAAATTAGACAACAAGATATGGAAAACAAGCTTCTAACTGAATGGGAGAAGTTCACATCCACTCCAGCTGAACCAATTGAATCTTACTACACAAGGTTTTGCACTCTAATGAAGGAGCTGATCAGGAACAAGTTGACACCAAAACTAATTGTTCAAAACATCAAGTTCATCAACAATTTACCAGAAGAATGGGGACGGTATGTAACAGTGAATACACAACCAACATGATCCTCTTGCACTCATTGCTCAGACATCAACACCTGTAACAGTGAATACACAACCATCATCTTCATCTTCCACTCAGAACTACATATAACAACAATTCACTCGACAAACTGTTGTCATACCACAAAAACACTTCTACCCACAACAACAAGTCATTCCACAACAACAGTATCCACCATTCCAAGAACCAGAAGTCAATGACCAGGATAAAGCTATTGCTATTATGACACATGCATTTGCCTTAATGTCAAAATCATTCCAAGGAAGCTATTCCACACCTACCGACAACAATTAAAGAATCTCATCGAACACTCGCAACAGACTGATTGCACAGCCGAGTTTCAATATGGGTCAGCAAGGACAAATGATTAGAGGTTATGGGAATTAGCAGGGATATGCTCCTAGATATCAGATGGGTAATCAAGGGCAGTATGCAGGAAATCAGATGGGTCAAGTTGTTGGAAATCAAAAGGGTCAAAATGTTGGGAATCAGAATGTTGGTAATCAGTTTGGGAATGTTGCTCCAGTTGCTGGGAATGTTTGAAATGTGAATCAAGGAAATTTGTTAAATTGTTTCAACTGTCAGGGAGTCGGTCATATGGCTTCGGAACAACTCAGTTTCGAACCCGCGCTTAACCCGATGGCTTCTGAGAGACTCGCTCTAGAACCCGCGCTTAACCCGATGGCTTCTAATCATACAAGATTATGACCCGTACCAAACAGTCAAACTTCTGGACGTATAAGTTCAAGACTCGTACCCCAAGGAGCTCAGTGAACTACTATGGACAAACCAACAAATCAAGAACTGGACACTTTCTTCGAGTATATGTATGATGATTACTATGGTGGAGCTTCGACCAATGCATCACAACAACGTTCCGCTGCACCTACTCAACAACATCAACCACCACCACCACCACGGCAAGATGCATCTACAACATACAAAGCTGACGTACCAACTCCCTCAACGTCTTCAACATCTACTCCAGCAACTCCAGTAATTGAGATTGTCTTACCAAGAGTTGATGAGCAAAACCAAACAACACCAATTCAAGAAGAACCACAACAAAACGATGTTGTGTTAGAAGAAGAACCATTTGAAAACCCGTTTGCAACGAAATCTGCTGAATCTTCTTCTAGGCTACAAGAACCATCCAACACGCATTCATTAAATCCAAGGTACCATTCTACGTTACAGTGGACTAAAGACCATCCAATAGAACACGTTATGGGTAAACCTTCAAGGCCAGTATAGACGAGAAGATAACTCGCCACCGATTGCGATATGTGCATCTATGTCTGCTCAGTCAGTCTAAAAGAGCCAAAGAACATTCGGGAGGTGATGGCAGACAATGCTCGGATTGAAGCGATGCAGGAAGAACTTCTCCAATATCAATTACATGAAAATTGGGATTTAGTTCCAAGACCAATTGACAAACTTGTCATTGTTCTTAAGTGGTTATGAAAGAACAAAAAGAATGAAGAGATAACTATAATTCACAACAAAGCTCGTCTTGTGGCCAAGGGATTTAGACAGGAAGAAGGGATAGATTTTGATGAGTCATTCGCGCCAGTAGCAAGGCTTGAGGCAGTCAGGATTTTCTAAGCATATGCAGCTCATAAAAATATCACGGTCTATCAGATGGATATCAAGACAACATTCTTGAATGGAACACTGAAAGAAGAGGTGTACGTGAGTCATCAAGATGGATTTGTTGCCAAAGATCATCCCGACTACCTCTACAAGCTTAAGAAAGCTATCTATGGTATGAAACAAGCCCCAAGGGCGTGGTATGACGAGTTATCATCTTTCCTACATCAAAATAATTTCACCAAAGGAACAATTGACCCGACCTTGTTTACCAAAAAATTCAAAAATGACATTTTGATTGTTTAGATTTACGTGGACGACATAATTTTTGGGTCCACTAATCCGAAACAATCAAAACATTTTGAAAATCTCATGAAAAGCAAATTTGAAATGTCCATGATGGGGGAATTAAAATTCTTTCTTGGTTTACAAATTCATCAAACCCCACGTGGTATTTTTATAAATCAAGCTAAATATACTATTGAGATTTTAAAGAAACATGGAATGGAAAATTGTGACTCTGTTGGTACACCAATGGTCACCTCACCAAAAATAGGTGCTGATTTATATGGGAAACCCATAGATCCGAAGAAATATAGGAGCATGATTGGTTCTCTCATGTACTTAACTGCTAGTCGACCCGATATACATTTTGCTGTCTGTTTGTTAGCACGGTTTCAGGCAAGGCCTATCGAACTTCACCTCTAAGAGGTTAAACGGATCTTCCGGTACCTACGAAGAACTATCAATATAGGACTTTGGTATCCGAAGGATTCGGAGTTTACACTAACAGCCTTTTCAGATGTCGACCATGCTAGTTGCCAAGTTACCGCAAAAAGTACATCCAGGGGAGCATAATTTTTGGGAGAAAAGCTCGTAGGCCGGTCATCAAGGAAACAAGACTGTACGGCATTATCAACTGCTGAAGGCGAGTATGTGTCTCTATCTGCTTGTTGTGCCCAAGTTCTATGGATGCAGGCACAGCTCACAGATTATGGCTTCTCTATCGACCGCATACCTATCTATTGTGATTCGAAAAGTTCCATAGTCATCTCGTACAATCCCATGCAACACTCGAAGACCAAGCATATTAGAGTCCGCTATCACTTCATAAAGGAACATGTCGAAGAGGGTACTGTTGAATTATTTTTCGTGAAGATTGAATACCAACTCGCCGATCTATTTCCTAAAGCCCTTCCAAAAGAGAGGTTTGATAACTTAGTTCAAAAAATTGGCATGCGAAGCCTAACTCCAGAAGAGTTAGAAAGTCTTCTCAAAACTTCTTGAATCTCATCTTAAAAAGCTTCGCTGTAAATATTTTTGAAAAAAGAAAATACAAAATTTGAAAAACTAACAAAAAGAAAATACAAAATTTGAAAAACCAATAAAAACAAAATACAAAAATAGAAAATTTTCAAAAATACAAAAACTATAAAATCGAAAAGCCAAAAATATTCTTCTCACGACATATCTCTCGTATAATCGATATTCTGTACGTATCAAGAAATGTCATTCAACAATGATACGGACATGTACAGATGCATGAGCGGGAGTTCATTTAAATTTTTCTAAAACATGTCGTTTCTCAAAATTTCTTAAATAACGGCTTTCGTATATTTCAGTACGAAACCTGCGCTACGTTGATGACTTCTGATTATTTCTTATCAGGACTCGCATTGTTAATGGCAAAAGAAAACAAAGAATCCTTGAGCACATGATCAAGATTTTTTAAAAAGATTTTTCAAAATCTTTCTCCAAATTCTGTGCTCAAGATTTCCCAAAAATAGAACTCCCTTGATACTCTTAAATGATCTTAAACTCAAAAGTTTAAAAATATGCTTCATTTAAGGGGGAGTATAAAAAGAAAAACAAAATGTTCCAAATCATGCTAAAATAATCCGTCTATCTCTCCAAAAAGCTCTCATTTTAATCAGTTGATATCAAAAATATCACTACATGCTATTTTTGAGGGGAGAAGACGTGATTAAAATGTGATCAAAAGTTTAAAGATCGTGGATTGAATCTCAATAAGTGCTCTCCAAAAAGACTCAGAACTGAACCCTCGAATTGACGAAAACTAAATGTCAGTAATCGAAAAGACTTGTCCGGGACGGGTAATAATTTCAAGATGGCTATCCAGTGATGTAAACGTGTCTCACAAAGGACTTGTCTGAGTAGAATGTACCAATTCGAGAGATAATCACTGAATATGACTGGGACGGGTAATAATTTCAAGCTAGTCTAACTAGTGATGTAAACGTGTCTCGCAATGGTTATGTTCAATGAAAATCGATCAATTCAAAAATGTGCGAACTCTACCCAACATGTGCAAACTTATTTTAAAAATGCATGAGCACATGTGAAGGGGGAGTATTTCTGAAAATGTAAAACTCTCGAAGTGTTAACTAAAATGTGTTTATTCATAAACACTTTGAGAGATTTTTCACAAAAGGTTTTATGGCAAGTGATCGATAAATCTAGGATAATCATGGAGTAATAAGGTGATTATGGTTAGGTTTATGTCCTATGATCCGCTAGAGCCCGAGAGATCTACCCAAGGACAATTCTAATAAAGTAGAATTAGAAGTCCTTAGGTAAGATTGAAAAAACGAGTAAATGAGAAAGGGAAAGAAGGGGTTGAAGAATTAAAAAGAAAAGTTGAATGAAAGGGTGAAAAGAAATAGCCCTCCATGAAAACTTAGGGTAGAAACCGGGTCAATATATCTGCTATCGGTATTTACTAAGGTGATACTGATATTGAAGACAAGACGTCATGGACCCAGTGACGCGCTGCACCACCCCTCCTAGCCACTCAGATATCTATTAAAAGATATTTGTTTCATTTCTCACGGAGAACACTTCATAATCTATCGGCCTCTCATTCCGAGATGTGTTGATATTGAAGAGGTGGCACTCTGCTCCACGCCTCCGACTACTAAAACTAAAACGCACATTATCGAGTCTAGAGCCAACGAGATTCATCAAAAGATCTCTTAGGAACAGTTCCATAAGAATACCCTTATGTTCACCAAATAGGACACAAGGTGTACAAGAGTCTAAATGAGTTCTTCGGATCTTGCCATTTGTATCATGATGGTTACAATGCTTCAAACGGTCTACAGTCGTGGGGTGATCTCCAGCGACTCACTGAATCGTGGGTGCTCTTCAGTGTGTCTATGTAAGCCCGATTCAGAACGGCCTTGGTACAAATTAGAGAAAGTTTTCACATTATGTTGTTAACGATCTCGAAATCTAAACCTGTAAGCGCTGGATGAATTATTGCTAACTATTTTGTGCAGGTACTGACAAAATTCCATCTACCATCATCATATGTATCGAACATCTTCACCTCAACATACTCATACTTATGAAGATCATCCTCAACAAAGCTCAAGTGTAAATATTCAAGACAAAAGATCAAGTTAAAGACAAAGTGTAACGACAAAGTCAAAAAGGTAATCAAGATGTCAAGAACAAGTTCATATATCAAATAAAGAAAGAATATGGGGAGATTGTTAGCATAAATATAAAGTCCAAGATGTATGATTATGTTGGAGGACACGACGCATAACCACACGAAGATGTTGATCAAGGCAAGAAAAACCACAAAAGACGATACTTCAAAGATCACATAGCATGAAGGATCGAAGAATGAAGACTATTCTACATCGACACATAAAGTTCAAGACGTTGAAGACAAAAGACCTATCACCGGGAGCATCATTGAAATGACTATCCCTTAGGGAGAGATTGTTAGCATTTAAATTAAGTAAAGTGATGGTCATTTGTATCTTATTTACTTTATGATGTGTGTCGAACCATATGTAGTAGAATAGTATAAGTAGACTTTGTGTTGGAACAAGCTAGTGTGTAATAAGAAAATCCATGCAATAGGTAAAAGTCCAAGTCCAACACAAAGCCCACCAAGCCCAACCACAAGGCATTAGGGCGTCACCCTTTTGCTATAAATAGCACACTCTCACACCAAAATTAGTGTGCCTCTTTGTGTAGTAAAGGTGAGAGTGTGTGTGTGCTCTAAGTGTGTGTTTGTTTTATTTCTATTTCAAAGTTTAGTAAACATTCGACTAGTATTTTATATCATACGATCCACACTTTCTTTTCATCTTTATTATCTACTTGTTGAGTGTCACGTATCTAGTATAGTAGTTAGTTTGTGTGATAAAGGTAGGATTCATAGCTTTACATGCTATTTTTGGTTTTTCAGTATGAATGGAAAGTCTGTGATTATTGAAATACATCATGAATGACGATGACGTAGAACAGAAGCGTGGACAATAACCCTAACATGGGTTAACCAAATCACAAAGGATTTAAGACTAAAAGTCAAGATTTATTGATAACTTAATACATAAACAATGAACCCAAGCCTTATATTTATAGGGAAGTAAATTTTAGGGAAAAGGTAACCTAAACATAGTAAAAACCGACTCAACTATAAAAGGTATTTTTGGGCTATCGAAGCCTCTATGACGTAGGGAGAAGTTTCCCTCTACAACATAACCACTAAGACGCATGAATAAATACTAATTCGAGAACTCTACGGTGTAGTGAGAAGTTTCTCAGCATCAAGCAACCTAGTGGACACGTGATTACTGTCGCGGTTACAGCCGAAGTTCCCCTCCTTTGTCCCATCACATTTCTAAACCGAATATAAAAGCAATATTAGTATTTGTTTTGAATGTAATTTGCAGTTACAAAACACATATGGAGTTGAATGTAGCTACTACATTTTTCTCTCATGGCTAAGTAGTGTTAGCTTTTACCGGAAGGCCGTTTATATTATCTTCTATTTTTACCTTTTTTGGATGTCTCGCCATGATGGGAAAAGTATTTTACTTGATCTACAGGAGAGTGATGATGATGCGGAATTGGATAATGTTTATGATGAAACGTCTACATTTATCGCTTCTAAGTAATATGTAGATTTCCTTCAGTTATGCATGATTTTTTTATGGTTCTATTTGTAATGTACAGCTAGAGTAGTTGTGTCTTTGGCATGTCAAAGGCTTTATTTGGTTTGTTTTGTTTATCAAGCTTGTGTGCTTGAGGTTAGTATGGTACATCAGCCACATTTCATTGTGTTGTTTTAATATATTTTATCAAGGTAACCCTTTACCCCCCCCCCCCCCCCCCCCCCCCAAAAAAAAAAAAAAAAAAAAAAAAACGGTCGGTCCACTTGTATCGAGCCATTAGCTCGTTTAGCATTAGGGCATCATCTCTTTATTTTGTGTATTTATATGTTGCTTGTACAAACTTTTCATTCATTAACTTATACAAATGTTTGTTCACTGTTCGGTTTCTACATGGTATCAGACCTAGGTTATCCTAATCCCGAGTTACCGACAACAACAAAATATGAACTCCAGAAACTGCATCAAGTTTGACCGACTGCTGCGACTTGTACACATAACTAGTCCTACTCATGATAAAGGTAAAAACAAGCATATAGATTGCGTGCAACACGGTGATGATCTATATATGCTCCATAATAAACTAATGTTGCACACAACGACATGCTAAAGTGAAAAACAACAGCCAATATGTCCAGTAAATAATTACTTTGCTTGTAGGTCTATACAAGAAGAGAGACCAAAGAGATTTCCCATAGAAGCGTTGCTAACGTCACACAAGCCAATACACTCAAAATCGTCTTCAGTTCGACAACAGCCAAAGCAGATGCCGCGGTTATTGCTCTGGTGTATATAGTAGCGCGCAACGTGCTTTTAGTTTGTGATGTAGTCATTTGCAATAAGTTGAAAGTCGAAACGAATAGTTTTATCCACAGAAAACGTGCAATGATAATATAAATATATATTTCGTTCAAATAAGGTATGCTGTGTGTTTATCATGACTACCACATTATATGTTTTACATTTTTTCTATTATATACTTTTTTGATTAGTCACCATATAATTAATTCTCTCATATTTGAGATTATAGTTATGAATAGGATCCATCAACTTCATAATCTGCAATTTTTTTCTTTATGTTTATGTTGTTAGGCACGTATTAGCTAGCATATCACTTTCTGGCATGAGGCAGATGAAAAAGTCACTTTCTTTAACGAATTGAAGTTGACATAGTATGATTGTTTTTAGAAAAAGTATTGTCAGGCTTAAATATCTGTCCAGTTTTATGCATAAATATACATAAGAGCATCTTGTTGATTGCAATAAGGACTCATTACTTCACAAACTAATAAAACATTGACACACATATTTAGTCACAAAATCAGACGCATTTTTCCGGGCCACTTCTCTTTTAAATGAGTTAGGAGCACCTAACCATATTATTATTTGTTTTTGGAAGGCCATGTGTTAATTAAAAGGTTGGGAAAGGTCCTTGGTTTACTCACATGAAGTTAAGGGTTCAAACCTCGCAAGATGTGCGCATTTGAGGGTGGCTAGAGAAGGGTCGAAAATGGTCCCGATATTAACCTAGTGAGACCGCGTACATCTGAGTTAAAAAGGCTCACCCTCTTTGGCCGATGACCTGAATGATGAAAACCTCGTCCGTTTTATTTATTGGGTTAATCCCAATCCAATCAAAGTCAACTCGAAAGTCAACCAAGGAAAAGTCAAACGCAGCATAACTGCCAAATAGCAGTTACAAACAG
Organism: Artemisia tridentata subsp. tridentata; assembly: GCA_021014915.2. Lineage (NCBI taxonomy): Eukaryota > Viridiplantae > Streptophyta > Magnoliopsida > Asterales > Asteraceae > Artemisia > Artemisia tridentata. The sequence goes on along the minus strand of CP139504.1, from coordinate 434,154,242 downwards.
TTACAAAAACAAAGGGACACATCTGTTGTTTCTAACGAACCAACACACCCTTTCGTTGTACCTTTTCGTTATGTATTTATAGTTTAGAACAGGTATTCGAATATGATGATGATTGATGACATTTATATAAGTTTTATTTCTAGGTAAAGTTTATATCTTTGTTTGTGTTTTGGTATATTGTTGATCACCGTTAGACCATAGATCCACGATTAAGGCCAACATTATTAAAAGGCATGGAAATTTTATAATTAGGAGTAGGATAACACTTTTACTATGCTTGATATTACTTTACTGATGAAACTTGGGGTTCGACTTAAGCATCGACAAGGGGAGATGATGTTTTTAGCAAGCAACAAAAAATTTCAGTTTTTCCCTTCTTTATAGTTGTCATTTCAGATAAGATTATAGTGCATGACCAACTCCCAATTCATGTTACTGTCCTACTGTGCTTGATGTCTAATCATAATCCGATAATGTCATATCATAGGCTGGCGATTTTTATAGATGAAAAAGGCATACAACTTTAATACATGATATACTAATCATGACAACAACACTGCTACAGAAATGGAAATTTAGGCGTCGGGAAACATCACATAACATGAGTTTTCAAAAGTACAAGATGCATGCTGTGCTAGATCAAATGGTGCATCCTAGCTTCAGCTTCAAGTAACGATTGTGTTTACTTATACATTGGTATGCTCCATCAGCAATGGATTGCTCAGGTGCATATCTCTGCAATGGTAACACAAGTTAAGATAAGAGTACACATTAAGATTTGACTAACAAAACAAGAAACAACATTTTACTATACATAACTTATATATGCAAGAGAAGTAAAAGTTAACGATTCTTTAACTTGCCTTTTACTCTTGTTGAAAAGTATTAGGTAAATAGGTTGATCATGAGAGAGGTAGAACAACTCTCGCAGTATGTATGAACACAAGGCAATGCTGTAAAAGAGTTAAAATTAATCATCTACGAAACATATCAAAACGGGTCCAAGTTATATGTCATAACTTGTAGGAGGAGTATGGAAAACAGTGAATATAGAGAGTAATTTATATTAGAGATAAAGATGTGATTGCTAGTCATATTTATGCAAGGAGAAATAGGAAAAGAACCATGGAACTGAGACTGATTAATTTGTAGCAATGATATAAATGTTTGCAACCTCAATCGTTTTTGGAAGCTAGCTTTACTAAAGCCAACCAAGTTCTGTTTATTAGTACGGAGTGATAAAAGATGGCTACTTAGTTTTGATAAATGCTTACCTCCCAAAACATACAAATAATATTATCCATAAGAAAGTATTTAGGCAACTCGATTCCTTATATGCTATCCACACCTGAAAAGCAACAATTTGTATGTTCTTTGTTAGGATGAAAAAGATACAAGTGAAAGTATCCATAAACCACCTCCCCTCCTCTTTCTCTTGCGTCACTCCCCAATACCGACCGCCTAGTTTAGCCCTGATTTGAAATTGGCCCGTTTTGACCCGAATTACCCAACCCAACCTAAGACACCCATATTTCCATGTATATTGCAAAGTGAAACTTGCTATAGAACCTAAAAATGGATCAAGAATAGTATATCATAAAATGGTAACATACCAAGAAAACCACAACATGAATATAGTTGTCAATTGTAGTTGTTATCATGCACCTGTGAGCATTTATCAGTGTCAACTTGACATCGCATAAGGTAGCATCAATAACTAAATAACATAACAGTAATTTTTTTCATGAAGGAGTACCCTTCAGACACACCACTGATCAGCCAATGATAATTTTTTTTTTAATAAAAAAAAAAGATACTAACGGCGTGAATATTCTGGTTTGAAATGGGAATCCATTGCCAACAAGTGCATAAATCACAGCTCCCACCATCAAGCAGCCTAGTGCAGCAAAGATTACTCTTGCGGTTATAACAGAAGGTCCCCGCGTGTGTCCCACGTCATCTCTAAACCAAATAAAATTAGAAGCATATGTTACTATACATTTTCACTGAGATACCATCACCATGAATCTAACTTATTTCAACGCAGGTAATCGTCCTAAGATATACTTGATGGAAATTTTTGTTTTTATAGGACCAACATACTTGTGTGTCGCGTCTATTACAATCAAAAAAAGTATGATATATCCTAATAATTCGTTTGATATGACAAAATTTTAATGTTGCGTAAGTATTTATATAAATTTGAAACTGTATAAGTAACCTAACAGAATTTAACCGAATATATGTAACAGATCACATTGTCTAGTAACAATGACTACAAGATGTTTTAGTAGATCGTAATATATGACACCTTTTTAAGCTGTAAGTCATTGTTTCTAGCATTATATATTATAATAAATGTTTGTGCAGTGTCTTGAGTAAAAGGTTTACATTTACCAAAATTAATTTTGTATAATTTCGAAAGAACAAATTGTCCCAAATCACATTCTAGAGCTAAATATCAACGTCCATGATGAATTGTATAATTCTCCTTTATTCTCACCTTTTCTCGCGTTTCGCTAACACAAAATATATTGGATCTTTTAAAGATTCTTCAGGTGACAACTTGAACAACAGCAGAGCGATATATCCACAGATTGTAGCGCTGGCAACAAATTTTTTTTATTTGACTATAACCCTAATCCAAAGAAGTAAAACGATTACATGTGTCACAATACTAATAAATAAAACGAAGATTACCTTCCAAACCAGAACAAAATAAAACAAAAACCAACTCTTATGATCCATCTTGATTCCTTGTAGAAAAACCAAGCCTAAAAATTACAAGTAGAAAACTATGTGTTATAGGCCAGTAAATTCGAATTGTAAAAATACAACCGCGCCAATTCTAATCCAGAACTTGTGGTCTATTATGTTGAATAAGCATGCGATTTCTTTACTTTGTATCAGGCACAGTAAGTGTCAATTGTAAAATTTTAAATTTGCAAAAGCCTCAGCACATAAAATGAGCTTTCATACCCCTATAGCAGATATATCTACGCAAAAACCTATCAGTGCCACTTGCATCCACCTGGAACAAATTTACATAATCATTAATTTTATGCTACAAAAGAATTGTTTTGATCGATTTCCAGCAGATGCTAAAAGGAAAACAGAACTCTGATATCTATCATCAAAATAGAAAGAAGGAAATATAATCTTAGCTTCTGGCTGTTTTACCTAGCGTTTGGGTCGAGACAAGAATAGAAGCCATCCATAACTAATCCGTAAGCAAGTGCTCCTACCATCACACATGCCAATACACTGAACACAGTCTTTAAAGATACAAGCAACAATGCGGATGCAGCCATTATGAATCCGATAGCCTGCTTTCTTAGAGACAGAGAATGCAATACAAATTTATAACTGATACTTATAGACTGATTTAGTAGGTTAGGCGGTTCTTTTCGCATAAATAGTACTGCCTAATTTTTTAATGGTTAGATAAGATTTTACTGACCATACAAATCTTTCTCTGCTTTGTCTTTCTAAGAGGACTAGGTATCATGGCATAACCATACCTCTTCATTCGGACCGTGTTACGTCACCACAACAAACCACAACTAACAACCCCCCTTATCATAACATACCATAACTTAATCATTTGGGCTCCACCACTATCTATTTTTTTTTTCAAATACCCAAATAAACTAAATTAATTTCATTCAAATAAAAACACGTTACAACAAATTTAAACACATACTAATAATAAGTGTTGCAAAAAAAGGTCTACAAGGCCGATTAATCGCCGATTAGGTGCTACAAGGCCACCGACCTTTCCGATTTATGTAACTGGGTCAAACAAATAGGTCAACCGTGGTCAACGACGGTCAATGGTGGTCAAACTTGCCAGAAACCTATTAATCTTGCCGGAAGTACCCAAAACTCACTGTAAACTTATTTTGATCACTTATAATAACTGTTTAAGTCTATTACAAGTTGTTTTTAAAAAAATATCTTGTTGGAAATACCTAAAACTCACCGGAAAGACACAAAACTTGCCGGAAATAACTAAAATTTGTCAGTAATGTCAATCCGATTAATCACCGATTAATCCCACCCAGACCGATTACAAGCTACAAGGTGATCGACCGCCCGACTACCGATTCGCGATTTTTGCAACCTTGCTAATAATAAAGTTACGATACAGAAAAAAAAGAAAAAAAAAAGATACGGTAATTAAAAATAACGATACAACAAATATTAAACATAAACTTAATCCTTGTCTTCATCCTCGTCGTTGACTTGATATTTTTTCATTATTTGTTTTTGTCTCCAGCGAATGGAAGCGGCTTTGGCCGGTGTGGTTTGGTCGGGATCTATCATCAGAAACTTCAGCTCCTCCATCTCTAACGTCTTCCGATCCTTCTCCCTTCTCATCTCGTAAGTGGATATTTGAATGTTCGCTTTTTCGGAATATTTTTCGGACAAGCTGCCCGAAAAAGAACTCGTTTGACTCCCACCCGAGCTCGCCGCGCTGGACGTTGAAGTCGACTTCTGCTTCTTTGCAGCCCGCGCTTTGTAGGCGCCGTCTGGACGAGGACGTCTGTCAGGACCAAAAATATCCTCGAGACATGTAACGTCAATGGGATCCTCCGCATTCCATTTGGGATACTTTTTCAAAATATCCCACACGTGAACATACGCGAACTTTCTCCCGGCAAAGCGTAGTTCAAAATTTTCCTTTGCATTCTCGATATGATCGTCGTCGTTTTCACCGCGTCTATGCTGCAAATGTTTGTAGATAGCGTTGAATTTTTGGCAATCACCGTTGAGACGTGTCCATTTACCGGTGATCATATTTTTGGAACAAGGTTCCAAAAGAATTCATCGGAACGGTCATTTCCGATATCCTTGTCTTGCGAAATTTCAATCCAAATTTCGGCAAGCAACTTCTCTTCGTCCCTCGACCAGTTTCTCTTCGCAAATTGAGCCACTGCCTCAAGATCATCATCATCGTCATCGTCCAAACTCACGACTTTTCTGTTTTGTTTTTTTTTTTGCCATTTTTTTTTCCCGCTTGCTTTGGACGGTTAAACGTCCGCAAGTACTTTGAACTGAGGTTCAGATGGTGGCGTCGAAAATGATAAAGGTTGGGAGGGGTTAAAGAATTGTGGTTGAGATTGGGAAACTGGACGTTGTGGTTAATTTGCGAATCCATGAAACGCAAATTGTTGGTTTTGGTAAATCGCCTCGAGAGGCAATTGTGTCCCATATGGAGGCATTTGTGGCGATAGCGAGTTAGATATTTGTGATGACGGGGTTGATGGGTTTGACGAACCCACGTATTGATTCGAGACGAGCAGGTTCGTGAAATACATGATGATGTATAGTCCGCATTCGGGTCACGAACCCGACCAATACTCAAGCCCATCACGCGTGGGCTATCACGATAAAGATTTGGGCTTACAACGGCCCAAATCCGAAATCTATTATTGGCCTTGATATAGGATCTCTTATTTATGGGATAAGGATCAACGGACCAAATAAGGCGGGATACGCCGAAGGGTAAGGAACACGAAACCAACAAGGATTTCGTGTATATATAGGGCATCTCGGCTCTCATTAAAGGGATTCTATGATAACCCTAACTCTTCACTAAAACACTAAAACCGATTACTTACTCTCACGCCAGAGGATAATCGTTGGAGACAATCCCACGATAAGCTTAACGGTGTTTTTTGTTCTCTTAGTGCGCAGGTCTCAAGCATTAAGATCTAATTCATACGGGAACAGGAATCCAAACAAGGAATGCCCAACTTTTGTAACAACAAGTGGCGCCATCCGTGGGACCAGACACTAAGAACTCTGCGAAGAACTAGAATGACAAAGCACGGAAACCTAAATCAGCGGACTCCGCAAGCGAAGAAAACGCATGGTAACCTACAAGGGCAGAAGCAGCAAATTGATTCAGCCCCTAAGCAGGCCTCCGGAACAACCAGTGTGCCTAAAAATCTAGGATCATACTCAGATCTGGCCTTTACTACAGTAGAACCGCTCACAAGGACTACCCAGGCTACTACATCAACCACTAGCGCGGAAGATCCACAGCGCACTCCTTTCGCTATGCCAGAATTAGACCTCACTGAGCCGCCAAATGCACCTATCCGGAACAAGGGTCCTGATTTGGAAACAGACATCCTCGCGCTAGAAGGAGTCACGCCTGAACTAGTGATGCGTGGTTTTGCAACCTTACAACAGGTTTTACCTCTCGAGGGATCTCAAGAGGCTTGCAACCCCACCAGGCAGTGTACCTGACCGATGTAGTATAGTGTAGTGGTAAGTACGGGGGATTGATCGTTCTCCACAGGGAATAGTGTTCGTTAGGTATGAAAAACTACTCTAATAGGTCTAAGGGTGAGAGAAGATTCTTTTTATGTTTTTTATAATTTTATGAAAGCAAGTAAAATCTCGGGTTTGAAAGAGTGGGCGGAATTAGTTGCTAGTCAACTAACCCAAATAACTACGAATGCAAATAAAATAAAATAACTGAAAATGAAAAGGTGGTGAAATTTATGTGGAGAGAAATGTGTTTACTTAGATTTCCTTACTCCCTAACTATCTTTTACCGGTTGATTAGTGTGTATTAATTGCGTGGATGACGGGTGTATTCCTTAATACCAATCGTGGGGTGGCGTACGTACTTCCCCAACTCTACAAGCTCCTACTTCACTCCTATGTCGAGCCGGCTAGGAAGCTCCTAACATGGGATCACTAGAATTCGCTTGTGCATTAAATACAACCATAAAAACCTTTAGTACGCATTGGTTCATGTTTCTTAAGACGTTCAAGCAAGTTACCGAATAGGAAGTTAGCCAGTTTTCTTAAGCCTAACATAGATAAACAATCATCCAATACAACTAATAACACACTAATAACCAATAATCAATAGCTAGGTTTCATTAGATCTAAGCAAACACAAAGAAAACCTAGCCTAGCATGTTAAACAAAAGACAAGAACAAGATAGAATCAAACAACACATAGACATATTGAATGATTAATTGATAACTTATCTTCAATGTAACATGGAAGATCTCAAGGCAAAAAGCCTTGAAAAAGCTGCTAAAATCGTCTTAGGGTTTTCACACACAAAGTTCCACAATAAGTTTCACACTAATGACAAAAAATTGCAAAACTATATATAGACTTTCAGATCTGACGGCGTCACGTTATGGAGTGTGACGCCGTCACCTCGCCGCTTTTAGGGTTCCCGGATGGCCTTCTTGACGCCGTCCCTCTTTAGCTCTCCAAAATCCGTTCTGGCTTATCAAGGCTTGAAGCCGTCGGAATTAGGCGTGACGCCGTCCCGCTTTAACTTATACCGTGACGACCTTGATCATTCCAAAGGGTGACGCCGTCAGAATTCCCATGCAAATTTCTCTGGCTTATCATGAGTAATTTTCATATCCACCTTTTTCTTGCCAAGCCATGACGCCGTCTAGACCAATATCTGACGCCGTCTAAGGTACTTTTTAGCCGATTTTGAGACTTTGTCGTTTTCTTCACTTTTATGCTCCAAAAACGTCCAAAATGCCTCCTTTTCCAGATTTCTTCTCAAAAGTACCTAAAATGACAAAAGGAACGATTTAGGGCAATATTTGATCAAATAAATACGATTTAGGGCTTAAATGACCCCTTAAAAGCGGTACACTTTTCGCTTCACGCCTCAACTAGCGCCAAGTGATTTCGTCTCTCAAAACTATGAAACCTTGGCTGCGCTTATGTGAGAGGAAGCAAAAAAGAGGTCAAACCAGTGTCTGCAAGCCTGGCTCAACTTCGACCCATCCACGCATGAAGGATAGCCGCCGACACCCAGTGTTTACTAGGATCGGAAGGAAAGTTGTGGATGATGAAGCAGCCGACTTAGTGCATCTGGAAGAGCATGAAGACGATGGACGGCGCGCCAATGTCCACACTAGGCTTGGCAGTCGCAGGATTCACGATAAACTTGGGCGACGGTGCTCCCCAAGCGAAAGCCCTTCAAGCTCGGATTCGGAGGATAGTCGGTGCAAGCGCCGCAAAAGAGTAAGCTCATCCTCAAGTGACTCCTCGAACAACGAGGAAAAAGAAACAGGACACTGGAAGTCCAGGAGAAGATACCGCGACCAGGAGGACAAAGATATGTCTCGTCCCTGGCGCCGCCAAAAGGTTGACGCATTCACTCGGCGCATCAGTGATTTTTCAGATGATAAGTGAAGGCGCATGCCCGCTAATGTTAAAACTTATGATGGGACAGGTGATCCTGACGACCATCTAAAAATTTTTGAATCAGCAGCTACCATCGAAAATTGGCCACAACCTGTGTGGTGCCACATGTTTAATTCTACATTAGTAGGGAATGCGCGAAACTGGTTCAGTAAGCTTCCACGTAGAAGCATCGATGGGTTTGAAGAGTTGCGGAAGGCGTTTCGTTTGAACTTTACTCAGAGGAAGAAGTGTGCCAAGAACCCTGTCGAACTCGCTAGAGTAAAACAGCGCCAAGGGGAATCCACAAGCGCTTATATGGAGCGCTATAAGGACGAATGCATACATGTCAAGGCATGCCCCGAAATACTAAAGATCTCAGGGTTTATGAACGGAATCAATAACCCAGAACTTATCAAAAAGTTAAATGATAGGGTTCCCCAAACCTTTGACGAACTTATGAAGCGCACGAGGTCCTTCATCCAAGGAGAAGCCGCCGCTGCGGATAGCAAGAAAGGCTACTCAAACTATAGGTCACAAGAACAGCCCAGGAGACAATCCAATGACCTGAGTAGCAATCGTAACAAAAGCTACCGCAGTCAGGGGGGCGGGCGAGAGAATGACAAATATACCCCACTAACGAAGACTCCAAAGGAGATATTTGCGACGGAAGGCGCGAACTTTCCGAGACCTCCACCAATGCGCACCCCAGAAGATCGGCGCGTAGGGAACGGATACTGCGAGTATCATGGACAGAAGGGCCACACCACCAATGAGTGTGTCCAATTACGCCAACTAATTGATAAGCTAGTAAAAGAAGGCAGATTGGACCATCTAGTTAAGAACATCAAGGATGGGAAAGACAAACAGAAGACCGGGGGCAAGAAAGAAGCACCTAAGGACAAGGATGACACAATCTACATGATACAATCATGGCAGCGAAAGACTAGGCAAAAGGTCAGCCAGAAATTTTCTCATGGAAGCGAAATCTCTTTCCCCACCTTGGCTGCGGACAACGCAGTGGCGGAATCACTCACCATCGAGATAAATGCGGGGGGTCACGATATCCACCGCATGTATGTTGATGGAGGGGCATCAGCAGACATAATATATGAGCATTGTTTCAAAAAATTGCGACCTGAGATACAAAGACAGTTAAGCCCGGCCACGACGTCGTTGACTGGCTTCACGGGAGAAAAGATATGGCCCATGGGGAAACTACGACTACTAGTCGTTGTTGGTAATAAGGAACACTCCACGACAGCCTGGATGAATTTTATGGTGATCAGATCTCCTTCGCCATACAATGGCATTATCGGAAGACCAGGAATTTCGGCAATATGCGCAGTACCGTCCACAGCACATGGGATGCTCAAATTCCCGGTAGAAGGCGGCATTGTCACCATCTACAACAACGCCGCACCACCTAGAGAGTGTAACACGATTACATGTGAGACGACACACACCCCAGAACAGAGCGCAACTAAAGTATCAAACCTGAAGGTCGCAATTCATCCTGATTACCCGGAGCAAGAAGTATCGATCGGGGGATCGCTGTCTGATAAAGGCAGAGCTGCCGTGTGCGCACTCTTGCAAAAGAATCTGGATATCTTCGCATGGGAACCAAAGCACATGACTGGTGTGCCACGCTCGATTGCTGAACACAAGTAGAAAATCTGACAAGGATACTCCCCAGTACGACAGAAAAAGCGCGGCCAGGCTCTAGAGCGCGCAAAAGCCATTCTAGAGGAAGTACACAAACTTGTTGACGCAGGTATCATGCGAGAGGTCTATTACCATGACTGGCTCTCCAATCCAGTGATGGTCAAGAAGAGCGATGGCAGTTGGCGGATGTGCGTGGATTTCACTGATCTCAACAAAGCATGCCCACAAGACTGCTACCCACTACCAGAGATAGACTGGAAGGTAGAATCTTTATGCGGATACACCTTTAAATGTTTTCTAGACGCATAAAAAGGGTACCACCAAATCCAAATGGCTAAAGAAGACGAGGAAAAAACAGCCTTCCACACAAGCCAAAGTGTCTACTGTTATACAAAGATGCCTTTTGGCCTAAAGAATGCGGGCGCCACCTACCAGCGATTGGTAGATAATGCATTTGAAAAGCAAGTGGGCCGCAACCTAGAGGTCTATGTTGACGACCTTTTCATAAAAAGCCATACCGAAGGCGAATTGGTCCGCGACATTGAAGAAACATTTAGAACACTACGAAAGATCAACATGAATTTAAATCCTAAGAAATGCACTTTTGGCGCTACAAAAGGCATGTTCCTTGGATACTTGATAGAACCTGATGGCATTAAACCATGCCCAGAAAAAATAGAGGCTGTCATCCAACTCCCTTCACCACGCACGTTGAAAGAAGTCCAGTCTCTGAATGGAAAACTAGCCGGGCTGAATAGACACCTGTCCAAATTAGCAGATAAGTCACTCCCCCTCTTTAAAACACTCAAGAAGTGCACAAAAAAGGGAGACTTTCATTGGACTACAGAAGCGGAAGAAGCTTTTACACAGCTTAAGCAACATATAGCAGCGCTTCCCAAGCTAGTCGCACCCCGACCAGGGGAGGAGTTAATTGTGTATTTGTCTGCGACTCATGGAGCAGTCAGCGCGGTGCTACTGACAGATAGGAATTCCGTACAAACACCGATATATTTTGTAAGTAAAGCGCTCAAGAAGACAGAGATTAACTATAGCCCAATGGACTAGTTGGTCTTGGCATTAGTGTTCACCGCCAAAAGATTGCGCAGATACTTTCAAGCACACCCAATAGCGGTGATCACAGACCAACCAATCAAGCAAGTTATATCCAAACCCGACGCATCGGGGCGATTACAAAAGTGGAGTGTATTGCTAGGCGAGTATAACATCTCTTATAGACCACGCACTGCGGTTAAGGGGCAAATACTAGCAGACTTCATCATCGAAAAACCAGACACCAATGCCGCACCTCCACTGAGCGAGGTAAAACTACAAGAACCATGGGTCCTGTTCACGGATGGATCTTCATGCGTGGATGGGTCGGGCGCAGGCCTTATCCTCACCAATCCAGAAGGAATGGAATTCACTTACGCACTGCGCTTTGAATTCACGGCTACGAATAACGAGGCAGAGTATGAAGCCCTAATCGCTGGATTACGCATTGCAACTCGAATGGGTGTACGCAACCTAGAAGCAAATGTGGATTCCCGATTAGTAGCCAACCATGTGTTGGGCGAATATGTGGCTAAAGAGGATAACATGGTTCAATACCTCGACAAGACCAAGTCACTAATCCAAGGTTTTGACAGGTTTACCATTAAACAAGTTCCTAGAGGTGAAAACAAAAAAGCGGATGCGCTAAGCAAGATCGCATCTACAAGCTTTGCGCACCTGTCAAAACAAGTGTTGGTGGAGATCCTAAAAAATAAATCCATCTCGGAGATGGAGATATCCACGGTAATAGAGGAGGAGAATCCTACGTGGATGACCCCTATTGTCGAATTTATAAGCAAAGGCATATTGCCCCATGAGCAGAAGGACGCTCGACGGATACGACACACAGCGCAGAGGTTCGAACTTCGAGATGGTATCCTATATCGGCGCTCATTTCTACAACCATGGCTTCGGTGCGTTGGACCTCTTCAGGCAGATTACGTACTCCGAGAGATCCACGCCGGTTCATGCAGTATGCATTCAGGGCCACGGCCCGTCGTAGCACGAGCCTTGCGGTCAGGATACTACTGGCCCACTATGCATCGCGAGGCGCGTGATGTGATAAAGAAATGTAACGACTGTCAAGTTCATAGACCCATCCCGCGCAGACCACAACAAGAGCTAATGCCTATCACTTCTCCATGGCCATTCTATAAGTGGGGTATCGACATTGCAGGTCCCTTCCCTGTTGCAGCAGGGGGACTGAAATTTCTTATTGTGGCAATAGACTACTTCACTAAGTGGATTGAGGCAAAAGCAGTTGCGACAATCACAGGTAATCAAGTAAAACGATTCATTTGGGAAAATATTGTATGCCGCTTTGGATTACCTGGGGAAATTATTTCTGACAACGGAAAACAATTCCGCGATAACCCGTTCAAAGACTGGTGCGCAGAACTAAATATTACACAACACTTCGCGTCGGTTAAACACCCACAAACCAATGGTTTGGTTGAGTGCGCAAATCGTAGTCTGGGCGAAGGAATTAAAGCGCGCCTGGACAAACACAAAGGAAGATGGGTGGATGAATTGTCGCATGTCTTATGGGCACACCGCACGACAATCAAAGTTAGCAATGGAGACACTCCCTTTTCTCTTGTCTATGGGACAGAAGCTGTCATACCAGCTGAAATTGGGATGCCAACTATTCGTACCGCGGAAGTTAATGTCGCAACCAATGACGACGGACAGCGTATAGACTTGGACCTATTGGAAGAAAGGCGTGAACGCGCAGCTATACGTGAGGCAAAAGCCAAGTCAAAAATGAAGGGATACTATGATGCTAAAGTTCGAAGCACCTCATTCAAACCAGGCGACTTTGTATATCGCGCTAATGATGCGAGCCACGCAGAAGATACAGGTAAACTTGGACCAAAGTGGGAGGGACCCTATGAGGTCGTTGAAGCACTAGGAAAAGGCGCGTACAAGCTGCGTGACATGGATGGCCGTGAGCTACAACGCACATGGAATATTTGCAATCTCAAGAGATGCTATCTTTAGGAAAGGTTACGACCCCGCCCACGGACACTTCTGCACTTTAGTAAGTGCTCAATAAATATCCGTGTATTTACATTTTTGTTCCATCTAGACAAATGTCTTTCTTTTTCCAAAAACTTGCAAGTATTAATTGAATGTCGCGGTTTCTAGCTAACTCCGCGACACACTTTACTTTGTTGTTTACATATTATTTATGTCTCAATATCGTTTTTATATTACCTTTTGCCTACATGGCGTGCATGCACTTATTAAAAACCCACGATGGTAAAGGATGAGTAAACCTACTAAATAACTCGTTGAGTAAGAGGGTTGCAAACCCATCAACATCGGATCACGCATCCTTGTTAAACACCTTACTCTCAAGACGTTGGAGTAAGTTCATTGTGCATCCCACGACGGATACACAACAATCCACACTGTGCGCGTTTAACAAATTAGGAGTTAAGACTCTTAACCCCTTGATATGGTATTCGCAGTACGCTGCATGCCAACCCATACACTTGTGAATTTCATATATATTCGCTCTTAACATTAAGTCATGAATTTCATACACGATTATGTTATAAGTGATTATAGATTCCTGTAATTTTTTTAAGTGCGTTTATATAACGGTTTGATTCTTAGACATAACATAGACGTCTTGTACGCAAAGACAGATAACTAAGTACAAACATCATAACCACAATCACATACAATATGCGTACAATCGCACTTTCCAAATATCATTTTATTATGGACTACGAGTTCATACAAAGTATAGATTTAACATGCACATGTGCAACAAAAATGTTGACCTATTACCAAACATCACCAAGTAAAAACAATCTAAAGGCTGTGAGAGCGTCTAAGCTCTGAACTGCTAACATGGTATGCAGCACTCCCAGCCTCCTCAAGCTTCTTCAGGAGATCACCATCCTTGGACGACACTGTCGGTACGCTAATAGGTACTGCATCAGATCTTGGAATATGTGCAGCATCAATACCACAAAGGATGGCCTTCCCCTTCACACCTTGGTTCTTCGCAAGCCTCATGGCATGGGCCTCTAAGGATTCCTTCAGTGGGATTTCCTTCTCGAGGTCAAAAAGATTTAAGATGTTGCGAGGGCGAGCAAAGATAGGTACTTGCAGCTGCGACACATCCGGCTTAAGAAAGTAATCAAGTTGTGCCTCTGCGTCCTCCGCCGCGTGCCTGGCCAAGGTTAACCCCTCCATAATAACACATATGGGGTAATCTTGATCGCGCTCCAGTTGAGCAATGTGAGGAAGATCTAACAGCTTCATCTTCTCCATAGCAGTGACAAGCTCATCATAGGCATCGGCATCATAACCTGGTACTTGAGCGGCAGGCACTGTCAATAACTTGCTCTCGGAAAGCTCCTCTATAGCCTGCGCCTTGCCACGTGCCAGCGCACGCTCAACAACATCCCCAAATGCCTCCCTCACCTCTTGAGACTCCAGCGTACTCAAAGCAGCAAGGCGCAAACCATGGCTGATAAGCCACCTGCGCTCAGCAATTGAAGATACTAGGTGTGGGTACAGCTCTTCATCATACTCAATACTGAGCTTGCGCAGCTTAATTTCCTGCTTCTCCAGCGCCCCCTCCACAGCCTTACGAAAGTCATCCAATCTAGAGAAGTGAGCGCTCTTGTTAAGCTCCATGTACTTCAAGACCCAAAGACAAGTGGCCTTGTAATCTGTTAACCCAGCACGCTCTTGGCTCACTTGGGCAAGTAATGACATCTTCTCTTCAGCAAGCTTCTGAGCATACGCATCTGTTGCCTTTACCTCAGCCTGAGCATCAGCCAACTGCGCCTTCAGAAGCGCAATCTCCTCATCTTTCTGCACATAGCGGCTACCTTCACCAGCATACCTTGATCATAGCTGTGCAACTAAGGAGGCCCGGTGCGCAGCAGCCAAACCTAGCTCCTCTATCAGTTGGTCCGTTGGCACATCCTCAAACGCCTTCGGCTCAGTCTCTTGGCTCTTCTGCACAAGACCATCAATAGGTGAGGAACTCTCCTTGGGTGGCGAACTCCCAACACGCGCAGCATCATCATCAGAAGCTTCAACACTGCACGCAAATAACAAAGCTACTTTATAGTATCATCGCGGAATAAAGAATTGAAGATCTAAAGATACTAGTCTCATTACTTACTTGGTGGGAGGAGTTTTAGGTGGCGACGCATCCTCTTCTGATGATTTCCTGCGAGAGATAACATGGCGCCTTCTCTTAGATGTACCCGCGCCATCATCACCAGATGTTTTCTTGCGCTTCACCCCTTGGCTAACCTCCTCGGGCCCATTTTCAGCCATGGCAACCCCCACACTCTCTGACAAGTCTGCGTTCAATGGCTCTACCACAGGGCCTTGTACCCCAGGAGGTGGAAAACTGCGAATAGGAGTCGCCTCTATAACAACTGGGGGGTCATCCTCTGGCTCCTCCTATACGATCTCCATAGTGCGCCCCGCGGTAGCCTCCAAAACTAGCTCCTCACCTTCTCTTAAAGGGCGCACTCCTACGGTCACCTGTTTGGGTCTCGCCAAGCGCACCACGCTGAATAGATCCATCTCTGCGCAACAAACCACAAACAAACACAAAGAAGGTTACAAAAGCTATAATAGTGATGAGCGCTTACGCTACTGAGCGAAGGAGAAGAAAGGACAAGCACCCACCCCGGTTATTCTCATCCAAAAAGGTTGGCACCTCGTCAGGACCTCCGAAGTAGTTGCGACTAATGCCCATATGCACTAAAAACTCTTCTGGATAAGCGTTGATAGGGATGCGATTGGCATTAATCGTTTCCGCATCATCTGCGCTATACGTTCCGGGGATGGGGCGCTCATCCTTCGGTAATGACTCTTGGGTATAGAACTCAAAAACCCATGGAAAAAATGCATCATCAACCCAAAAGAATTTCTCCCTCCAATTCCTAAGTGCGTCTAACTTTTCCGTATAGCACTGCAGTCGCCCTGCGCGCTTGGAAAAGGACACCCACCCGTTTGACCACGACGAGTGATAAAACGCGCGGAACAGATGGATTGTGGGGTCAATCGCCAACAAGCGACAATTTACTTCAAAATTTGTTATTTTTGCTGCACCTATATAGTGCAGTTGGGAAATATGGAGACGATAGTGGTTTAAAACATCGCACAAGAATAGAGAAATGGGCACACGTTGGTTAGCGAATTCAAAGAAGCGTGTGTATACCCCTACTTTCCCTTCAGGGAAGTTCGCTATGGACGCAGTCACCACCGGAACCACCGGGTGCAACGCGATCGGGATATAATAATCCGAGGTGAACTGACGAAGTTCGTCCTCGGATATATCGGATGTAAAGTCGGACAATTGAAGAACCATGGTTAGAATTCAACGGATTCTGCAGCGCACGCACTATTACCTTATGAGTTGTTGATTTCTTGGTCGCTGTTTAGAGTTTTTAACAATGGTGGCAATGGACGTTTTTACTGTGATAGCCACAGTGAAATGGAGACAACACTTTATATAGGGTTACATGCTCTCATGGATGATTGACATGTGTAACCCACTTGCTCTAATCGTGTGGCTGGGAGATCAAGAGGTGAAACACTTTTTCACCCACCCCTCACAATTTACGAGGGATATTCGGATTTACTTGGACTAGATTCATCGTATTGTTTTTTAGGCGGGAAACACTTGAAACTTCTCCACTACGCATTATGGAATATTTTTTTCGCTACAGTTGTTAGTCTAGCATCCGCAGTTTCACCTTGCGCATACTAGACTGGGGGGACATGATGACGTATAGTCCGCATTCGGGTCATGAACCCGACCAATACTCAAGCCCATCACGCGTGGGCTATCACGATAAAGATTTGGGCTTACAATGGCCCAAATCCGAAATCTATTATTGGCCTTGATATAGGATCTCTTATTTATGGGATAAGGATCAATGGACCAAATAAGGCGGGATACGCCGAAGGGTAAGGAACACGAAACCAACAAGGATTTCGTGTATATATAGGGCATCTCGGCTCTCATTAAAGGTATTCTATGATAACCCTAACTCTTCACTAAAACCCTAAAACCGATTACTAACTCTCACACCGGAGGATAATCGTGGGAGACAATCCCACGATAAGCCTAACGGTGTTTTTTTTTCTCTTAGTGCGCAGGTCTCAAGCATTAAGATCCAATTGATACGGGAACAGGAATCCAAACAAGGAACGCCCAACTTTTGTATTAACAATACATATTCTCGTTCGGATTTTGCGACATGGTTTTTATTTATTTGCAGCTTATATTTGATAGTGTGTGTTGGTATATATGAGTGAGATTGGAAAATATATGTGTTGGTATATATATAGTGGTTGGTTTACAAAAATAAAAAAAAAAAAAGGAAAAAAAGAGGGCCAAACAGTTTAATTAAGAATGATAATATTACCGTTTGCAATTTAATATTCCCACAAACGTAACAATTGTCAGACTTTTAAGCTCGTCGTCTGCACGAAATTGGCTTGGACGGCGAGGCTAGGCGGTGTCACGGCGGAGCACGGCGAGCTCACCACGTGTGCACGGCGAACCACCAAGAACCCCATACCGAATGCTCTAGAAGATATTATTATTTTTTGTGTACTTATTTCTATTATTTATTGAGTAAGGTTATAAAAACCCTACCTAGGTTTAGGTTTACAAAGGGAACCCTCCCTACCGGGAGGGTGTACCCTTTTTGTACTTTTTGTATATATATATATATATATATATATATATATTATATATATATATATATATATATATATATATATATATATTTAATGTTTTGGGAAGTATAAGTATGTATTTGTTTTATTTTTTTTGTGTAATGTTTTTTTTAGTGTTTATTGAAAGTATAATTTTTTTTTTTTTTTTTTTTTTTTTTTTTTTTTTTTTTTTTTTTTTTTTTGTTTTATTTGTATTCGTCTAATGTGTTTCTATTTAATTAAACAACAACAACAATAACACGTCAAACATTAACACATTAAATAACTATAAAAACAACTGTTATTATTCAATTAAACAACAACATTGACACATTATTTAAAACAACAACACCTACTACATATGAAGATTATTTATGTCATCTAAAAGCTCATGGAGCATTGCACCCGACTGGCATGCATGATCATTAGGATTTCTTGCCAATTCCAGTGATGCCTCGAGCGTCTTTATTCTTGTCATAAACATCTTGTTTTGAGACACTAACATCTTGTTTCTGGTTTCAAGCTTGTCAATCTTATTATCTTTAGCTACGCAGTTTGAGCACTGCATTGAAGAAGAGGCTTGACTAAAGTACTTGTTTTGAACAGAATCCTTCCACATAAAGTATCCACACCCATAATCATCTGTTCCTGACTGTTACATGTTAAAAAAATTATAAGAAATGTATTCTTAACAAACAAATTATTTACATAACTAAGCAAACGTATGACTATTTACCACTGAAAAAGGAGATGCATAATACGGTTGACCATAAGTAGCGTCTGTACGGGATGTCCTTTATATAATCAATCATCTCCGACAGCGAAACAAGAAAGGATTATTTTGTTCCACTTGGCCAAAGAATTAATTTAAATAATACAAACAGTTATTTACAACATAAATCAGTAATATTAATATAATTTAAATAATACAAACAGTTATTTACAACATAAATCAGTAATATTATTATTAATTTAAATAATACAAACAACTATTTACAACATAAAGCACTTAAGATGGATCGTGCTCAAGTGAGAGTAGTATCGGGTTGGGTGACCGACCGGGAAGTCCTCACTTATGGACCATAAGCTCTAATGATATCAACCAGCTGCCTTAGAAGCCTGGGCCCAGCCATGTGATGTCTTGACCAAACAAAGGACGCGAGTTCGAATCCGATCCGCAGCATGGTTGGGTATTGGGTGGAGGTATTTCACAGGCATCAAACCTTTGCTGGGTAGGGTTGATGGGTACCATTATGGTACACAGGGTTGAGGTGTCCCTGCCAATCTACACTATTTTGACCAGCTATTTACAACATAAAGCACTTAAGATGGATCGTATGTATGTTATGCCGTGTATATATATAAAAGAAAGAATATAAGATGAAAAGAGCTTTGATTAATAACACACACACAATACATACACATGTCCACTCTCTAAATGAGGTGAAGTGTGGTATATATAGTACAAGGTAAGTAACCTTTATGGGCTTTTCGTGGGCTTGACATAATCATGGATTGGACTATGTTTATATCTTACATACAATGGACTAGCATAACTTAACTCTTGACCAATTAGCTTGGTCCAATCCATAAGCCTTTTGTCTATTTACTACGACACATTACAAAGTTGTAAATACGTAAATGACCATCAATTTTTATCAATGCTAACAAAATGTCTCCAAATATGCTCCCCCCATGGAAAAGCATCCCAGTCGTCAAGGTTTTCAATTAATCGGAAGAGTGTATCATCAACTTCTTGAACCAATAATCTGCCAATAAAGATAACCTCCAATGCTAACAATAAACAAAGACGTACTGCATCTTCGTCGAATATAATACCAAATGCCTGCTCATCTTCTATTAGACCAAGAATATCTAAATTTGTGACTTTTTGACCTAAATGGCGTGGAAAAACCTTGTTCCTAAATTGAGGTGTCCCGACTTATATGAGCTAAAACTTACATTTCCAAAACGAAAACCAGCGATAAGAAAAAATTCTGGTCGGCCGAAATGTAGAGGACATTCTTCAACATAATATACAATGGGTATATCATAATGAGCATTACTCGGACAACATTGTTTTTGTAAGATATAATCTATCATATGTGGTTCGTGGTCAAAATAAGAAAGGTCCAACCATTTACCAAAACAAGTAGCCCGAAACAACTTCCTACGTTTTTTATCCAATTTGGATTTTATTAAAGAAAAGTAATTCGGTTTACTTCTAATGATAGCTTTGGCTTCATATTCCTACAAGAACAAAAACAAAAGCTAATCAAACACAAAAGTATACAGAAGGCTGCTATTACCGCAAAGATGAAGATACTTGACAATAAATGTCTCGTAGAGTTTAATGATACATTGAGAGCATAGCACAGTTTTCTAATAACTACCACATGTAACTTCATTTATCACTTACAATTCACACATACATTTCAGTCTTTCTATTGCACACATACACTGAATAATCTATTTAGCATGATAATTCCAACCAAAAATCGATCTATCTTAAAGAGTCAAAGTTTGAGTAATCTTATGGAACTGATGAAACACGATATGGTTACAAACTAAACTATGCTAAACAAACATGCTAATGAACATGAATAGCATATGAAACGCTTTCATGCTAAACAAACATGAATAGAATATAAAACAAAACATTAATATTTAATAACATCACACAAAACCGCAATTTATTATATTTTATGTACAAATACAAATATAATTATAAAATTTGTAGTAGAATAGTCACAATAAGAGTATACATACCCGAATACGAAACATTATTAGGGTTCTTTTCAGGTTTGTGAGGCTATAGCGATTTTTGTGTGTGTTATTGTGATAAAAATTGTGAAACACATAGGGCACCCAAATTGTGACACTGAGTATATGTGTTTTGGGTGAATTTGAGCGTGCGTGTGTGGGTTAATGTGGGGGTGTTTTTTTTTTAAATCGCTTAAAGAAAATATAGTCGCTTAAATCTTTTTTTACGTCGCTCAAGATTTTGAAATAAAAAAAGTGTTTATAAAGTATTTTAAAAAGTATTTAAAAAATAATACAAAAGGGTGAAAAGTACAAAAAATGGGAAAAGTAAAAAAAGTCGCTCAAAGTATCAAGCCGTCTGTCGCTTAGGTTTCTTAACATTGGGAATGGGCAAAAAGAATAAAATAAAATTTTTCGAAGTTTGACTTTTTTGGTGGAAAAAGACAAAATAGAAGGTCGCTTAAGGTATGAAAAATCGCTGTAAAAAATCACTTACAAAGTACATATAGTGGGCTATAACACAAGTACCACTTTAATGATTGGGCGCGACGTTTTGGGGTGCCACATGTCACCTTCATATTTAGTCGCAAGTCGCTCGGGCTATTTTAAGAAAGTCACAAAAGTGAGTCCTCAAAAGCCCAACACTTCGAGCGACTGGGACAGTCTAAAATTGCCCCTTTAATAAATGATTTTATTTCGTTTATTTTACTAACAAAAGCATAAAGCCTATGAAATAAGAGAAAATAAACAAATTTAAGCATCCATCATCCATTGCTGCAATGAGTATCTTCCGCTCCATCTTTGCCACGGCCTGACACATTGTAGACGTCGCCTTATTTGATTCTTCGACTACTAAGCGTTCATGAGACAACAAACTCAATACTCAATCTAGCTAGCTCCAATACCATCTTCATGACAACGCACGACTTTTCCAACATTATTGTACCAGAAGGAACAAACTATCTTAGGCACAAGAAGGCATACAATATGAATACATACACGACACGCATGGAACTGTGGAACTGATTTTCAGTCTCTCTTCGATAGACTTCAAGCTAACGATATTTTCTGCGAGTTCTAAACAACTAAAATTTTGTTTCAAATGTGCAATAATTATGGTCCTTTTTTTTTTTAAGGCATTTTTTTTTTTTTTTTTTTTTTTTTTTTTTTAAGGCATCTTAGTTATTCCTTGACTTGCTCCATGACAAGCTACCAGTGAAATGTTCCCACAACTAAATATATGGAGTTTTAAGCAATTGAACTGTTAAAATTAGAAAGGAAAATAGCATTTTCGAATTAATGTTTAAAAGAAATTAAGCAAACGACATTTGGTGGTATTTTAAATTGTGTTGCAAATTTAACTTCCATCTAATTCAAAAGAGCAATTCGATGATTATAAAGTTCTTAAAAGTAACTAAGTTCTTTATAGAGCTTGCCTACTATTGCTGTTGAAAAGTATAAGGGAAATTCGTTGCTCAGGGTTCAAATATAACAACTGGCGCACTATGTATCCACATGTAGCAATGCTGTGAAAGGGTTAAAAATGAAAATTAGTGCATATAATAACTAGAAGGGCATCGTTTTTTCAAAATGTTTTCTTAATCGTTCAGATAGAAGCTTAATATATGTACCTCCCAAAACAGAACAGCCAAAGTATCCACAATGAAGCACTTATCCAACTTGATTCCTCATATGCTACCAAAAAGGACAATCATATACATGCACGGTATATTTGTGTAACTCTATTCATTAACTTGTATAACATGTTGAGAAGCATCTAATAAACTCAAGAATCATTTACTATTGAACTACTTTAAATAACCTACCTCTTGTTCCTGTTTATCATCAATGTAAATTTAGACTTTGTGTGTATTTTTTTTTTGGGCAAAGGGCCTTCCACCCGGTAAAATATATTACTCCAAAAAAACAGTTAAGTACAATGGAATATGGCTGAAATACCACATTAACCTCAAGAAACCGCTTGAACAACCACTTAATATTTCATGACAGGCCATAAATGATCAACTAGCAACACACAACTAGAAACCAACACAAAAACAAGCATAGACTTAGTGTGTAGTAAATGCTATTTTTGGTTTTTCACTATGAATGGAAAGTCTGTGTGATGACGTATAGTCCGCATTCGGGTCACGAACCTGACCAATGGAAGCTACTAACACTCGAACCCATCACGAATGGGCTATCACGATAACGGTTTGGGCTTCCGATGGCCCAAACCCGAAGTTATTTATGGTCTTGATATAGGATATCTCTTATTTATGGGATATATATCACACGACCTACTTAGGCGGATACGCCGAAGGGTAAGGAACACGAAACCAATAAGGATTTCGTATGCATATATAGAGGGCATCCTGGCTCTCATTAAGGTACGATCGATAACCCTAACTCTTTAACTAAACCCTAAAACCGATTACTTACTCTTACGCCGGAGGATAATCGTGGGAGACAATCCCACGATAAGCCTAACGGTGTCTTTTTGTTTTCTTAGTGCGCAGGTCTCAAGCATTAGGATCTAATTGATACGGAAACAAGGAACGCCCAACTTTTGTATCAACAAGTGGCGCCATCCGTGGGACCATACACTAAGAACTCTACGAAGACCTAGAATGACGAAGCATGGAAACCCAAACCAGCGGACTCCGCTGGCAAAGAAAACGCATGACGACCTACTGGGGAAGAAGCAGCAAACTGATTCAGCCGCTAAGCAGGCCTCTGGAACAACCAGTGCGCCCAAAAGCCTAGGATCATACTCAGATCTGGCTTTTACTCCAGTAGAACCGATCACAAGGACTACCCATGCTACTACAACAACCACTAGCGCGGTAGATCTACTGCGCACTCCTCTCACCATGCCAGAATTAAACTTCACTGAGCCGCCCAATGCGCCCACCCGAAACAAGGGTCCTGATTTGGAAACAGACATCCTCGCGCTAGAAGGAGTCGCGCCTGAACTAGCGCCAAGTGATTTCGTGTCCCAAAACTACGAAACCTTGGCTGCGCTGATGCGAGATGAAGCGAAAAAGAGGTCAAGTCAGAGCCTGCAAGCCAGGCTCAACTTTGATCCTGAGCATGAAGCATCCCCACCACGTTACCGAAAGGAAAGGCGCGAGAAGGATGGCTGCCGACACCCTGTGTTTACTAGGATCGGAAGGAAAGTTGTGGACGATGAAGCAGCCGACTTACAGTCTCTGGAGGAGCATGAAGATGATGGACGGCGCACCAATGTCCACGCTAGACTTGGCAGTCGCAGGATCCACGATAGACTTGGGCGACGATGCTCCCCAAGCGAAAGCCCTTCAAGCTCGGATTCCGAGGATAGTCGGCGCAAGCGCCGAAGAAGGGTAAGCTCATCCTCAAGTGACTCCTCGGACAACGAGGACAAAGAAACAGGACACTGGAAGTCCAGGAGAAGATACCGCGACCAGGAGGACGAAGATATGTCTCGTCCCTGGCGCCGCCAAAAGGTTGACGCATTCACTCCGCGCATCAGTGATTTTTCAGATGATAAGAGAAGGCGCATGCCCACTAATGTTAAAACTTATGACGGGACAGGTGATCCTGATGACCACCTAAAAATTTTTGAATCAGCAGCAACCATCGAAAATTGGCCACAACCTGTGTGGTGCCATATGTTTAACTCTACATTAGTGGGGAATGCGCGAAACTGGTTCAGTAAGCTTCCACGTAGAAGCATCGATGGGTTTGAAGAGTTACGGAAGGCGTTTCGTTTGAACTTTACTCAGAGAAAGAAGTGCGCCAAGAACCCTGTCGAGCTCGCTAGGGTAAAACAGCGCCAAGGGGAATCCACAAGCGCTTTTATGGAGCGCTTTAAAGATGAATGCATACATGTCAAGGCATGCCCCGAAATACTAAAGATCTCAGGGTTTATGAATGGGATCATATAACCCGGAGCTTATCAAAAAGTTAAATGATAGGGTTTCCCCAAACCTTTGACGAACTGATGAAGCGCACGAGGTCCTTCATCCAAGGGGAAGCCGCCGCTGCGGATAGAAGAAAGGCTACTCAAACTATAGGTCACAAGAAGAGCCAAGGAGACAATCCAATGAACAGAGTAGCAATCGTAACAAAAGCTATCGCAGTCAAGGAGGCGGACGGGGAAACGACAAGTATACCCCACTAACGAAGACTCCAAAGGAGATATTCGCGACGGAAGGCGCGAACTTTCCGAGACCCCCACCGATGCGCACCCCAGAAGATCGGCGCGTAGGGAACGGATACTGTGAGTATCATGGACAGAAGGGCCACACCACTAATGAGTGTGTCCAATTGCGCCAACTAATAGATAAGCTAGTAAAAGAAGGCAGATTGGACCATCTAGTTAAGAACATCAAGGATGGAAAAGACAAACAAAAGACCAGGGGCAAGAAAGAAGCACCTAAGGACAAGGCTGACACAATCTACATTATACAATCATGGCAGCGAAAGACTAGACAAAAGGTCAACCAGAAATTTTCCCATGGAAGCGAAATCTCTTTCCCCACCTTGGCTGCGGACAACGCAGTGGCAGAACCACTCACCATTGAGATAAATGCGGGGGGTCACGATATCCACCGCATGTATGTTGATGGAGGGGCATCAGCGGATATAATGTATGAGCATTGTTTCCAGAGATTGCGCCCTGAGATACAAAGACAGTTAAGCCCAGCCACGACTACGTTGACTGGCTTCACATGAGAAAAGATATGGCCCATGGGGCAACTGCGACTACTAGTCGCTGTTGGTAATAAGGAACACTCCACGACAGCCTGGATGAATTTTATGGTGATCAGATCTCCTTCACCATACAATGGCATTATTGGAAGACCAGGAATTTCGGCAATACGCGCAGTACCGTCCACAGTGCATGGGATGCTCAAATTCCCAGTAGAAGGCGGCATTGTCACCATCTACAATAGCGCCGCGCCACCTAGAGAGTGTAACACGATTACATGCGAAACAACGCACACCCCAGAACAGAGCGCAGCTAAAGTATCAAACCTAAAGGTTGCAATTCACCCTGAATACCCGGAGCAAGAAGTATCAATTGGAGGATCGTTGTCCGACAAAGGAAGAGCGGCCGTGTGCGCGCTCTTGCAGAGGAATCTGGATATCTTCGCATGGGAACCAAAGCACATGACTGGTGTGCCACGCTCGATTGCAGAACACAAGCTGAAAATCTGACAAGGATATTCCCCAGTACGACAGAAAAAGTGCGGCCAGGCTCCAGAGCGCGCAAAAGCCATTCTGGAAGAAGTACACAAACTTGTGGACGCAGGCATCATGCGAGAAGTCTATTACCATGACTGGCTCTCCAATCCAGTAATGGTCAAGAAGAGTGATGGTAGTTGGCGGATGTGCGTAGATTTCACTGACCTCAACAAAGCATGTCCACAGGACTGCTACCCACTGCCAGAGATAGACTGGAAGGTAGAATCTTTGTGCGGATATCCCTTTAAATGTTTCTTAGATGCATACAAAGGGTACCACCAAATCCAAATGGCCAAGGAAGACGAGGAAAAAACAGCCTTCCACACAAGCCAAGGTGTCTTTTGTTACACAAAGATGCCTTTTGGCCTGAAGAATGCGGGTGCCACCTACCAGCGATTGGTAGATAATGCATTTGAAAAGCAAGTGGGCCGCAACCTAGAGGTCTATGTGGACGACCTTGTCATAAAAAGCCATACTGAAGACGAAGTGGTGCGCGATATTGAAGAAACATTTAGAACACTACGAAAGATCAACATGAAGTTAAATCCTAAAAAATGTACTTTTGGCGCTACAGAAGGCATGTTCCTGGGATACCTGATAGAACCAAATGGCATTAAGCCTTGCCCAGAAAAAACAGAGGCTGTCATCCAACTTCCTTCACCACGCACGTTGAAAGAAGTTCAGTCTCTGAATGGAAAACTAGCCGGTTTGAACAGATTCCTGTCCAAATCAGCGGATAAGTCACTTCCTCTCTTTAAAACACTCAAGAAGTGTACAAAAAAGGGAGACTTTCGTTGGACTACAGAAGCAGAAGAAGCTTTTACACAGCTTAAGCAACATATAGCAGCGCTTCCTAAGCTAGTCGCACCCCGACCAGGGGAGGAGTTAATCGTCTATTTATCTGCGACTCATGGAGCGGTCAGCGCAGTGCTACTGACGGATAGGAACTCCGTACAAACACCGGTATATTTTGTAAGCAAAGCACTCAAGAAGACAGAGATTAACTACAGCCCAATGGAGAAGTTGGTCTTGGCGTTAGTGTTTGCCGCCAAAAGACTGCGTAGATACTTTCAAGCGCACCCAATAGCGGTGATCACAGACCAACCTATCAAGCAAGTTATCTCTAAACCTGACGCATCGGGGCGATTACAAAAATGGAGTGTGCTGCTAGGCGAGTATAACATCTCTTATAGACCACGCACCTCCACTGAGCAAGGTAGAATTACAAGAACCATGGGTCCTGTTCACGGATGGATCTTCATGCGTGGATGGGTCGGGCGCTGGCCTTATCCTCACTAATCCAGAAGGAATGGAATTCACTTACGCACTGCGCTTTGAATTCACAGCCACGAACAACGAGGCAGAATACGAAGCCCTAATCGCTGGATTACGCATTGCAACTCGAATGGGCGTACGCAACCTAGAAGCAAATGTGGATTCCCGATTAGTAGCCAACCATGTGTTGGGCGAATATGTGGCTAAAGAGGATAACATGGTTCAATATCTCGACAAGACCAAGTCACTAATCCAAGGTTTTGACAGGTTTACCATCAAACAAGTTCCTAGAGGGGAGAACAAAAAGGCGGATGCACTAAGCAAAATCGCATCTACAAGCTTCGCGCACCTGTCAAAACAAGTATTGGTGGAGATCCTAAAGAACAAATCCATCTCGGAGATGGAGATATCTACGGTGATAGAAGAGCAGGATCCTACATGGATGACCCCTATCATCGAATTCATAAGTAAGGGCAAACTGCCCGAAGAGCAGAAAGACGCTCGACGGATACGGCGCACAGCGCAGAGGTTCGAACTTCGAGATGGTATCCTATATCGGCGCTCATTTCTACAACCATGGCTTAGATGCGTTGGACCTCTTCAGGCAGATTATGTACTCCGAGAGATCCACGCCGGTTCATGCAGTATGCATTCAGGACCACGGTCCGTCGTAGCACGAGCCTTGCGCTCAGGATACTACTGGCCCACTATGCATCGTGATGCGCGCGATGTGATAAAGAAATGTAGCGACTGCCAGGTTCATAGACCCATCCCGCGCAGACCACAACAGGAGCTAATGCCTATCACTTCTCCATGGCCATTCTATAAGTGGGGTATCGACATTGCGGGTCCCTTCCCTGTTGCAGCGGGGGGACTGAAATTTCTTATTGTGGCAATAGACTACTTCACTAAGTGGATTGAAGCGAAAGCAGTAGCGACAATCACAGGTAATCAAGTAAAACGCTTCGTTTGGGAAAATATTGTATGCCGCTTTGGATTACCTGGGGAGATCGTTTTGGACAACGGAAAACAATTCCGTGATAACCCGTTCAAAGACTGGTGCGCAGAGCTAAATATTACACAACACTTCGCGTCAGTTAAACACCCACAAACCAATGGTTTGGTTGAGCGCGCAAATCGTAGTCTAGGCGAAGGAATTAAAGCGCGCCTGGACAAGCACAAAGGAAGATGGGTGGACGAATTGTCGCATGTCTTATGGGCGCACCGCACGACAATCAAAGTTAGCAATGGAGACACTCCTTTTTCTCTTTTCTATGGGACAGAAGCTGTCATACCAGCTGAAATTGGGATGCCAACTATTCGAACCGCGGAAGTTAATGTCGCAACCAATGACGACGAACGACGTATCGACTTGGACCTATTGGAAGAAAGGCGTGAACGCGCAGCTATACGTGAAGCAAAAGCCAAGTCAAAAATGAAGGGATATTACGACGCTAAAGTTCGAAGCATCTCATTCAGACCAGGCGACTTTGTATATCGCGCTAACGATGCAAGCCACGCAGAAGATACAGATAAACTTGGACCGAAGTGGGAAGGACCCTATGAGGTCGTTAAAGCACTAGGTAAAGGCGCATACAAGCTGCGTGACATGGATGGCCACGAGCTACAACGCACATGGAATGTTTGCAATCTCAAGAGATGCTATCTTTAGGAAAGGTTACGACCTCACACACAGACACCTCCGCACTTTAGTAAGTGCTTAATAAATATCCGTGTATTTACATTTTGTTTCATTTAGGCAAATAATTTTCTTTTCACAAAAACTTGCAAGTATTAATTCAAATGTCGCGGTTTCTAGCTAATTCCGCGACACATTTCACTTTATTGTTTACATGTTATTTATGTCTCAATATTGTTGTTACTTTAATTTCTGCCTACATGGCGTGCATGCACTTATTAAAACCCACGATGGTAAAAGGATGAGTAAACCTACTAAATAACTCGTTAAGTAAGAGGGTTGGAAACCCATCAACATCGGATCACGCATCCTTGTTAAACACCTTACTCTCAAGACGTTGGAGTAAGTTCAATGTGTATTCCACGACGGATACACAACAATGCACACTGTGCGCGTTTAACAACTTAGGAGCTAAGACACTTAACTCCTTGATATGCTATTTGCAGTACGCTGCATATAAATCAATAAACTTGTAAATTTTATGAACTTCATACACGATTATGGATTTTTTAAATTTTCCTAAGTATGTACACAACATGTTGCTATGTTAGACACAACATAGACGTCTTTTATGCAAAGACAAAATAACTAAGTACAAACATTATAACCACAATTACATTTGATACAATATGCGTATAATTGATGAACTCAAATAAGTATATTTTATTACCATCATTTATCCTATTTATTTGACTTGTTTTATTATATTATCTGTGAGAATTGACACGTTAATGTTTACTTTTGTAATTCTCTGGTAAAAACAAGGATTATGTGAAACTTGGCAATTTTGGACTAATTATGGAGCAAAACAAGCATGAAGTTAAGAGTCTACTGAAATGTACAAGATCAAGATTATTCTGCTCCAGATACGCCGCATCTTACTTATTACATACGGCGCATCACTATCAAGATTTCACAAGATATTATCCCAGACAGCAAGGACATGCGCCGCATCTAAGAATGGAGTTACGCCGCATCCTCTGGCGGTGTACGAATATTCTTGAATATATTAATCTTGGACCCCACGCGAAGTTAAGTCAATGCGCCGCATCTACTTATTCTATGCGCCGCATCTCGCCCTCAGACAGAAACTATAAATACCCTAAAGTCAGACAAATTTCAGAGACTTTGGTACGTGCGATATACGAAGTACAGAAACCCTAAGCCGAATTCAGACGAAGTAGCAGCACAAGACACACCTTGAACGAAGATACAAGAGCTATAAGAAGGTCCTGCATGTATTCAATTCATTAAGTAGTTTTGTTTTATTGTATTAGTACACTTTAATTGGTCAGGATTGATGGGCTTGTGACATTGATTTTATCATGCACTTCAACTCCCCTTAAAATTGCTTTCCCATTAATTAAAGTTTATATGTTGATGTCTTTGGTGACTTTTATTAGTGCATTGATAACCTCTGTGTCTAGCTGAGCATTGCTTGGGTCGCCATGCCCCTTCCTCGCCTATTTATTAGATCGCCTATGCATTCTATCGTCTGTAGAAAAGTAGGAAGAAAGATAAATAGGATAGTCATAAGTAATCATTAAGGGTTTACTCGCCGATAAGATTAGAGCCAACGAGAAAGGACTTAATCTCGATGCGTTGCATTGAACTATACACTTCATATAAAACTAGCAATAAAACAAGTGACAAGCTACTTAACTATCAGGACATGTCTTCTTATTGTCTCAAGTATTTATCTGTGTACGTGTGTGCTATTCGCTGATTGGTGCTTATTAGTTTAGTTTATATTTAATCATAACCAAACCGTGCCAGTCTCTCAGGCTGAAACCCCTTGCGTTAGATGAGGTTGTATAGCTAACTTAAGATATTAAAATACTGATTAGAATAACTAGATAATACGTTCCACTCTTAGTGATCGACACTCTACTTACCATTATATTCATACTGACCGGGTACACTGCTCGTTAAAGTGTGTGTGTTATTGATAAGTCGGCTAAATATAAATTTAAAACTTGAATACTGCTAAAACCACAACGACATACCGTGGGTATAAATTAGAGCATACGTACACGACACATCAAGTTTTTGGCGCCGTTGCCGGGGAGTGAATTGTTATTATCTGTTAATTTGATTAGTATTTTAATTAGGTTTTTCTTTTTAATTTTTATTCTAACCGCTAACTCTGTTGTATACTAGTTAAATTTCATTCATTGTATTATTTTGCATATTTTCTGTTTTTGAGTGTTTTTTATTTTTGTTTGTTTTATTTTTGTTTTTCTTTTTTTCTATTTTCTTGTATTCTGCTATCGTTGTACTGAGCTAATTCAAACGATACGGCGCATCTATTTTCATAGATACGGCGTATTGCGTTTAATTTTTATAAAATACAACGCGTTTAATAAATTCGATACGACGCATCTTTCCCCAAGATACGGCGTATCTGTTTTTAATAAATTTTTTTTAAACGATAACGCCATACGACGCATCTGCTTTAGTAGATACGGCGTATCTATTATTTTTATTAAAAACAGTTTTCGGATTATTAAACAGATACGACGCATCGATTTTTATCGATACGGCGCATCTTCTGAATCAAAAATCTTGTATTTTGAAACGTAACGAAAATACGGCGCATTAACTTTTGTTAATACGACGAATTTAATTTGATAAATATAGTTGATTTTTGATATTCACTTTGATCGTTCCACTACTCTCGTGCGCAAGTTGATTTACTTTCAGGATAAATGATGGCTTAAGCATCTCTATGGAAGATTACATTCTGAGCCCGACCATGAGATGCTAGATGGAGTTATCAAACCGTTGATGATTGTAAGGCTATAATAAGACGACAAAAGTGGAGGAGAATTCAGTACTGGTAACATTGAGTATCTTAAAATTCTTGAAATAGAATTCCAGGTATCCTCTACAATAATTTACCTAGCCTTAAAGAGAATTCTCTACGAAACCTCTCCCGAATATAATCTCAATTGTGTAAACTAAAAACGATATTTGCTCCTAACCTTGGAATAAATCATTATCCACTAAGCAATGAGATTATAATCATTAATAAAACGTATATGCCTATTACCCTTACTTTGAATTTATATTTATCATATGGTGTACCGTTTTACCCAATTTTATGTATAAGGAAAAGCGTTGCGGAGGCCAAGGTACGTTCCCTATTTAAATTTTGTTTACTGGAGCAACAATACGGCGGATCCAACATTCTAAGCGCCGTATCTCTAACTAATTAAAACCTATTGACCAGTCAACAATTTTAGATAGATACGGCGCATGTTAATTATGAGATACGGCGCATCTATCTGCCCTATAAATACGAAAGGGATGCGCCGGATCTCACTTTCTTACCCAAAAACACACACAGTTAAGATCACACACACAGTCAAAAATCAACCCTCGAATCCGAGCTTTCTTATCGAATCAAAACTTCTACTCCTAATCCTAATCGTAATCTAAGGTAATTATTTCATTTAAATCTATTTAATTTAAAAAATTAGGGTTTATGCAATAATTCGGTTAGGATTAGGAAGATTTTAGGGAAATGATTAGGACTTGCATTAGATGATTTCCCCCATATTGAATTTGAATAGATCATTGAATTTCGACCCGAATTGATTTGAGCAAAAACTAGGGTTTGGGGAAGTTATTTTGAATTTTAGTGGGAAAATGAATTGGTGGTAGTATAATAAACTTTTAAAACTTTTACAATGGGTATTAGGAACTGTGATGTTAAGTGGGAGTTTACGTCACGGGTCTGGATTCTTGGAATGCGTGCCTGACCCCTTTTTATGCTGATAGATTGATAGATGCGGCGCATCTTAATTAATTGATGCGGCGTAACGACCTAATTCCAATTTAATAAAATTCCATATACGCCGTATTACTTAATCTAGATACGACGCATCTCCATACGCCGTATTCTATTGTGCTTGCTCCGCATCTCTTATATTTCGCAGATACGCCGCACTGATTTATCAGTTGCGCCGTATCTACCATATTTACAGACTGTTTTCTAACCTTGAAGATTTATTGCAGATGGCACTACCCGAAGCTGCTAACAGACATCCATGGCTCCGCTTTGAGACTTTTGGACTTACTCCTGATACATTGGATGAGTATTTGAGGAGGCTTAGAGCTATTTACTTCAGGAGGATCTGCAGGGTCTCGGTTCTTGGTTTTGATGATATTGGGTTGATAGATGGGGGTAACGCAGCTGATAGTTTACACGATAGGTTGGAGATGGTTATTAGAGATGATGATGACGAGGTCCTATTCAGGTCGTACGCTTGGGAGAGGATGTTTCGGATAGATGAGCCTCTGATCAGGGAGCTTATGTTGGAGTTTTTCAGTACAGTTCACTATAGAGAGACTGATACGGAGTTGGACACTGCTGACACTTTGGTTTTTAGGTTGGGGGAGAGCACAGGCAGATGTCGATGAGACAGTTCATTTTGGCTATGGGCATGCACACGGTGGAGGAGATTGAGTCTGATGGTTTTGCTAAATATTGGGATGAGAGTTTGAGAGTGGTTCCTGATAGGGGGTTCCTTGGAGACTACTGGGAGAGGATCTCTTCAGGGGGTGATTCCACCACGGGCACCCCATCTTATACGTTGATCAGGGAGCCCATGAGGAGATTGTGCCACCGCATGATAGCTTTGACCATTGCTGGGAGAGGTCAGTCACCTGAGAAGGTGACTACTCTTGACCTCTTCCTTCTGAGGAGCATGGACGAGGGGTTTTCGGTTAACATCCCCTACTTTCTGGCACATTACCTCCATCGGGCAGCTGCAGGGAGAGACAGGAGGAGTCAGATGACTGGCGGGCATTTTGTGTCTAGGCTGGCCCGCCATTTTGGAGTGATTGGTGACGAGATCCCGGCCGGTTTAGAGGTCGAGGTGACCAGGTTGCCAGTTGTTGACCAGGATTATTTGGTTAGGCTAGGGATCTGCGAGGTGATTATGGGAGGTTACTCTTGGGTGGCATTGGGGCCCGCTAGACCAGCAGAGCCAGAGGCGGAGCAGGGAGGTCCTCAGGGAGCTCCGGCTGCTGCTCCAGCCCATCAGGAGGAGCCACAGGCACCAGTACCCCCACCAGCAGCTGCACGTACAGTGGGACAGAGAGTTGAGCTGGTCGAGGCTGAGGTTAGAGGTTTGAGAGCAGACCTCGCTAGTGTCAGGAGGGACTCGGAGTGGCTTGTTACGAGTGTGAGCCGGCTTTTGGAGCATCAGGGTATTAGCCACACTCGCCCGGATGGTACTCAGGTTAGAGGGGCGACACTCGCATACACTCGCAGAGTCCGGGCCAGGACAGATGGTGCCAGCACTTCCGGATCCTGCCCAGACGACCCTACTGACCCATGATCTCTGGATTTGATGTGTTTATTGACATTGTTCCACATATATTATTATTATTTTTTGGATTGTACTCATTATTATTATCATATGTTACGAGTGAAAAACACTCTTTCTTTATCATACCACTTATACACTTGATCGAATGGCACATAAGAACTAGAAGAAGAGAACAATAGATGGGAATATTAGAAAGATAGAATAAGATAAGGAGGGAAGATGTGGTGGCAGTGGAGAAACCTGGAAATGTGTATATTATATTTAGAGAGAATACAAGTAATACACATACACACTCTCTCACAGCACACTTGCTAAATGAGAGAGTGTTTGGATATATGTTGACTGCCATCCAAAAGGCTTTGGATGGGCTTTTGACTTGGATAACAAAGTGGGCTAATATATGCACTACACATATATTTAAACTAACAACACTAATGCTACTAGCCCACTTAACATAAAATACATATTATACATGACACTTAAAGTTCAAAGCTATAAATGACCATCACTTCCAAAATAGCATAAAATCAATGCTAACAATCTCCCCCTAAGGGATGGTCATTTCAATGACGCTCCGGTGATTGGTCTTTTGCTTTTGATGTCTTGAACTTTGTGTGTCATTGTATAATAGACTTGATTCATTGTTCCTTCATGCTCTGTGATCTTCAAAGTATTGACTTTGAATGTTCTTGCCTTGATCTACTTCTTCTGATCAGATGCGTCTACGTTGTAGATGATGATGGTGAATGGACTTTCGTCAGAACCTGCATAAGACAATTAGCAATAAATCGTCCAGCGGCCATCATGTCGTGAGGCAAGATCTAAAGATATCATTAAGACTCATACAACTTGTATCCTTTTGAGTGAACACAAGTGTATTGCATAGGAAGTGTTCCTAAGAGATCTTTGATGAATCTCATGTCTCTAGAATCAATTATGTGCGTTTTGGTTTTAGTCGTCGGAGGCATGGAGCAGAGTGCCACCTTTTCAATATCAACTCATCTCGGAGTGAGAGGTCGATAGATTATCTAGTGTTCTCCGTGAGAAATGAAACAAATATCTTTTAAGAGATATCTGAGTGGATAGGAGGGGTGGTGCAATGCGTCACTGGGTCCATGACGTCTTGTCTTCAATACCAGTATCACCTTAGTGAGTACCGATAGCATATGTATTGACCCGGTTTCTGACCTAAGTTTTCATGGAGGGCTATTTCTTTTCACCCTTACATTAAACTTTTCTTTTTCATTCTTCAACCACTTCTTTCTCCTTTCTCATTTACTCCTTTTTTCAATCTTACCTAAGGACTTCTAATTCTAGACTGTTGGAATTGTCCTTGGGAAGATCCCTCCGGCTCTGGCGGATCATAGGACATAACCTAACTATAATCACCTTATAACACCATGATTATCCTAGGTTTGTTGATCACTTGCCATAAAACCATTTGAGAAAATCTCTCAAAGTGTTCATGAATAAAACACATTTTGTTAATACTTTGAGAGTTTTGCATTTTCTGAAATACTCCCCCTTCACATGTGCATATGAGATTTAAGAAAGAATTGCACATGATGGGTAGAGTTCGCACTTTTTGAACTGATCGATTTTCAATTAATATGACCATTGCGAGACACATTTACATCACTAGTTAGACTAGCTTGAAGTTATTACCCGTCCCGGTTATATCAAAAGATTATCTCTCGAATTGGTACATTCTACTCAGACAAGTCCTTTGCGAGACACGTTTACATCAATGGATAACCATCTTGAAATTATTACCCGTCCGGACTAGACTTTTCGATTACTGACATTTCTCTTTCGTCAATTCGAGGGTTCATGCTGAGTCTTTTTGAAGAACTCTTTTTGAGATTCCTTTTCAATCACATTTAATCACATCTTCTCCCCTCTCAAAAATAGCATGCAGTGATATTTTTGATATCAACTGATTAAAATGAAACTTTTTGGAGAGATAGACGAATTTGAGCATGAAATTGGAACATTTTTGTTTTTCTACTCCCCCTTAAACAAAGCATATGGTTAAACATTTTAGTTTAAAAGCAGTTTTAAGGGTTTAGGAGGGAGTTATCTTGAGCACTTTATGAAAGATTTGGAAAAATCTTATTGAAAAATCTTGAAGAAAATGTGCTCAAGATAGAGAAGATTTTGAAAATCTTTGAAGATAGGTAAGGAGAAATATCTTCATTTGTTTTTAGGATAAGTGTTAGAAAAAGAAATTGGTTTTGCACAACACTTTCCTTTATTTGAAGTTCGGGTCCGAAACTGAGATGTTCCGAAGCCATTGGGTTAAGCGCGGGTTTCGTACTGAAATGCACGAAAGCCATTGATTTTAGGATAAGTGCTCGAAAGATTTTGACTAAGCACTTTCCTTTCTTTGAAAAACGGGTTATGCACTGACATGTGTGCATAAGCCATATAGAAATTTTGAGGAACGACATGTTTTGAAAACATTTAAAGAACTCTCGCTCAAGCATCTGTACATGCCCGTATCATTGTTGAATGATATTTCTAAGTACGTACAGAATATTGATTATACGAGAGACATGTCGGAGAAGAATATTTTTGATTTTTGTGATTTTATATTGTTTTTGTATTTTTTGAAAATTTTCCATTTTTGTATATTCTTTTTGATGTTTTCAAAAAATGTATATTCACAAAGAATGATTAAGTATGAACAAGTAAAAGTGGAGTTAAAAGTGGAACAAGACAAGGATTTCCAAATGCGATGTTGGCATAAAGGTCTTCTCTTCCACATTCAGCGAGTGAACTCTCAACACTTTCACGAGTACCTGCAATCACAGAATCCACAAAAGAAGAATATGCACAAATAACAGTGTTAGAAGAACATGAATCATCACATTGAGGGTGTCCACTATCAACGGTTGTAGTGGTTTCTACATCCTTATCCTGATGATTTTCACTATTACTTGTTGTGGTGCAGCTATCAAGAATCTTTCCTGTGGGAATCCATCTAAGACCAACTGTTTTAAAAACTTTTCCCGTGGGAATCCACCTAGGGCTAGATCTAGGAGTTGTTTCCTTTTCAGATGCAGCGGAAGTCTCATTTTGAGAAACACTACGTCCTGTAGAGATCCACCTAGTTGGTTTCTTAGCCTTTTGCTTCTTAGCAACGGGTTTGTTGCTATTTGGTGTCTTAGAGGATTGTGCCTTAGCACTTGCATTTGCTTTCTTGATATATTGTGCAACACATGCATCATGATTAGCTGAAAAGACACATTTTTGACATGTAGGACAAACAGATTCAACATTCTTGTTTAAAGCGGCAACCTTAACTTTGTCACTACAGTCATTTGAAGCTTGTTTCTGGTTCGAAGAGGAAGTTGAGTTCATAGTGTTTGATTCTACGTGGGTAACATTTTCTTTTGCGCAACTACTCTTAGATGCAAGCCAATCCCTAGTCTTTAGTTGAATGATCCTAGGTAGTGGTTTACTACTACTAGCAGTGCTTTGTAATGTTGTAGAATTCATCACTCTAGGTTTTGTTCCTAAAATTCCGTCTTGTCGAACCTGTGCCTTTTGCCTAGCAGTTTCTAGGTAGTGATTGTGGACCATTTTGTTTGAACCAACTGATTTCTTAACTGTTTGAGTGGTCACATTCGGTGAGC
The DNA here is from genome assembly GCA_021014915.2 of Artemisia tridentata subsp. tridentata. Lineage (NCBI taxonomy): Eukaryota > Viridiplantae > Streptophyta > Magnoliopsida > Asterales > Asteraceae > Artemisia > Artemisia tridentata. The sequence continues at coordinate 434,116,682 of CP139504.1, read as the reverse complement.
AATTCCTAGAAAGGCCAGGTGCTTTCACTTTTGGTGTTTTAGGCAAGGGTGTTGGAGTGACTGGTTTTGTCAAATCAATTGTCACATCAACTGTTGGAACCGTTTGAGAAATTGACATTTTTGGTTGTTCCGAAGTTGATGGTTTTGCAAACTTAGTTTCCTCACCCTGCCTTTTTTGACTTTCAAGCTGAGACTTCAAAAGATCAATTTGTTCTTTCAGTTGTTTGTAAGAACGCTCATACGACAGTTTGTCATACTTGCATTCTTCCTTTTTTGTATCAAGTTGTTTAAAATATGTGCAATTTTGTTTTTCAAGTTTCAAAAGCGCCTTTTCATATTTTTCAACAATTTGAGAAGTCTCAGCTCGAAGTGTTTCATCATCTTCCACAGAATATGTTTGGTAAATAATGGACATGATATCTGTCGATAGAGCTTCGAAGGAGAGAGAGTCATTTTGATGTTCCAAAACCTTTATTCGTTCCAAGTATTCATTTGCTTCCTTCACTAAGGATTTGTGATCCTTAACGAATTCTGCAGACTCTTTTAAAAGATTATTTTCCACATTTTGAACAACAGCATAGATTGCAGCAACATGTGGATTAATTTCCTTTTCAAAAATCTTTTTCAGTTCATCCTGAACACCCGGAAACCATTCAAACTTGTTATTGTTAATTTTGGAAGCCACAATACGTTGAAGTTTCTCAATTCTCTGCTTAAGATCAACCAAATATAGTCTAGCTGCACTTGAATCATAAGTGTTTTTAGATGCCATTTGTTCGATGTTAGGCAGATGTTTTGAAACAGCTTTTTGTCTTGTGAAAACCACTGGTTTTTGAAAAAATAGATGTGACTCCTTTTTAACAAGATGAACCCCAGCAAGTTTGTTTGCTTCATTATAGTCAATGGGTTTTATTTCTGGGTTCATTTGTCTCATTTTCTTTCTACTCTCTTCTGAAAGCTCAATCGTTTCATCAGAATCATGAACCGAAGGAGGGTCATGGATAGCATTTATTAAATTACCATTAAAAAGCACATTCTGTTCTTTTTGAGCTTTCTTGAGAATATAAGGGTTTTCATAACCGATAGCCACCTTTTTTAATGTATGTAAAATCAGGTTTGGATCGTTTATTAACAAGTTAACTGTTTATGCAGAATGACCCGTTTTTACAAGAAAATCATCCAACTTTACAATGGTTTCCTTTTTGTCATTGATCTCTTTAAGAAGATCCTTTTCACGTTTTGAAAACCTTTCATTCAACTCCTTCTTTTCTTTTTCAAGATAGGAATAAGTTGAGTTTTGTTTTGAAAGCTGGTTGGTTAGTTCAGAAATTTCCTTGTTTAAAGATTTTATTTTGTTGTTCAAATTGACATCTAGAGTGTCAAATTTGATTTGTAAACGTTTTTCTCTTAAAACAGAATCTCTTAAACTATTTTCAAGTTCTGATTGTCGATTGGTGTGAAAATCATAAGCTCGTGCATTCACCTTATAACTCTCAAGCTCAGTGGTCAATTTTTCATTCGCGGCTTTTACCTCGCGATTGATCTTTTTGACCTTTTCAATCTCTATTTGACAATTTTGAAGTAATGATTCAAATAGAGCACGGGTTTCCTCATCATTAGCATCATTTTGTGCAAATTGAACTTCATTAGGATCCATATATGAAGTTTCACAGTTAACATTGTTATTAACTTGCTCCCCCACATATGTATCGAAATTAGGTTCGAGAGGCACAGAATGTGGCTTTTCATGAGCAAACAATGATGGTACCTCATGGAGTGGTTCTGTGTCATAGGACGGAGGAGTTTCAAAATCACTGCATGATGTTGTTTGTTGCAGATCAGGCATAGGATCGGAGACTCCTGTGACTTCTGTAGAATTATCATTGATTTTGGTTGAAAGCAAGAAGTCGGATTCCTCAGCAGTCAAAGGTATTCCCGAATGTTCCTTGTTGGCTAGCATCAGCATGTACTGGAGCTTTTCTACCTTCGTCATTGCAGGAACATTACCAATTCTGCCTATATCACTCCTTTGGATTTCAGATGAAGTCATGAAACAATAATCTTCATTTTGATTGACCCCATTCTGATTCACAAACGGATCTGCTTGATTTCCCATATACTGCCCTGCATATTGCATTTGATTCCCGATAACATCAACCATTTGACATTCTTGTCCCAAATATAACTGCGTATTGTCAGTGTACGGTGAATTCCAATGGTTGTTGTTATGTGGTTCGATGTTTAATGCACTGGATAACAAAGCAAAACCATTTGCCAAAGCAGTTGTGATATCATCTTGATGAGATGCCATTGATGATGATTGTATGATAAAGTAGATACAGGATCGTTGCAACAAAGTAGGAGATGTTGTTGTTGAAGGTTAAACTTGGTTGTTGTTGTGAAGCTTTGTTGTGTTGTTGATGATGGTCGTTTGAAGTTGTAACAAATTAAATAACGTTACGAAACTTGATTCAAGTATAATTAAGACAAAGTCAAAAGTTTACAATTTCGACAAAAGTTATGTAAATTACAATTTAGATAAACTCGACAATTTCTATAGAAATTTCAATTTGACCAAAATTTATACAAATTATGGCTAAATATCAATTTAGATAGAAATATATCTAATTTATATAAATCGGTGATGGAGCGTTATATGTCGTTGCGGTTTAGCAGTATTAATGCCTACTCAAGTTTTAAATTTATATTTAGCCGACTTATCAATAACACACACACTTAACGAGCAGTGTACCCGGTCAGTATGAATATAATGGTAAGTAGAGTGTCGATCACTAAGAGTGGAACGTATTATCTAGTTATTCTAATCAGTATTTTAATATTCTAAGTTAATTATACAACCTAATCTAACGCAAGGGGGTTCAGCCTGAGAGACTGGCACGTTTTGGTTGCAATTAAATAATAAACTAAACTAATGAGCACAAATCAGCGATAGGCACGCACGTACACAGATAAATACTCGAGACAATAAGAAGACCTGTCTTGATGATTAAGTAGATTGTCACTTGTTTTATTGATAGTTTTATATGAAGTGTATGTAGTTAACCCTTTCTCGTTGGTCCTAATCTTATCGGCGAGAAATCCCTTAATGATTACTTATGTCTAAAAGTTATTCCTAAGTGATCAATTTAGTAACAACCGTGGGAGCCACATTCTCTTCCGTAGTCAAATGCGCAGGCCACTAATAAACACAGAGGTTATCAATGCACTAATAAGTAGTAACCAAAGACATCAACATATAAACTTTAATTGATGGGAAAGCAGTTTTAAGGGAGTGCAATCTTTCTCCTCACATTACACAAGCCACCAATCCTGATGAATTAAAGTTTACTAACACAATAAAACAAAACTACTTAATGAATTAAATACATGCAGGACCTTCTTACAGCTCTTGTATCTTCGTTCGGGTGTGTCTTGTGCTGCCTAATCGTCTGAATTCGGCCTTAGGTTTCTGTGGTCTTCGTACTTCGTATATATTATGTCTCTGAAATTCGTCTGGTCTTGGGGTATTTATAGTTTCTGTCTGAGGGTAAGATGCGGCGCATCTAGTAAGTAGATGCGGCGCATTGACTTAACTTCGCGTGGGGTCCAAGATTAATATATTCAGGAATATTCGTACACCGCCAGAAGATGCGGCGTAACTCCATTCTTAGATGCGGCGCATGTCCTTGCTGTCTTGGATCGTATCTTGTGAAATCTTGATAGTGATGCGCCGTATGTAATAAGCGAGATGCGGCGTATCTGGAGCTGATCTTGTACATTTCAGTAGACTCTTAACTTCTTGCTTGTTTTGCTCCATAATTAGTCCAAAATCGCCAAGTTTCACCAAATGCTTGTTTTTAACTGAGAATTACAAAAGTAAACGATTAAGTATCAATTCTCACAGATAATATAATAAAACAAGTCAAATAAATAGGATAAATGATGGTAATAAAATGTACTTATTTGAGTTCGTCAAATATCCCCCCACTTGAACTTTACTTGTCCCCAAGTAAACCTTAGAATTAATCTTATGAAAATGTATCCTAAAAGATATTAGGATTTATTTTTATATTTAAGCATGTATTCATTTTTGTCATAATCACACAACCAAACACTTAACGAATTAGAAGTAAAATAAAATAATTTGATATAAGCAAATCTAATCATTTAACTGTCCAGTCGTGACGAATATTCTATCATAAGCTTGGCAAGTATACACATCTCCCCCACTAAAGCCAAGGAATAACAAGTCTAAAGCGGTAAAAAGGGTTTGTAGGCTTAAGGGTTAATCATTCTCCTTATTCTCTATCGATCTCAAATTCCAGAAAAGGCGACAAAATCACAAATACATGATCGAATCCACGAACACGATACTTGCAATTGCTCAAATCCTTAACTCGAATAGGCTAAAGATAGGACCAAGTAATCTTCACCAATAATATTATATCAAAAAGGGCGATAAAATCATAAATACATAGCCGAATCCACGACTATGATACTTAAGATTGCTCAAATCCCTAATCTCAATAAATCAAAGGTTTGGATAAAGAATAATATAGGGTATAGATAATATTTGGGATATAAATTGGTGTAAAATGAAAAATAAACAAAATAAATAAATTAAAATCCTAAGTGTGGTTAATCACTATCCCAACCATCCCATGAATAAGACTCATATCATTGAATAACTCATGCTTTAACACTTGAAACACACGCTTTAGGTAGACACGAATTATACTCAGCAAGATCTCAATCAAAGAATAAACCTTAGTTGGTGTTCCCATAACTGCCAACTCCCATTCAATCCATAGATATAATATACAACAACTAGTGGTGATATCGACCACTTAATACAAAACTTTACATAAGTTGGTCAAATCAAACATCCAACTTTTCCTTTTTTCTTTTTCTTTTCTATTTTTTTTGGATTTTTTTTTTTTTTTTTTTTTTTTTTTTTTTTTTTTTTTTTTTTTTTTTTTTTTTTAGAAACATAAACAAAGATGTGTAAAATTTCACCACATCACTATAATGATAATTCTGGATAATTTTTCCATACTTTTCATGACTTCAGAAATAACGGTAATATTGAAAGTAGTAAACACACGAAAAATAAACTCAAAGATATACAATATTTACTTTCACTCCAATTGCATCGTGCAATTTCCCGACCTAACCAAAGATAATGAATTACGCACGCCAACACAGGTAATGTAAGGAAACACACTTTGCCTAAAGCAATTAACCAACCATGGATTTTAATCTACAAGGTAGGCTAAGGTGTAAGGGTGTAACGAAACATTATAACAAAGGTGTAAGAAACGAAAGGAATGGCTCTGAGTGTTTTTCTAGGGGTATCTTACTCTAAAAGTGAGAGTAACAAAAGGGTTTATACGGGGGTTAACTAACCAGTGTAGTTAGCTAATAACACATAACATATAAAGGCTATTTGGGTGTAATCCTAGAAATTTACCAATTTAGACAAGTCATTCCAATTATATAAATAATACTTATTATGGTGGTCTCGAATAGTATACAAGCCAAGTTCTAAAGTTTACAAGTCACCGGCACACTCATAGATTTGTGAATTTTTGAAAAAATCACAATTTTGAAAATAACGTCATGTGTGCAGCTATGCAACTTAGACTTTAAACAAAAACATGCTAAAAATTTTTAATTTTGATATATTAAGCACATTTTAAGCATATTTTGAAAAGTTTAGGACAAGTAAGTGTTCTAATTCTCCAATCCCCCCACTTAAGTTAAACAACGTCCTCGTTGTTTGTATAAAAGATTAAAAACTGGAAAATAAAAGAATTAGAACAGAAAAACTCCCCTGAGATTTGCTCGGTATGATCCTCCATTTGTATAAGAGCAAAAATCATCTTTCTTGTGGATGAGAACGTTTAAGCTTCATAATAGATGTATCCACAGGAAATGCAGGAATCTATAATACCACCAAGACTTTAAACACACCTAAGTTAAGAAAGGTTCAAACTTGCATAATACATTAGTAGTTAGTAAAAATAAAACTTAAAAATTAAAATGAAAATCATCAGGTCAGTCGATGCGCCGTATCTTATGGAAGAAGATACACCGTATCGAGCCTGGAATAAATACGGATCAGAATAGAAGATGCGTCGCATCCTTAACCAGGGATGCGCCGCATTAAAATAAACTGATAAAAAGTTTTAAAGTCGAAAATAAAAAATGCAGAAAAATAAAGTAAGATATGACCAGTGCAGGAGATGCGTCGCATCTTGGGATTGAGATGCGCCGTATCTGCTGCGGGCCTGACTGACTCGACACAGAACAAAATAGTAAAAATTTTCCGGGTTGTCTCCCGGTCAGCACTTGTCTTTATTCCAGAGTCTTCAAGTTAGACTCACGTTCAGCTCTTTAATATCGATCATTGAAGGAGTCGGAAACATCGCGTTCCCTCATCGCCAATTCAGTAATATTGAACACTCCTTGCTCGTCCTTAATTTCCACGCCGTTCTTCTTTAATATCTGTATAAACAAAGTTCTGTCCCTTTCGGGCAGAGATGACAAAATGATAGACGAGAAATTCTTATTATCATATAGGCATAAATAAGCAAGGTGGGGTGGTAGTTCAATAAACACATCATTGTTCAAATTCGATTTCTCAACTATTCTCCTACGTTTGTTAATTACTACGCAATCATACCACTCATCATCAGAATCATTAACAACATCGCGTCTAAGTTCGGTAGGTACATTAAGGTCAATAAATTCCTCAAAGTTCTCATGATTAGGATTAGTTGAGTTGTTTTGAATAAATGTTTCTCCCATAAGCCTAGCTTCAAGATCGAGGTCCATACGCTCTCTTAATCCTAGCACATAGACACCTCTAATTATGCTTTTAATAGGATCTTGGCACTTATAGACTAGTTTATTATTCCCTACCCTTAATGAGATTTTTCTTTTAAACACATCAATCTTAGCATGGGCAGTAGACAAGAAAGGCCTTCCAAGGATTAAAGGAATCTTAACATCCTCGGGCATATCTAATATAACAAAGTCTACAGGGAAAATAAACTTCTCAATCTTAACTAGCACATTATTAGCAATCCCTTCAGGTCGTTTTACCGTTTTATCAGCCAATTCAATAAGTAACTTAGTTGGTGCTAATTTTCCTAGTCCTAGGGTAGTGAATGTCTTAAGAGGCATAACACTAACACTAGCTCCTAAGTCAGCTAACACATTATTGAAAGATATATCATTAATTGAACAAGGTAAAGTAAAACTTCCTGGGTCCTTTTCTTTATGAGGCAAGGCATGTAAGTCGGTTGCAGGGCTCTCTTCTTTCATTGTTGCCTTGATCTCCTCTTCAATCTTTGTCTTCTCTTTTAGTAGTCTCCTTAAACTGATTGAAGAATTAAAGAAAAATTCGGGCTTTGCACCATCATTACCATTCATCGATCTTCTAGGTATGTTAGGAGTGACTTCTTCAGTGGTGCTTATGGCCTTGACATGATCTCTTGGGTTGGTTTCAGAATGTAATCTTTCATGGTGATGCTTGAGTCATCATTTATCCTGAAAATAAACAACTTGTGCACGAGAGTAGCGGACCGATCAAAGTAAATATCAAAAATCAACTATATTTATCAAATTATATTCGTCGTATTAACAAAAGTTAATGCGCCGTATTTTCGTTACGTTTCAAAATACAAGATTTTTGATTCAGAAGATACGCCGTATCGACAGAGATCGATGCGTCGTATCTGTTTAATAATTCGAAAACTGTTTTTAATTAAAATAATAGATACGCCGTATCTGCTAAGGCAGATGCGTCGTATCGCGTTATCGCTTGAGAAAAAATTTCTTATTAAAAACAGATACGCCGTATCTTGGGGAAAGATGCGTCGTATCGAATTAATTAAACGCGTTGTATTTTATAAAAATTAAACGCAATACGCCGTATCTAAGAAATCAGATGCGCCGTATCGTTTAAATAAGCTCAGTACAACGATAGCAGTATGCAGAAAATACGAAAAATAAAAAAAATAAAAACAAACCAAAATAAACACAAATAAAAACACACAAAAACAGAAAATATGCAAAATAATACAATGAATGCAATTTAACTAATACACAACAGAGTTAGCGTTAGATTAAAAACCTTGATGGAGCGTTATGTGTCGTTGCGGTTAGATTAAAAATTAAAAAGAAAAACCTAATTAAAATACTAATCAAATTAACAGATAATAACAATTCACTCCCCGGCAACGGCGCCAAAAACTTGATGGAGCGTTATGTGTCGTTGCGGTTTAGCAGTATTAATGCCTACTCAAGTTTTAAATTTATATTTAGCCGACTTATCAATAACACACACACTTAACGAGCAGTGTACCCGGTCAGTATGAATATAATGGTAAGTAGAGTGTCGATCACTAAGAGTGAAACGTATTATCTAGTTATTCTAATCAGTATTTTAATATTCTAAGTTAATTATACAACCTAATCTAACGCAAGGGGGTTCAGCCTGAGAGACTGGCACATTTTGGTTGCAATTAAATAATAAACTAAACTAATGAGCATGAATCAGCGATAGGCACGCACGTACACAGATAAATACTCGAGACAATAAGAAGACCTGTCCTGATGATTAAGTAGATTATCACTTGTTTTATTGATAGTTTTATATGAAGTGTATGTAGTTAACCCTTTCTCGTTGGTCCTAATCTTATCGGCGAGAAATCCCTTAATGATTACTTATGTCTAAAAGTTATTCTTAAGTGATCAATTTAGTAACAACCGTGGGAGCCACATTCTCTTCCGTAGTCAAATGCGCAGGCCACTAATAAACATAGAGGTTATCAATGCACTAATAAGTAGTAACCAAAGATATCAACATATAAACTTTAATTGATGGGAAAGCAGTTTTAAGGGAGTGCAATCTTTCTCCTCACATTACACAAGCCACCAATCCTAATGAATTAAAGTTTACTAACACAATAAAACAAAACTACTTAATGAATTAAATACATGCAGGACCTTCTTACAGCTCTTGTATCTTCGTTCGGGTGTGTCTTGTGTTGCCTAATCGTCTGAATTCGGCCTTAGGTTTCTGTGGTCTTCGTACTTCGTATATATTATGTCTCTGAAATTCGTCTGGTCTTGGGGTATTTATAGTTTCTGTCTGAGGGTAAGATGTGGCGCATCTAGTAAGTAGATGCGGCGCATTGACTTAACTTCGCGTGGGGTCCAAGATTAATATATTCAGGAATATTCGTACACCGCCAGAAGATGCGGCGTAACTCCATTCTCAGATGCGGCACATGTCCTTGCTGTCTTGGATCGTATCTTGTGAAATCTTGATAGTGATGCGCCGTATGTAATAAGCAAGATGCGGCGTATCTGGAGCAGAATGTCTTGATATTGTACATTTCAGTAGACTCTTAACTTCTTGCTTGTTTTGCTCCATAATTAGTCCAAAATCACCAAGTTTCACCAAATGCTTGTTTTTAACTGAGAATTACAAAAGTAAACGATTAAGTATCAATTCTCACAGATAATATAATAAAACAAGTCAAATAAATAGGATAAATGACGGTAATAAAATGTACTTATTTGAGTTCATCAATCGGTAATTTATATAAAATCTAACACTCTTATACAAGAGGGTAGATAACCGTTTGTCGAAGTATTTTACACTCTTATACAAGAGTAAAAATACCGAGTTCACTTTCGAGTTGACGAAATTACGTTCGAATCAAATCCTTAAAAGTTATCTAACTTTTAAGTCTTTTAAACACAATTGTGAGGGCCAAAAGTGTCAAATCCGAAAGATCTTCTAAGGCAGCTGAAAGTACAAGGACTGAAGTTGCCAACTCTGAAAATTGCACCATTTGCGAGTCTTAAGTGTGAATTGCGAGACCAAATGCGATAGCCTAGCACCAATTGCGAAAAAACTGCACCAATTGCGAGAAGAACTGGCAATTGCGATAAAACACTTCAATTGCGAAAGCAGTTGAATTGCGAGACACAAAGTGAATTGCGAGGGTGACCAATTGCGATAGCAGTGCGCCAATTGCGAGGGTGAATTGCGATAAAGCAATTGCGAGACAGATCTGAATTGCGATAGAAAGTAGCAAATGCGAGACTGAAATGCGATGAAAGCTTCAATTGCGAGACGAATTGCGATGAAAGCTTCAATTGCGAGATTTTTCAGCTTTTTGCCACTTTTGTTGACTTTTAAGTACAATGCCCACGTGATGCCTTATTTCAAGGGATATAGCTGACCACTTTTCACCAACTTACACACTTGCCTGACAATATTCACCAACTAAACCAATAATATCAAAGATATTCCAAATAAAGTATTCACTTTAATTCCACAAACACATTAACAACTTCACCCTTTGTGATTATTCGATCAAACCACTTAGAACACAAACCAAAAATGCAGCTTTTTACCCAAAATCTAAGTGAGGAATAATCACAATATTTTTCCAACTAAGAACAAACACCACCTTTTCTTTATTTTGGTGTAGATCGAAGCCAAAAAAAACAAAAACTCACGTTTTTTAGAGATAAAAAACGTGGCTTATGTTTTCTTGTAATCACAAACCGAACACAAAAGCTTCCTACCTCGTTGACCGGCTGTTGATACCACTTGTTAGGAGTGAAAAACACTCTTTCTTTATCATACCATGAACACTGGATCGAATGGCACATAAGAACTAGAAGAAGAGAACAATAGATGGGAATATTAGAAAGATAGAATAAGATAAGGAGGGAAGATGTGGTGGCAGTGGAGAAACCTGGAAATGTGTATATTAGATTTAGAGAGAATACAAGTAATACTCACACACTCTCTCACAGCACACTTGCTAAATGAGAGAGTGTTTTGATATTTGTTGACTGCCATCCAAAAGGCTTTGGATGGGCTTTTGACTTGGATAACAAAGTGGGCTAATATATGCACTACACATATATTTAAACTAACAACACTAATGCTACTAGCCCACTTAACATAAAATATATATTATACATGACACTTAAAGTTCAAAGCTATAAATGACCATCACTTCCAAAATAGCATAAAATCAATGCTAACATCATATATATTTGATGTTTCAGTTGATATTTCTTATTATGCTTGACAAAGACTGGCATTAAATTCAGCATGAGAGTACTAGAGGACGTGAGAGATAAACCGTGGAACGAGTCATTTTACAACAGACTGTTAACAGTCTGTCTGGTAACTACATGCGCCGCATCTGGTAAACAGATGCGACGCATCCTATCCTTTATTTCGTTTTATTTTATTCTTATTCCAGGCTCGATACGGCGTATCTTCTTCCATAAGATACGGCGTATCGACTGACCTGATGATTTTCAGTTTAATTTTTATGTTTTATTTTTACTAACTACTAATGTATTATGCAAGTTTGAACCTTCTTAACTTAGGTGTGTTAAAGTCTTGGTGGTATTATAGATTCCTGCATTTCTGTGGATACATCAAATATGAAGCTTAAACGTTCTCATCCACAAGAAAGATGATTTTTGCTCTTATACAAATAATGGAGGATCATACCGAGCAAATCTCAGGGGAGTTTTTCTGTTCTAATTCTTTTATTTTCCAGTTTTTAACCTTTGATACAAACAACGAGGACGTTGTTTAACTTAAGTGGGGGGATTGGAGAATTAGAACACTTACTTGTCCTAAACTTTTTCAAAATATGCTTAAAATGTGCTTAATATATCAAAATTTAAAATTTTTAGCATGTTTTTGTTTAAAGTCTAAATTACATAGCTGCACACATGACGTTATTTTCAAAAATTGTGAACTTTTCAAAATTCACAAATCTATGAGTGTGCCGGTGACTTGTAAACTTTATAACTTGGCTTGTATACTATTCGAGACCACCATAATAAGTATTATTTATATAATTGGAATGACTTGTCTAAATTGGTAAATTTCTAGGATTACACCCAAATAGCCTTTATATGTTATGTTATATTAGCTAACTACACTGGTTAGTTAACCCCCGTATAAACCCTTTTGTTACTCTCACTTTTAGAGTAAGATACCCCTAGGAAAACACTCAGAGCCATTCCTTTCGTTTCTTACACCTTTGTTATAATGTTTCGTTACACCCTTACACCTTAGCCTACCCTGTAGATTAAAATCCGTGGTTGGTTAATTGCTTTAGGCAAAGTGTGTTTCCTTACATTACCTGTGTTCACGTGCGTAATTCATTATCTTTGGTTGAGTCGGGAAATTGCACAATGCAATTGGAGTGAAAGTAAATATTGTATATCTTTGAGTTTATTTTTCGTGTGTTTACTACTTTCACTATTACCGTTATTTCTGAAGTTATGAAAAGTATGGAAAAAATTATCCAGAGTTATCATTATAGTGATGTGGTGAAATTTTACACATCTATGTTTATGTTTCAAGTAAAAAAAAAAAAAAAAAAAAAAAAAAAAAAAAAATCGAAAAAATAGAAAAGAAAAAGAAAGAAAAGTTGGATGTTTGTTTAACCAACTTATGTAAAGTTTTGTATTAAGTGGTCGATATCACCACTAGTTGTTGTATATTATATTTATGGATTGAATGGGAGTTGGACGTTATGGGAACGCCAATTAAGGTTATTCTTTGATTAAGATCTTGTTGAGTATAATTCATGTCTACCTAAAAGCGTGTGTTTCAAGTGTTAAAGCGTGAGTTATTCTATGATATGAGTCTTATTCATGGGATGGTTGGGATAGCAATTTACCACACTTAGGATTTTAATTTATCTGTTTTGTTTATTTTTCATTTTACACCAATTTATATCCCAAATATTATCCATACCCTAGATTATTCTTTATCCAAACCTTTGATTTATTGAGATTAGGGATTTGAGCAATCTTAAGTATCGTAGTCGTGGATTCGGCTATGTATTTATGATTTTGTCGCCCTTTTTGATATAATATTATTGGTGAAGATTACTTGGTCCTATCTTTAGCCTATTCGAGTCAAGGATTTGAGCAATTGCAAGTATCGTGTTCGTGGATTCGATCATGTATTTGTGATTTTGTCGCCTTTTCTGGAATTTGAGATCGATAGAGATTAAGGAGAATGATTAACCCTTAACCAACAAACCCTTTTTACCGCTTTAGATTTGTTATTCCTTGGCTTTAGTGGGGAGATGCGTATACTTCCAAGCTTATGATAGAATATTCGTCACGACTGGACAGTTAAACGATTAGATTTGCTTTTATCAATATATTTTATTTTACTTCTAATTCGTTAAGTGTTTGGTTGTGTGATTATGACAAAAATGAATACATGCTTAAATATAAAAATAAATCCTAATATCTTTTAGGATACATTTTCATAAGATTAATTCTAAGGTTTACTTGGGGACAAGTAAAGTTCAAGTGGGGGGATATTTGATGAACTCAAATAAGTATATTTTATTACCATCATTTATCCTATTTATTTGACTTGTTTTATTATATTATCTGTGAGAATTGATATGTTAATGTTTACTTTTGTAATTCTCAGGTAAAAACAAGTATTATGTGAAACTTGGCGATTTTGGACTAATTATGGAGCAAAACAAGCATGAAGTTAAGAGTCTACTGAAATGTACAAGATCAAGATTATTCTGCTCCAGATACGCCGCATCTTACTTATTACATACGGCGCATCACTATCAAGATTTCACAAGATATTATCCAAGACAGCAAGGACATGCGCCGCATCTAAGAATGGAGTTACGCCGCATCTTCTGGCGGTGTACGAATATTCCTGAATATATTAATCTTGGACCCCACGCGAAGTTAAGTCAATGCGCCGCATCTACTTATTCTATGCGCCGCATCTAGCCCTCAGACAGAAACTATAAATACCCCAAAGTCAGATGAATTTCAGAGACTTTGGTACGTGCGATATACGAAGTACAGAAACCCTAAGCCGAATTCAGATGAAGTAGCAGCACAAGACACACCTTGAACGAAGATACAAGAGCTATAAGAAGATCCTGCATGTATTCAATTCATTAAGTAGTTTTGTTTTATTGTATTAGTACACTTTAATTGGTCAGGATTGATGGGCTTGTGTCATTGATTTAATCATGCACTTCAACTCCCCTTAAAATTGCTTTCCCATTAATTAAAGTTTATATGTTGATGTCTTTGGTGACTTTTATTAGTGCATTGATAACCTCTGTGTCTAGCTGAGCATTGCTTGGGTCGCCATGCCCCTTCCTCGCCTATTTATTAGATCGCCTATGCATTCTATCGTCTGTAGAAAAGTAGGAAGAAAGATAAATAGGATAGTCATAAGTAATCATTAAGGGTTTACTCGCCGATAAGATTAGAGCCAACGAGAAAGGACTTAATCTCGATGCGTTGCATTGAACTATACACTTCATATAAAACTAGCAATAAAACAAGTGACAAGCTACTTAACTATCAGGACAGGTCTTCTTATTGTCTCAAGTATTTATCTGTGTACGTGTGTGCTATTCGCTGATTCGTGCTTATTAGTTTAGTTTATATTTAATCATAACCAAACCGTGCCAGTCTCTCAGGCTGAAACCCCCTTGCGTTAGATTAGGTTGTATAGCTAACTTAAGATATTAAAATACTGATTAGAATAACTAGATAATACGTTCCACTCTTAGTGATCGACACTCTACTTACCATTATATTCATACTGACCGGGTACACTGCTCGTTAAAGTGTGTGTGTTATTGATAAGTCGGCTAAATATAAATTTAAAACTTGAATACTGCTAAAACCACAACGACATACCGTGGGTATAAATTAGAGCATATGCACACGACACATCAATAATCGTATTTTTTCTAATCAACATGTTATTACGGACTACGAGTTCATACAAGATATAGACTTAACATGCACATGTGCAACAAAATGTTCATCTATTACTAAAATTACCAAGACAAGCTACGGGTGCGTCTAAGCCCCGAACCGCCAGCATGATACGCAACACGACCAGTTCCCTCAAGCTCCCTCATAAGATTACTATCTTGGGGCGACACTGTCGGCACGCTGACGGGTACTCCATCAGACCTAGGAATATGCGCAGCACCGACACCGCAAAGGATGGCCTTCCCTTTCACACCCTGCTTCTTCACAAGCCTCAAAGCATGGGCTTCCAAAGACTCCTTCAAATAAATTTCCTTTTCAAGGGCAAAAGGGTCCAGGATGTTGCGAGGGCGAGCGAAGATAGGTACCTGCAGCTGCGATTCATCTGGCTTGAGAAAATAGTCAGCTTGTGCCTCTGCGCCCTCCGCTGCATGCCTAGCCAAGGTTAACCCCTCCATAATAACACTTATGGGGTAATCTTGGTCGCGCTCCAGTTGAGCAATATGGGGAAGGTCTAGCAGCTTCATCTTTTCCATTGCAGCAACAAGCTCATCGAAGGAATCAGCATTATAATCAGGCACTTGCGTGGCAGGCACCTTCAACAATCCGCTCTCAGAGAGCTCCTTATAGCTTGCGCCTTGCCACGAGCAAGCGCACGCTCCACAACTTCCCCAAACGTCCCCCGCACCTCTTGGGATTCCAAAGTACCCAAGGCAGCAAGGCGTAGCCCATGGCTGATAAGCCACCTACGCTCAGCGATAGAAGACACCAGATGGGGATACAGCTCTTCGTCATATTCGATACTGAGCTTGCGCAGCTTGATCTCTTGCTTCTCCAGCGACGCCTCCACAGCCTTGCGGAAATCATCTAGCCTGGCGAAGTGAGCGCTCTTGTTCTGCTCCATATACTTCAAGGCCCAAAGGCAAGTGGCCTTGTACTCTTTTGCGGCAGCGCGCTCTTGGTCCACTTGGGCAAACAAGGATAGCCTCTCATCAGCAATCTTCTGAGCATACACAGTGGTTGACTCCACTTCAGCCCGAGCATCAGCTAACTGCGCCTTCAGTAGCGCAATTTCCCTATCCTTCTGCGCCAAGCTACTACCTTCATCCGCATACCTAGCTTTGAGCTGTGCAACCAATGAGGCTTGATGCGCAGCAGCCAAGCTTAACTCCTCAACCAACTGGTCCGTAGGCACATCTTCAGAAGCCTTTGTCCCAGATTCTTGGCCCCCCTGCGCAAGATGATCAGTAGGCGAAGGACTCGCCTTGGGGGGCGATTCCCCAGCGCGCGCAGCATCATCACCAGCAGCCTCAACACTGCACGCAGATAACAGAGCTACTTTATAGTATCATTGCGGAATAAAGAAATGCAGATCTAAAGATACAAGCCTAATTACTTACTTGAGGGAAGGAGTTTCAGTTGTATCCTTCTGCGACGCATTCTCCTCTGATGATAATGATGGCTCACTAGAGATAAGATGGCGCCTTCTTTTGGACGTACCAGCGCCATCATCTCCAGCAGCTTTCTTGCGCTTCACCCCTTGTCTAGCGCCTTCTTGCCCACCTTCAGACATGGCAAAATCCCCACTTTCCGACGAATCAGTCTGCGATAGCTCTTCTACATGGATTTGTACCTCAGGAGTGGGAAAACTGCGCAGAGGAGTCGCCTCTAAAACAATTGGGGGCGTATCCTCTGACTCCTCCTGCACGATTTCCATCGTGCGCCCCGCGGTAGCCTGTAGAACTGGCTCCTCGCCATCTCTCAAAGGGCGCACCCCTACAGTCACTTGTTTTGGCCTCTCCAAGCGAACAACACTGAATAGATCCATCTCTGCGCAACAAACAACAAACAAACATAACATAAGTTAGATAAGCTACAAAGCGAAGAGGAAGGAAGAGACAAGCACCCACCCCGGCTATTCTCGTCCAAAAAAGTTGGTACTTCCTCCGGACTACCGAAGTAATTGCGACTGATGCCCATGTGCACCAAAAACTCCTCTGGATACGCCTTGATCGGTATGCGATTGGCATTAATCGTCTCCGCATCCTCTGCGCTATACGTTCCGGGGATGGGGCGCTCATCTCTCGGTAATGATTCTTGAGTATAGAACTCAAAAATCCATGGAAAAAATGCACAATCAACCCAAAAGATCTTTTCCCTCCAAACCCTCAGTGCGTCTAATTTTTCCGTATAGCACTGCAGTGGCCCCCCGCGCTTGGAAAAAGATACCCACCCGTTCGACCACGATGTGTGGTAAAACGCGCGGAATAGATGGATTGTGGGTTCAATCGCCAACAGGCGACAATTTACTTCAAAATTGGTTATTTTTGCTGCACCTATACAGTGCAGTTGTGAAATATGTAGACGATAATGGTTTAAAATATCGCACAAAAATAGGGAAATGGGCACACGTTGGTTCGCAAATTCGAAGAAGCATGTGTAAACCCCCACCTTCCCTTGCGGGAAGTTCGCTATTGACGCAGTCGCCACCGGAACTACCGGGTGCAATGCGATAGGGATGTAATAATCTGAGGTAAACTGACGAAGTTCGTCCTCAGATATATCGGAAGTAAAATCGGACAATTGAAGAACCATGGTTAAACTTCAATGACTCGTACAGCGCACGCGCTATTACCTTAGCTTTCGTTGATTTTTGATTGCTGTTTGAAGGTTTAACAATGGTGGAAAATGACGTTTTTTACTGTGGTAGCCACAGTGAAAGGACGGCTCACCTTTATATAGGGTTACACATATTCGTGGATAGATGACACATGTACCCCACTTGCTCTAATCGTGTGGCTGGGAGGCCAAAAGGTGAAACACTTTTTCACCCACCCCTCACGATTTACGAAGGAGATACGGATGTACTTGGACTAGTTTATTATATGGCTTCTTTAGGCGGGAAACACTTGAAACTTCCCCGCTACGCATCGAGGAATATTTTTGCTACATTTGTTAGTCTAGCATCCGCAGTCGTTACACTACGCATACTAGACTGGGGGGACATGATGACGTATAGTCCGCATTCGGGTCACGAACCCGACCAATGGACGCTACTAACACTCGAGCCCATCACGAATGGGCTCAAGCCCATCACGAATGGGCTATCACGATAACGGTTTGGGCTTACGATGGCCCAAACCCGAAGTTATTTATGGTCTTGATATAGGATATCTCTTATTTATGGGATATATATCACACGACCTACTTAGGCGGATACGCCGAAGGGTAAGGAACACGAAACCAATAAGGATTTCGTGTGCATATATAGAGGGCATCCTGGCTCTCATTAAGGTACGATCGATAACCCTAACTCTTCAACTAAACCCTAAAACCGATTACTTACTCTCACGCCGGAGGATAATCGTGGGAGACAATCACACGATAAGCCTAACGGTGTCTTTTTGTTTTCTTAGTGCACAGGTCTCAAGCATTAGGATCTAATTGATACGGAAACAAGGAACGCCCAACTTTTGTATCAACACTGTGTTTATTGAAATACATCATGAATGACGTTGATGTAGAACAGAAGCGTGAACAATAACCCTAAGGGTTAAACAAAATCGGGCTGTAAACGAACTGAACGTTCAGTGAACATTTCATGAACCGTTCGGTAAAAAGTTCGTTTATGTTCGTTTATTTATTAAATGAACGAACATGAACAATATTTTACGTTCGTTTAGTTAAATGAACGCACATGAACAAAATTCGCGTCCGTTCATTTATGTTCGTGAACGTCCGATTATGTGTTCATTTATGTTCATTTATTTATTTATGTTCGTATATCATATATTTTAATTGTATAATTTTAAAATTGGTTTGTTTAAACAAAACCACACTTATAAAACAATATATTGTGCATAATTTAATAAAGTTTATATTTGTTTGTCTATGTTCATTCATGTTTGATCGTTTATGTTCGTTTAGCGTTCGTTTAGTATCTTAATGAACGAATATAAACGAACATAAACAACTCATTTTCTTAATAAACGAACATGAGCAAGAAAATCCGTCCGTTTAAGCATTCGTGTCCGTTTATTTGTTCGGTTAAAATTAAACAAACGAACATGAACAAGGCTCCGTTCGTGTTCGTCCGGTTCGTTTACAGCCCTAACCCTAAGGGTTAAACAAAATCACAAAGGATTTAAGACTAAAAGTCAAGATTTACTGATAACTGAATACATATACAATGAACCCAAGCCCTATATTTATAGGGAAGTAAATTTTGGGGAAAAGGTAACCTAAATATAGTAAAAACCGACTCAACTATAAAAGTTATTTTTGGGCTATCGAAGCCTCTACGACGTAGGGAAAAGTTTCCCTCTAGTGCGTAACCACTAAGACGCATGAATAAATTCTTATTCGAGAGCTCTACGGCGTAGGGAGAAGTTTCCCAGAATCAAGCAACCTAGTGCAGACGTGATTACTCTCGTGGTTACAACCGAATGTCCCCTCCGTTGTCCCAACACATTTCTGAACCGAATATAAAAACAATATTAGTATTCGTTTTGAATGTAATTTGCAGTTACAAAATACATATGGAGTTAAATAATAGGAGTAGCTACTACATTTTTTCACATGGCTAAGCAGTGTTAACTTTAATTTTACTAGAAGGCCGTTTATATTATCTTCTATTTTTACCTTTCTCGGATGTCTCGCCATGATGGGAAAAGTATTTTACTTGATCTTCACTTCTTCAGGAGAGTGATGATGATGCGGAAGTGGATAATGTTTATGAAGAAACGTCTACATTTATTGCTTCTAAGTAATGTGTAAATTCCCTTTATTTATGCATGATTTTTATGGTTCTATTTGTAATGTATGGCTAGTTGTGTCATTGGCATGTTAAAGGCTTTATTTGGTTTGTTTTGTTTATCAAGCGTGTGTGCTTGAGGTTAATGTGTTACATCAGCTATATTCTATTAGCTATATTCTATTGTACTTAATTCCTTTTACCAGTGTAATCCTTTACTTTTTTTAAAAAAAATAAGGTCGGTTCACTTGTGTCGGCCCATTAGCCCGTCTAGCGTTAGGGCATCTTCTCTTTATTTTGTGTATTTATATGTTGCTTGCACAAACTTTTCATTCATTAAGTTATACAAATGTTTGTTATTCAATTTCTACATTTTCTCATAGTCACAGGTTATCCTAATCCCGAGTTACCTACAACTACAAAATATGAACTCCAAAAACTGCATCAAGTTCGAATGACTGCTGCGACTTGTACACGTACATAATTAGTCCTACTCATGCTCAGTGAAAAACAAGCGGATCTAGGAAATCAGGATAGGGTGTGCACTCTCATTTTTGTTGGGTAAATTACAGGGTATTTCACTGAAAAAGTCTTCGAACTATTTTTTTTTACACTACACGAAGAAATTACAGGGTATGCAAGTGCATACCCTGTTGTATGAGTAGATCCTTAGCCCTACTCATGCTAAAGTTAAAAACAAGCATATAGATTGCGCGCAACACGGTGATGATCTATATATACTCCATAATAAACTAATGTTACACACAACACATGCTAAAGTGAAAAACAACAGCGAATATGTCCAGTAAATAATTACTTTGCTTGTAGGTCTATACAAGAAGAGAGACCACATCGATTCCCATAGAAGCATTGCTAACGTCACACAAGCCAATACACTTAAAATCGTCTTCAGTTCGACTACAGCCAAAGTAGATGTCGCGGTTATTACTCTGGGGTATGTAGTAGCGCGCAACATGCTTTTAGTTTGTGATGTAGCCATTTGCAATAAGTCGAAACCAATAGTTTTATCCACAGAAAATGTGCAATGATAATATAAATATGGAGTTGAGATCAATATAGATCTTATATTTGACATAGATCCAATAAAACAATAATGTCCATTTATTTTTTGATCAAAACAAAAAAATAAATTTTCACCCTTTTTTTATAAATTAAATATCTCGCAAACCGTTAATTAGTACGCGAAAAAAATCATATCATCACGACGAAAATTAAATTATCTTTCTATAGTTATGAACTTCTATATACTTTCAATTATTATTTTTTTTTCAAAATTTTCGCCTAAAAAAATCACATATGACATGTGATTTTTCTCGTCAGAAATTTTGAAAAAAAAAGTTCATCGAAAGTATATAGAAGTGCATATCTATATAAATATAATTTAATTTCAATCGCAATGATGTATTTTTCGTAGCTTGAAGATTTACCGTTTGAAAAATATGTTTGTTTTTAAAAAAAGTGAAAAATAATTTTTTATTAATTTTGATGAAAAATGAATAGCTAATATTGGTTCATTGTATTTATGTCAAATATGTGATCTATATTGATCTTTTGTCTAAAAATATATATTTCGTTCAAATAAGGTGTGCTGTGACTGAGTACCACATTATATGTTTTACATTTTTTCTATTGTATACTTTTTTAATTAGTCACCATATAATTAATCCTCTTAATTTTTTGAGATTATAGTTATGAATAGGACCCATCAACTTCATAATCTGCAATTTTTATACATATATGATGACAGGTTTCTAGTAGAACGTTTTAAATGGGTATGCATGCGCATATTAAAATTTTCATGAATGTTTAGTTTATCATATATGATTAAATACTTACAAAGTAAGTATAGTTGGTTCATATTAAATTATTTTAATGCTTTTTAAAATTAGTGGTTGATTGATAGTATGAGCTACAACCACAAACTACCGGTTACTTTATATTTCTTTTTATTTTTATGATTATGACAAGTGAAAAAACTCGATGAATCAAATTAAAAGGAAGAATTGATGCATGACACGTTTAGTTAGAAAGATCAAGCAAAAGCTTATAGCAAAGTTTTTTTACTGATCATAACCTCATACCTCAGTGATGGATGCACTGTTTCTATGATACGCCATAGGGTCTTTTTTGGTACTCACGACACCACCTAGCCATGTTATATGTCCATAACCAAAGCCGAAACGGCCGTTATGGGTATTTTTTTAGTCATGCGAGTCACGACCCTCAAATATCTCATTTCTACATTTCAATAAAATTTAAAAAATAGTTCAGAATTTTAAATGATAAATAGTTCAGAATTTTATGCCTAAATATACATAAGAGCATCTTGTTGATTGCAATAAGGACTCAGTACTTCACAAACAATATCTCATTTCTACTAAAATATCTCAAATATCTCATTTCTACTAGATACATGATAAATAGTTCAGAATTTTATGCATAAATATACATAAGAGCATTATCTTGTTGATTGCAATAAGGACTCAGTACTTCACAAACTATTAAAACATTGACACACATATTTAGACACAAAATCAGACACATTTTTCCGGGCCACTTCTCTTTTAAATGAGTTAGGAGCACCTAACCATAGTATTTTTTGTTTTTGGTAGGCCATGTGTTAATTAAAAGGCTGGGAAAGGTCCTTGGTTTACTCACATGAAGTTAAAGGTTCAAACCTCGCAAGATGTGTGCATTTGAGGGTGGCTAGAGAAGGGTCGAAAATGGTCCCGATATTAACTTAGTGAGACCGCGTACATCTGAGTCAAAAAGGTTCGCCCTCTCTGGCCGATAACCTAAATGAGGAAAACCTCGTCCGTTTTATTAAAAGGCCTGGAAATTTTATAATTAAGAGTAGGATAACACTTTTACTATGCTTGATATTACTTTACTGATGAAACTTGGGGTTTGACTTAAGGCATCGACAAGGGGAGATGATGTTTTTAGCAAGCAACAAAAAAATTCTGTTTTTCCCTTCTTTATAGTTGTCATTTCAGATAAGATTATTATAGTGCATGACCAACTCCCAATTCATGTTACTGTCCTACTGTGCTTGATGTCTAATCATAATCCGATAATGTCATATCTTAGGCTGGCGATTTTTCATAGATGAAAAAGGCATACAACTTTAATACATGATATTCTAAGGGGAAACACTACTACAAAAACTGTCTTTTAGACCCCCTTATTTAGACCCTTAAAAAAAATGCAAGTCTAAATGAAGATTTTACCCCGCCAAGAGTTATTTAGACCGGTTCAAATAGAAGACACCGGTCTAAATGTCTTTTTAACATTTAGACCGGTTTATTTTTAAAACACCGGTCCAAAAAAACTTATTTAAACTGGTTTGTTTATGCACCGGTCTAAATTAAATCTCCCTTAAAAAAATTAAATCTCCCTCTAAACATTTTCAGTATTCCGCCCAAAATTTCCCAAAAAAATTAAAAATCCTAGATCCACTTTCCTAGCACTCATCATCATCTCATCCTCATCTCAGCCTCGATAATTACAAATCCTTCCGATCGATCCACAATCAACATGGAAAATTTTTAACTGATCCACAATCCAATTACAAATCCGATCTTTTTCTTAAATCAAAGATTGAATATTCTGTTTAAGGTATGGCTTCTATCTATGTTTAAATTCATCTATTCTTATAATTTGATTTTGCATCTACTACTTCTCTTGTCGATACTTCTCTTGTCGGTCATTTGGGTCCGTCTTAATTTGCTCATTCTTGTTGTAGCTAATTAATTATGGGATTTGATAAACATTGACACTGGCCACCAGGTGTTGAGTGACAACCCATTTAAGCCAATGAAAATCTGGACCATGTGACATGTGATTTAAGCCAATGAAAATCTGGAACATGTGACATGTGATTTTAGCCAATGACAGTGTATGTATCTGTACGCGTGTCTCTCGAAAAATGTTATATTCTTTCTCAAGATGTTAGCATTTAATTTATGCTACTTTGAAGTGATAGTCATTTGGCAATTAGAATAAACGTGTCATGTATAATATGTTGTAAGTAAAGTGGGCTTGTAGCATTAGAGCTATTAGGGTGTCATTTGTTTAAGTGTAATGTATATACAAAGCCCACTACATAGTCCATTTCCAAAGCCCATCCAAGCCCATGGATGTGGCTGTGAAACTCATATCAACGCCACACACACACTCTACACAAGTGTGCCTCATTATTATTAGAAAAAGAGTGTGTGTGTGTGTAGAGAATAACACCCCAAGTCTTTGTATTATTTTCTTTCTTGAATATAATCATTTGACTTGAAATTTATACATATGATCCATACTACTCTTGTGTTCTTAATGTGTTTGTGAGTGTCATCATCTAGCTTGTGTTTGTGTGATAAAGAGGAAGCTCTCGGTGTTCATTCCAAGTGAAGTCGTGGTCTTCAAGTTGTTTCAAGAGCCTAGCTTTAAGGTAGGAGCTTCTTTATTTTTATGCTTGATCCTATAGTTTAAAACACCCATTGTTATTTTTTCTTTAACTAGAAAAATAACACTTTGTGTTTTTACTCCATTCGATCCACATAAAAATCAAGAAACTTGTGTTAGTTTGAGGTCATTCGAAGTAGTCTCTGTGATATTTTCAGTTTGTTCATTCGAAAAAAGGTGGTGGATATTAGTTCTTGGTTTGTTTTTCACTTCATAGATCGTATAAATCAAAACAAATCTTGTATAAGATTTGTTGTTGATTATTTTTATTGAAGATTGTGAATTATTGAAGTGGGTAAAAGTTAGTATAAGTTGTCAGTGAAAGGACTAACAAGTATGGGGAGTACATGGTCTAGAAGCTAAAAGTCAAAAAGTGGGTGAAAGTTGGTAGAAATCTGCGTTTTATCACAATTGCATAGCAGCCAGCGAGTTATCGCAATTCGTCTTGTTTATCGCATTCTTGTATGAGAATTGCAATAGTTATCGCATTTGGAGATTATCGCTATTTAGCTCTTATCGCAATTCGAACACTGATAAGCTCTATCGCATTTGGCCTTATCGCAGTTGACAACTCAGATACTTATCGCAATTGAGGTTATCGCATTTGACGTCTGATCATACTTATCGCAGTTCTGTCCGAGATATCTATCGCAGTTCTGTCCGAGATACATTGCTCAATTGCGATATCGGACAACAAAGAATTTTCAGCAGTTTTCAGAGTTGTCATTTTCAGTCCCTGTACTTTCTAGCAGCCTTTGGGAACTTTCAGAATTGGCAGTTTTGGCCCTCGTACTTGTGTGAATTGAGTTCAAAGTTAAATAACTTGTAAGGATTTGATTTGAACGTAATTTCGTCAACTCGAAAGTGAACTCGGTATTTTAACTCTTGTATAAGAGTGTAAAATACTTCGACAATCGGATATCTACTCTCTTGTATAAGAGTGTTAGATTTTATATAAATTGCCAATTTATATAAATTGGATATATTTCTATCTTAATTGACATTTTGCCATAATTTATATAAATTGTGGTCAAAATAGAAATTTCTATAGAAATTGTCATCTTATCTAAATTACAATTTACATAACCTTTGTCGAAATTGTAAACTTTTGACTTTGTCTTAATTATACTCTAATCAAATTTTGTAACTTTATTTAAATTTGTTTCGTTCATTTAAACCTATAACTTCAACGATCATCAACAACGAACCAAGGCTTCACAACAACAACAACCAAGTTCAACCGTCAACAACAACATCTCCTACTTTGTTGTAAAGATCCTAAATCCACTTTATCATACACAATATTTTAAAGATGACTACACAACAAGACATTCATGCCGCAGGTTCAGAAAACCGACCTCCAATGTTAGAAAAAGGTGGTTACCTTCCATGGACGAGTCGTATGCTTCGATATATGAGATCCAAACCTAATGGACAAGGTATACTCTTGGTTAACTCCGTCAAAAAAGGTCCATTCCAGCCTTGTGAGATTGAAGAAACAGCTGGAAATCCTAATGCAAAACCTCCCGTCGCACCAACGTACAAAATCCAAGAGGAATCGGATTACACTGAAGCAGATTGGAAGCAAATTGAAGCTGATCACCTAGCAATGCATCTAATCCAACTCGGTCTACCGCAAGAAATATTTTTTGCTGTAGATAGCTGTGAAACTGCCAAAGAAATGTGGGATCGAGTTAGACGTCTTTGTCATGGTACAGAAATTGGCATTCAAGAAATGGAAAACAAGCTTCTGACTGAATGGGAGAAGTTCACAGCAACACCAGCTGAACAGATTGAATCTTACTACACACGGTTTTGTACTCTAATGAATGAGTTGATCAGAAACAATTTGGCACCTAAACTAATTGTTCAAAACATCAAGTTCATCAACAACCTTCCAGAGGAATGGGGACGATATGTCACTATTGTCAACCAAACTAAGAATCTTCACGATGTGAACTATGATCAGCTCTATGACTTTCTAAAACAAAACCAAGCAGAGGCGAATGAAGTCAGAAAAGAGAAACAAGCAAAACAACAAGATCCTCTTGCACTCATAGTCCAATCACCTACACCCGCAACAGTCAGTGCACAACCATCATCATCATCATCCACTCAGCAATTCATGCAACAACAGTATATTCCACAATCACCATTCTACCCACAACAACAACATGTAATCCCACAACAACAATACCCAGATCAAGACGATCAGGATGAGTCAACTGCTGCTTTGACTCAAGCTTTTGCCTACCTATCAAAAGCATTCCAAGGACGCTACTCCACACCCACCAACAACAATCAACGAATCTCATCGAACACTTGCAACAAGCAGATTGCACAGCCGAGTTTCAACATGGGACAGCAAGGACAGATGGTTGGGGGATATGGGAATCAGCAGGGATATGCTCCAAGATTTCAGATGGGTAATCAGAATGCAGGGCAGTATGTTGGTAATCAGATGGGTCAGTTTGCAGGGAATCAGATGGGTACAAGCTGTTGGTAATCAAAGGGTTCAGAATGCTGGGAATCAGTTTAGGAATGTTGCTCAGGGAGCTGGGAATAGAAATCAGGGAAATGTGATGAAGTGCTTCAACTGTCAGGGTATTGGTCATATGGCTAGGAACTGTCCTGACAAGCCGAATAAAAGGGATCCAGCGTATTTGCAGAAAGCATTAATGTTGGCAAACAAGGAAACGGCTGGGCTTCAGTTGAGTGCAGAAGAGAATGACTTCATGGCTATTATGGACAACTCTGAAGATCAAGAGGACATCAATGCAAACTGCATTTTTATGGCAAATCTCCAGGAGGCAAAGTACGACACAGACTCAGAAGCACCTCCTGCTTTTGACACTAATGCGGTTTCTGAGGTACAACCATATGCTACATGTCACAATAATGAAATGTTTGATATGTCACCTCAAAATGAACAGCATCCTGAGACTCCTAATCTCATTTATGATACATACATGGACGAACCAAGTTGTAGTAATACTAATTTGGTAACTCCAGATATGGATCCTAATGAAGAATTCGAGTCACAGCATACTGATAATGATGAGGAAACACGTGCTATGTTTGAATCATTATTGCAAAATTGTAGTGTTGAAATAGAAAAGGTCAAAAAGGTCAATCGCGATGTTAAGGCCGCGAATGAAAAATTGACCACTGAGCTTGAGAGGTATAAGGTGAATGCAAGAGCTTATGATTTTCATAACAAAAATCAGTCAGAACTTGATGTTAGATTAAAAGATTCTGAGTTAAGAGAGAAACGTTTACAAATCAAATTTGACACTCTAAATGTTAATTTGAATAACCAAATTAAATCTCTAAACAAGAAAATTTCTGAACTAACCAACCAGCTTTCAAAACAAAAATCAACTTATTCCAATCTTGAAAAAGAAAAGAAGGAGTTGAATGAAAGGTTTTCAAAACGTGAAAAGGATCTTCTTAAAGAGATCAATGACAAAAAGGAAACCATTGCAAAGTTGGATGATTTGCTTGTAAAAACGGGTCATTCTGCACAAACAGTTAACTTGTTAATAAACGATCCAAACCCGATTTTACATACATTAAAAAAGGTGGCTATCGGTTATGAAAACCCTTATATTCTCAAGAAAGCTCAAAAAGAACAGAATGTGCTTTTTAATGGTAATTTAATAAATGTTATCCATGACCCTCCTTCGGGTTATGACTCAAGTGAGACGATTAAGCTTTTAGAAGCGAGTCGTAAGAAAATGCGACAATTGAACAGAGAAATAAAACCCATTGACTATAATGAAGTTAACAGACTTGCTGGGGTTCATCTTGTTCAAAAGGAGTCACCTCTGTTTTTTCAAAAACCAGTGGTTTTCACAAGACAAAAAGCTGTCTCAAAACATCTGCCTAACATCGAACAAATGGCATCTAAAAACACTTATGATACAAGTGCAGCTAGATAATATTTGGTAGATCTTAAATAGAGAATTGAGAAACTTCAACGTATTCTGGCTTCCAAAATTAACAATCAAAAGTTTGAATGGTTTCCAGGTGTTCAGGATGAACTGAAAAAGATTTTTGAAAAGGAAATTAATCCACATGTTGCTGCAATCTATGCGGTTGTTCAAAATGTGGAAAATAATCTTTTAAAAGAGTCTGCAGAATTCGTTAAGGATCACAAATCCTTAGTGAAGGAAGCTAATGAATACTTGGAACACATAAAAGTTTTGGAAAAGCAAAATGACTCTCTCTCTTTCGAAGCTCTATCGACTGATATCATGTCCATTATTTTCCAAACATATTCTGTTAAGGATGATGAAACACTTCGAGCTGAGACTTCTCAAATTGTTGAAAAATATGAAAAGCCGCTTTTGAAACTTGAAAAACAAAATTGCACATATTTTAAACAACTTGATACAAAAAAGGAAGAATGCAAGTATGAAAAATTGTCGTATGAGCGCTCTTACAAAAATATGCAAGATCAAATCAATCTTTTGAAGTCTCAACTCGAAAGTCAAAAAGGGCAGGGTGAGAAAACTACGGGTATTGCACCATCAACCCCCTTGCCTAGTGAGAAACAAAAAGAGAAAGCAGTTGTCCAAACATCAAAAGTAATAGCACCTGGCCTTTATAGGATTAGTCCCACTACTGCGTCTGCCTCTACATCTAAAACATATAGGGCGATAGACAAAAGTAAGAAAGATAATCCAAATGAGTCTAGGAATGCTACAAAAACATCTAAGGACAACAACAAAAATTCTAATGAGTGTGCCTTACCTTCTACAGGAATAGAAAGCAACTCTAGGAGCAAAAAAAATCTAGGAGCAATAACAAGAAACCTAGTGTCTCGCCTGTTTCTGAGAGTGCATGCAAGAAAGTAGAAGAACACCCTAGGAATTTACCGATTTCCAAGAAGAAACATGTATCATCTAGTTGTAATGATAAGACTCCTGTTTCTAATGCATGTAATGATTCTGATTGTTTAATGCAAAAGAAAACTTTGTCTGTAAATGCTTGTGATGATAATGTTTCTAATGATGTGAAAATGAATGATATGCCTGAACAGAAAAAGGTTCCTTTAGTAACTAAGGCTAAGTCTAGATATATTCGAAGACTTATTGCAAAAGCTAGAAAAACCACTAGCAGCCTATTGCCTAAGGATCACTCTAAGTTTTGTGCATGGAAACCAACAGGTAGAATGTTCACACTTAAGAATGGCACATTAGAAATAGTTCCCAATGCATCTAAGGAAACCAGCTCTAAGTGTAATTCACCTGTTTCATCTAACCCACTGGAACCAAATGTTAAACGGTTTCCATATACAAAATCATCTATTCTTTGCAGGTCATTGAAATTTGTCTTTGGATCGTCGGCTTGGGTTGCTCCAAGCACATGACTGGGAATCTGAAGCTGCTGATCAATTTTGTGTGGCAGTTCATGGGGACTGTACGGTTTGGGAATGATCATGTTGCAGCTATTCTGGGTTATGGTGATCTTCGGTTTGGGCATTACTTGATCACACGGGTTTACTATGTCGAAGGGTTGGGACACAATCTGTTCTCTGTCGGACAGTTTTGTGATGCTGATTTAGAGGTTGCTTTTAGGAGATACACTTGTTTTGTCAGGAATTTGGTGGGGAATGATCTCTTAATTGGGAATCGTGGCACCAATCTCTATGCAATTGACATAAACCAAATGACCTCTTCATCTCCTATTTGTCTCATGACCAGGGCAGGTGAAACAAAATCCTGGTTGTGGCATAGACGTTTGTCCCATCTGAACTTTGACACGATCAACAAGCTTGCCAAAGACAACATCGTCTCCGGTCTTCCTAAATTTAAATACAACAAAGAACACCTATGTCCATCATGTGAGCAAGGAAAGAGAAAAAGAGCAACATTCAAATCTAAACCCGTACCTAGTTCGGTTGATAGGTTGCATTTGTTGCATATGAACTTATGTGGCCCGATGAGAGTTCAAAGCATAAATGGGAAAAAGTATATTCTTGTAATTGTTGACGACTATTCAAGATATACATGGGTAAAGTTTTTGAGATCAAAAGATGAAGCAACAGGAACTATCATCACCTTTCTGAAGCGGATTCAAGTTCTACTTCAAGCTCCAGTTAGGATAGTACGAACGGATAATGGCACGAAATTTGTCAATCAGGAGTTAAGAACATTCTTTGAAGAAACTGGTATTACTCACCAGACATCCGCTGTTAGAACTCCACAGCAGAATGGAGTAGTTGAAAGAAGGAATCGAACCCTTGTAGAAGCTGCTCGCACTATGCTGATTTATTCCAGTGCTCCGTTATTCCTATGGGCTGATGCTGTTTCTACTGCTTGTTTTACTCAAAACCGATCCCTAATCCATCCAAGATTCAATAAAACCCCATATGAACTTGTCAACAACAGAAAACCAGATATTTCTTATCTTCATGTATTTGGCGCTTTATGCTATCCAACAAATGACAGGGAAGATCTGGGAAAGTTGAAGGCTAAGGGTGATATAGGAATCTTTATTGGGTATTCTGAAAACTCGAGGGCATTCAGGGTGTATAACAGGAGAACGAAAAAGATCATGGAGACGATGAATGTGAAATTTGATGAAATTTCACAGATGGCTTCTGAGAGACTCGCTCTAGAACCCGCGCTTAACCCGATGACTTCCGGACATATCAGTTCGGGACTCGCACCTCAAGGAGCTCATTCAATTCATGACGAACAACCCACAACTCAAGAACTGGATAATTTCTTCGAGTTCATGTACGATGAATACTATGGTGGCGCTTCGAAAAATGCATCTAACCAACATTCCGCTGCATCCACTCAACAACAACCACCACCACCTCCACCAAATCCAGATGCATCCACAACATTCGAAGCTGGCGCACCAACTCCCTCAACATCAACATCATCTACATTTACTCCAGCAACTCCATTCATTGAAATTGTTCTACCAAGAATTGATGAGCAAGAACAAAATGATGTTGTGTTAGACGAAGAAGTATTTGAAAATCCGTTTGGAACGGAATCTGGTGAATCATCTTCCAGATTACATGAACCGACTAACACACATTCGTTCAGTCCAAGGTACCCTTCAACATTACAGTGGACAAAAGACCATCCGATTGAACAGGTTATTGGTGAACCCTCAAGACCAATTCAGACGAGAAAACAACTTCACAACCGATTACGACATGTGCATCTATGTCTGCTCAGTCAGTCTCATAGAACCTAAGAACATTCGGGAAGCAATGGCAGATAATGCCTGGATTGAAGCGATGCAGGAAGAACTTCTTCAATTTCAAATCCATGACACCTGGGATTTAGTTCCAAGACCAATTGACAAACTAGTCATTGATCTTAAGTGGTTATGGAAAAACAAAAAGGATGAAGAAATGACTGTAATTCGCAACAAAGCTCGTCTGGTGGCAAAGGGATACAGACAAGAAGAAGGGATAGATTTTGATGAGTCATTCGCACCAGTTGCAAGGCTTGAAGCAGTCAGGATTTTCTTAGCTTATGCCGCTCACAAGAACATCACGGTTTATCAGATGGACATCAAGACGGCTGATGTGCGTTGTGTTTATTGCTCTAATTCTTTTATATCCACGGTAGCGGCGCCAAAGACTTGGTGCGCGCGTGATGTGTCGTTGTGGTTTTAGCAGTATTAATGCCTACTCAAGTTTTAAATTTATATTTAGCCGACTTATCAATAAAACACACACTTTAACGAGCAGTGTACCCGGTCAGTATAAATATAATGGTAAGTAGAGTGTTGATCACTAAGAGTGGAACGTATTATCTAGTTATTCTAATCAGTATTTTAATATCCTAGGTTAGCTATACAACCTAATCTAACGCAAGGGGGTTCAGCCTGAGAGACTGGCACGGTTTGGTTATGATTAAATAGAAAACTAAACTAATGAGCACGAATCAGCGATTAGCACACACGTACACAGATAGATACTTGAGACAATAAGAAGACCTGTCCTGATAATTAAGTAGCTTGTCACTTGTTTTATTGCTAGTTTTATATGAAGTGTATATAATTAACCCTTTCTCGTTGGCTCTAATCTTATCGGCGAGTAAACCCTTAATGATCACTTCTGTCTATCCCACTATCCTAGAAACGATAGAATAAATAGGCGAGGAACGGGCATGGCGACCCAAGCAATGCTCAGCTAGACACAGAGGTTATCAATGCACTAATAAAAGTCACCAAAGACATCAACATATAAACTTTAATTAATGGGAAAGCAATTTTAAGGGGTGCCCATGATATTCCGTAGTCACATGAAATCGGCCCATCAATCCTGATGAATTAAAGTGTAC
Source organism: Artemisia tridentata subsp. tridentata (assembly GCA_021014915.2). Lineage (NCBI taxonomy): Eukaryota > Viridiplantae > Streptophyta > Magnoliopsida > Asterales > Asteraceae > Artemisia > Artemisia tridentata. Next base: position 434,084,285 of record CP139504.1, on the reverse strand, counting down.
TAATACAATAAAACAAAACTACTTAATGAATTGAATACATGCAGGACCTTCTTACAGCTCTTGTATCTTCGTTTAGGGTGTGTCTTGTGCTGCTAATACGTCTGAATTCGGCTTTAGGGTTTCTGTCTCTCTCTTCTAAGTTTAGCTATCGTCCCTCGAAATTCGTCTGGCCTTGGGGTATTTATAGTTTCTGTCTGAGGGTTAGATGCGGCGCATAGGATAAGTAGATGCGGCGCATTGACTTAACTTCGCGTGGGGTCCAAGATTAATATATTCAGGAATATTCGTACACCGCCTTAAGATGCGGCGTAACTCCATTTCTCTATGCGGCGCATGTCCTTTGCTGTCTTGGATTGTAACTTGTGAAATCTTGATAGTGATACGCCGTATGTAAGAAGTATGTTGCGGCGTATCTGGAGCAGAATGATCTTGATCTTGTACATTTTAGTAGACTCTTAACATCTTGCTTGTTTTGCTCCATAATTAGTCCAAAATCGCCAAGTTTCACATAATACTTGTTTTTACCTGAGAATTACAAAAGTAAACATTAATGTATCAATTCTCATATATAATATAATAAAACAAGTCAAATAAATAAGATAAATGATGATAATAAAATGTACTTATTTGAGTTCGTCAACGGCGTTCTTGAATGGAACTGTGAAAGAAGAAGTGTATGTGAGTCAACCAGATGGTTTCGTTGACAAAGATCATCCGGAATACGTCTACAAGCTAAAGAAGGCAATCTATGGTTTGAAACAAGCCCCACGGGTGTGGCATGACGAGTTATCATCTTTCTTGTTGTCAAATAATTTCACCAAAAGAACAATTAATCCAACCATGTTTACAAGAAAATACAAAAATGATATTTTGATTGTTCAGATTTATGTGGACGACATAATATTTGGGTCCACTACTCCGACGCATTCAAAACATTTTGAAAATCTCATGAAAAGCAAATTCGAAATGTCCATGATGGGTAAATTAAAATTCTTTTTAGGCTTACAAATTCATCAATCCCCACGTGGAATTTTTCTTAATCAGGCTAAATACACAATTGAGATTTTGAAAAAACATGGAATGGACAATTGTGACTCTGTTGGATACTCCAATGGTCACTTCACCAAAAATTGGCGCTGACCTATATGGGAAACCCATGGATCCGAAGAAATATCGGAGCATGATTGGTTCTCTCATGTACCTGACTGCAAGCCGACCAGATATTCATTTTGTTGTTTGCTTACTTGCACGGTTTCAGGCAAGGCCTACCGAACTTCACCTCCAAGAGGTTAAACGGATCTTTCGATACCTTCGAAGAACCATTAACATGGGTCTTTGGTATCCGAAGGATTCGGAGTTTACACTAATAGCATTTTCAGATGCAGACCATGCCGGTTGCCAAGTTACAGCGAAAAGTACATCAGGCGGAGCGCAATTTCTGGGAGAAAAGCTAGTAGGCTGGTCATCAAGGAAACAAGACTGCACTGCTTTATCAACAGCAGAAGCCGAGTATGTGTCTCTATCTGCGTGTTGTGCTCAAGTCCTTTGGATGAGAACACAACTCACGGATTATGGTTTCTCTTTCAACCGCATACCTTTGTATTGCGATTCAAAAAGTGCCATAGCCATCTCGTGCAACCCAGTGCAACACTCGAAGACCAAGCATATTAGAGTCCGCTACCACTTCATAAAAGAGCACATTGAAGAGGGTACTGTTGAATTGTTTTTCGTGAAGACAGAATACCAGCTCGCCGATCTATTTACTAAGGCCCTCCCAAAAGAGCGGTTTGAAAACTTAGTTCGTCGAATTGGAATGCGAAGCCTAACTCCCGAAGAGTTAGAAAGTCTTCTCGAATCTTCTTGATTTATATCAAAAAGCTTCGCATGTAAATATTTTTGTAAATATATACTTGTTAAAATCTATACTGTAAATTCAGAAAAATTTCAAAAAGACATAAAAAATATAAAACTCAAAAACCAAAAATATTCTTCTCACGACATGTCTCTCGTATAATCAATATTCTGTACGTACTTAGAAATGTCATTCAACAATGATACGGGCATGTACAGATGCTTGAGCGAGAGTTATTTTTTATGTTTTTCTAAAACATGTCGTTTCTCAAATTTTTCTTCATTAAGGCTTTCGTGCATTTCAGTACGAAACCCGCGCTACATTGAATGACTTCTGATTATTTCCGATCCGAACTCGCAATGTTAATGGCGAAAAGCTAAAACCCGTGAGCACTTAATCAAAATTGTTTCAAAAGATTTTTCAAAATCTTTTTATAAATTTTGTGCTCACAACAACTCCCTCAAAGACCACTAAATGCTTTTAAACTTAAAAGTTTAACCATTTGCTCTGATTAAGGGGAAGTAGAAAAAGAAAAATGTTCCAATTTCATGCTAATATCAGTCCGTCTCTCCACAAAAAGTTTCATTTTAATCAACTGTTTTCAAAAATACCACTTCATGCTATTTTTGAGGGGGAGATTAGGTGTTTATTATAAATATGGGGGAGAGGACGTGATTAAAATGTGATCTAAAAGAAGTTTTATCGTTTGAATCTCAAAACGAGTTCTTCAAAAAGACTCAGCATGAACCCTCGAATTGACGAAACTAAATGTCCGTTCTCGAAAAGACATGTCCTGGACGGGTAATAATTTCAAGCTGGTTTACCAGTGACGTAAGCGTGTCTCGCAAAGGACTTGTCTGAGTAGAATGTACCAATTCGAGAGATGATCATTGAATATGACCGGGACGGGTAATAATTTCAAACTAGTCTAACTAGTGATGTAAGCGTGTCTCGCGAAGGTCATGTTCATCGAAAGTCGATCATTTCAAATGTGCAAACTCTACCCAACATGTGCAACTTATTTCAAAAATGCATGAGCACATGTGAAGGGGGAGTGTTTCATAAATGCAAAACTCTCAATGTGTTAACTAAAATGTGTTTGTTCATGAACACGTTGAGAGATTTTCAAAAGGTTTCATGGTATGTGATCGACAATCTAGGATAATCATGGAGTAATAAGGTGATTATTGTTAGGTTATGTCCAAAGATCCGCTAGAACCGGAGGGATCTACCCAAGGACAATTCCAATAGCTTAGCATTAGAAGTCCTTAGGTATGATTGAAAAAAGGAGTATAATGAGAAAGGAGAAAGAAGGGGTTGAAGAATGAGAAAGAAAAGTTTTTGTAAGGGTGAAAAGAAATAGCCCTCCATGAAAACTTAGGACAGAAACCGGGTCAATACATCTGCTATCGGTATTCACTAAGGTGATACTGGTATTGAAGACAAGACATCATGGACCCAGTGACGCATTTGCACCACCCCTCCTATCCACTCAGATATCTCTCAAAAGATATTTGTTTCATTTCTCACGGAGAACACTGCATAATCTATCGACCTCTCACTCCGAGATGTGTTGATATTGAAAAGGTGGCACTCTGCTCCATGCCTCCGACGACTAAAATCAAAACGCACATAATTGAGTCTAGAGACATGAGATTCATCAAAAGATCTCTTAGGAACACTTCCTATGCAATACACTTGTGTTCACTCAAAAGGATACAAGTTGTATGAGTCTTAATGAGATCCAAGGATCTTGCCTCACGACATGATGGCCGAAGGACGTTTTATTGCTAACTGTTTTATGCAGGTACCGACGAAAGTTCATCTACCATCATCATCTGCTATGACGACTCATCTGGACAGAAGAAGCAGATCAAGGCAAGACAGACCGAAAGACAATACCTTGAAGATCACAGTGCATGAAGGAACATTGATTAAAGAATGTTATACATTGACACATGAAGTTCAAGACGTCAAATGCAAAAGACCAATCACGGGAGCATTATTGAAATGACCATCCCTTAGGGGGAGATTGTTAGCATTTAATTTATGCTACTTTGAAGTGATAGTCATTTGGCAATTAGAATAAATGTGTCATGTATAATATGTTGTAAGTAAAGTGGGCTTGTAGCATTAGAGCTATTAGGGTGTCATTTGTTTAAGTGTAATGTATATACAAAGCCCACTACATAGTCCATTTCCAGAGCCCATCCAAGCCCATGGATGTGGTTGTGAAACTCATATCAACGCCACACACACACTCTACACAAGTGTGCCTCATTATTATTAGAAAAAGAGTGTGTGTGTGAGAGAGAATAACACCCCAAGTCTTTGTATTATTTTCTTTCTTAAATATAATCATTTGACTTGAAATTTATACATATGATCCATACTACTCTTGTGTTCTTAATGTGTTTGTAAGTGTCATCATCTAGCTTGTGTTTGTGTGATAAAGAGGAAGCTCTCGGTGTTCATTCCAAGTGAAGTCGTGGTCTTCACAAGAATGTAGTGATAATTCGTTGTTTGGATTAACTTGTGTTACAAATTTATGATGACTGAAGTTGAGTACAAGGAATTCATATATGTGTCATAGTTATGCCTTGGTAGTGAATGCCACAGTTTAGCACATAGATAGAGAGTTGATATTTGGTTCTGTATAATTGGGACTGACTTACTGTCCTTGTTTTGCTGTCCTATATACACTTCTGGGATCGGTCCTTGAAATGATCATATAGTAATCTAATAAGAAATTAAGGTGTTTGCTCATAAGCTTATGGAATGTTTAATGTGTTATCGAGTTGTGAGATTATTTTTAGTAGAATTTGTGGAGTGATGGTGTAATCAATTTGTGTTTTAATAACATCGAATTTATATCAAATGTTTCTTCTATATTGTAGATGGATCCTGATTATTTGTTCTCTGTAACAAGTGGTGAGGTTTTTACATAGTGATGAAGTGCCATAGTTTACTGAAGTTAGTGTTTGGTTATGTTTGATGGTTTGGTTAAGTATGCTTTTTTACATTGTTGGTTTGGTTATTAAGGTTATGATGTTTTTTTTTCTTTTAATGTTTTGTCGTAGTTGATTGGGAATACGCCATTGGTGTATTTGAACAATGTTGTGGAAGGATGTGTTGCTCGTGTTGCTGCTAAGTTGGAAATGATGGAGCCTTGTTCTAGTGTTAAAGACAGGTCTTCATTTTGTTTATATGAATAATTGTATCTAGCAACAACTTATTTCGCGTATTATAGTGATCTGATATTGGATTTGTGATTGCTTGTGGTGTGCAGGATTGGTTATAGCATGATCTCAGATGCTAAGGCAAAGGGTCTCATTACACCTGGAGAGGTTAGCTGCCATCCTTGATGGATCATACATATGTATATTTATATCTGATTATCGGTTTTCTTGATAAGAGTTAATTGGTACTTTGGGGTTCACATGAGTAGGGTGTAAGAAGGCGTATAGGTGTTTACTTAGGAATATCAGTTAGATTGAATTTAGTCTCAAGTCATGCATTCATGTGTATGGATTTCATTTAGTCTCTCACAGTACCATTTTAGTGCTATTAGTTAGTAATGCTATCTAGTGCTTTTTATCATTTTAATCAACTAATCTCAAGAGTTGACTACATCTGACATGTTTTTGTTTCATTATTGCTACAGAGCACACTCATCGAACCAACAAGTGGCAACACAGGCATTGGGCTAGCCTTCATGGCTGCAGCAAAGGGTTACAAGCTCATCATCACCATGCCTGCATCCATGAGTCTGGAGAGGCGTATTATTCTCCGTGCTTTTGGTGCTGAATTGGTCCTTACTGACCCTGCTAAAGGAATGAAAGGTGCTGTCACGAAGGCTGAGGAAATATTGGCTAAAACACCAAATGCATACATTCGTTAAATATGAGTATTGATCAATGAAAACAGCATATGTGGCCTTTGCTAAAAGTTGGAGGTGGCAATGGAACCGAAAGAGATGTTGCTGTTGTTGCTAACATAAGTGCTAGGGTTGAGCTGGTTGGGTAACGGGTCTAAAATGGTATATTTTGGTACCTGTCGAGACAGGTTGGGATTACCTGTTGAGACTAGATTACTGCATGTAGTGGGTTTGTTTGGGATTGCTTATTAAAACTGCTTAAAAAGTTTATGAGCTATCCCAAACAACCCATTTTTTTTTTTTTTTTTTAAAAAAAAAAAAAAAAAAACCACATAAAGACCAGTTTATATCATAACAACCGGTCTTAAAGACCTTTTTTAGATCGGTGCGTGAACCGGTCTTTATATGCAAATGAACCGGTCTTAAAACCCATCTTTTAGACCGGTGCATAAACCGGTCTTTTGGTTCAATACCTTTTAGACCTCCCCCCATTTAGACCCCCCGTGTAACCGGTTTAAAAGCCGTTTTTAACCAGTCTAAAAGGTCTTTTTTGTAGTAGTGAAACCTTTAAAAAACGTACGCAACTATACGAGAAAACTGGTTTAACGTACCCAACTAAAAAACTTACCGATTTTTGGTCTAAACTCTTGAAAACCCATCCAAAAACGCATTATTTGACCGGGTCAGCAGGTCAAAGTTTTTTTATGTTATAATGACCATTTTGCCCCTTATTCTTTGGAAAGTTGCAGCCACTGTCCTAACACTAAGTTACATAAATAGTCCCTGTCGTTACGCTAAATTGCGTCCAACGTCCAAAAGTATTTTTTTTCCGAAAATCATTTTTTTTCGAAAATTTATTTTTTTTGGAAAATAATTTATCTAAAAAAAAATTTCCGAATTTTTTTTTTAGTTTCGAAAACTTATTTTTTTTGGAAAATAATTTTTCTAAAAAAAATTTTCTGAATATTTTTTTTTCATAAAAAATAAATTTCTTTCGGAAAAATTATTTTTTTTATTAAAAAATTAATTTTTTTAGAAAAAAAAATAATTTTTCTGAAAAAAAATTATTTTTTATGAAAAAATAATTTTTTTTCCCGAAATTATTTTATTTAAAAAAAAATTTCTTTTTCCGAAAATATTTTTTTTTTTAAAATTATCTTTTTTGAAACTTTTTTTTTTGAAAAATTTATTTCGCAAAAAAATTATTTTCCGAAAAAAAAATAATTTTTCTAAAAATAAAATTTTCGGAAAAAAATTTCATTTTAAAAAAAAATATTTCGGTAAAAATTTTTTTTTATTAAAAAAATTCGGAAATAAAAATTTAAATGTTTTTTAAATATTAACTTTGAAAAAAAAAATTTTAAGAAGAAAATTAATTTCGAAAAAAAAATGATTTGTACGTCGGACGCAACTTATTTTAACTAAAGGGACCATTTACGTAAGTTGTGGGGGTAGGGTACTTGTGGGAAAAAAAAAAAAAAAAAAAAAAAATAAAATAAAAAAAACTGCTGACGTGGCAAAAACCGTTTGACCCGGTCAAATAATGCGTTTTTGGAGGGGTTTTCAAGAGTTTAGACCAAAAATCGATAAGTTTTTTAGTTGGATACGTTAAACCAATTTTCCCGTATAGTTGCGTACGTTTTTTAAAGGTTTCCCCGTATTCTAATCATGACAACAACACTGCTACAGAAATGGAAATTTAAAGGTTTCCCCATATTCTAATCATGACAACAACACCGCTACAGAAATGGAAATTTAGGCGTCGGGAAACATCACATAACTTATTTTAACTAAAGGGACCATTTATGTAAGTTGTGGGGGTAGGGTACTTGTGGGAAAAAAAAAAAGAAAAAAAAGGAAAAAAAACCTGCTGACGTGGCAAAAACCGTTTGACCCGGTCAAATAAAGCGTTTTTAAAGGGGTTTTCAAGAGTTTAGACCAAAAATCGGTAAGTTTTTTAGTTGGATACGTTAAACCAGTTTTCCCGTATAGTTGCGTGCGTTTTTTAAAGGTTTCCCCATATTCTAATCATGACAACAACACTGCTGCAGAAATGGAAATTTAGGCGTCGGGAAACATCACATAACATGAGTTTTCAAAAGTACAAGATGCATGCTGTGCTAGCTTAAATGGTGCATCCTAGCCTCAGCTTCAAGTAACGATTGTGTTTACTTATACATTGGTATGCTCCATCATATCAGCAATGGATTGCTCAGGTGCATATCTCTGCAATGGTAACGCAAGTTAAGAAAAGAGTACACATTAAGATTTGACTAACAAAACAAGAAACAACATTTTACTATACATAACTTATATATGCAAGAGAAGTAAAAGTTAATGATTCTTTAACTTGCCTTTTACTCTTGTTGAAAAGTATTAGGTAAATAGGTTGATCATGAGAGAGGTAGAACAACTCTCGCAGTATGTATGAACACAAGGCAATGCTGTAAAAGAGTTAAAATTAATCATCTACGAAACATATCAAAACGGGTCCAAGTTATATGTCATAACTTGTAGGAGGAGTATGGAAAACAGTGAATATAGAGGGTAATTTATATTAGAGATAAAGATGTGATTGCAAGTCATATTTATGCAAGGAGAAATAGGAAAAGAACCATGGAACTGAGACTGATTAATTTGTAGCAATGATATAAATGTTTGCAACCTCAATCGTTTTTGGAAGCTAGCTTTACTAAAGCCAACCAAGTTCTGTTTATTAGTACGGAGTGATAAAAGATGGCTACTTAGTTTTGATAAATGCTTACCTCCCAAAACATACAAATAATATTATCCATAAGAAAGTATTTAGGCAACTCGATTCCTTATATGCTATCCACACCTGAAAAGCAACAATTTGCATGTTCTTTGTTAGGATGAAAAAGATACAAGTAAAAGTATCCATAAACCACCTCCCCTCCTCTTTCTCTTGCGTCACTCCCCAATACCGACCGCCTAGTTTAGCCCTGATTTGAAATTGGCCCGTTTTGACCCGAATTACCCAACCCAACCTAAGACACCCATATTTCCATGTATATTGCAAAGTGAAACTTGCTATAGAACCTAAAAATGGATCAAGAATAGTATATCATAAAATGGTAATTAACATACCGAGAAAACCACAACATGAATATAGTTGTCAGTTAAAGTTGTTATCATGCACCTGTGAGCATTTATCAGTGTCAACTTTACATCGCATAAGGTAGGATCAATAACTAAATAACATAACAGTAATTTTTTTCATGAAGGAGTACCCTTCACAGACACACCACTAATCAGCCAATGATAATTTTTTTTTAATAAAAAAGAAAGATACTAACGGCGTGAATATTCTGGTTCGAAATGGGAATCCATTGCCAACAAGTGCATAAATCACAGCTCCCACCATCAAGCAGCCTAGTGCAGCAAAGATTACTCTTGCAGTTATAACAGAAGGTCCCCGCGTGTGTCCCACGTCATCTCTAAACCAAATAAAATTAGAAGCATATGTTACTATACATTTTCACTGAGATACCATCACCATGAATCTAACTTATTTCAACGCAGGTAATCATCCTAAGATATACTTGATGGAACTTTTTGTTTTTATAGGACCAACATACTTGTGTGTCGCGTCTATTACAATAAAAAAAAGTATAATATATCCTAATAATTCGTTTGATATGACAAAATTTTAATGTTGCGTAAGTAGTTATATAAATTTGAAACTGTATAAGTAACCCAATACAAAGGTGTTGGAAGTAATTTATTTGGACGAAACCTAGTAACCTAACATAATTTAACCTAATATATGTAACAGATCACCTTTTTAAGCTGTAAGTCATTGTTTCTAGCATTATATATTATAATAAATGTTTGTGCAGTGTCTTGAGTAAAAGGTTTACATTTACCAAAATTAATTTTGTATAATTTCGAAAGAACAAATTGTCCCAAATCACATTCTAGAGCTAAATATCAGCGTCCATGATGAACTGTATAATTCTCCTTTATTCTCACCTTTTCTCGCGTTTCGCCAACACAAAATATATTGGATCTTTTAAAGATTCTTCAGGTGACAACTTGAACAACAGCAGAGCGATATATCCACAGATTGTAACGCTGGCAACAAATTTTTTTTATTTGGCTATAATGCTAATCCAAAGAAGTAAAACGTGTCACAATACTAATAAATAAAACGAAGATACGATTACCTTCCAAAGCAGAACAAAATAAAACAAAAAACAACTCTTATGATCCATCTTGATTCCTTGTAGAAAAACCAAGCCTAAAAATTACAAGTAGAAAACTATGTGTTAGGCCAGTAAATTCGAATTGTAAATATACAACCGCGCCCATTCTAATCCAGAATTTGTGGTCTACTATGTTGAATAAGCATGCGATTTCTTTACTTTGTATCAGGCACGGTAAGTGTCAATTGTAAAATTTTAAATTTGCAAAAGCCTCAGCACGTAAAATGAGCTTTCATACCCCTATAGCAGATATATCTACGCAAAAACCTATCCCTGCCACTTGCATCCACCTGGAACAAATTTACATAATCATTAATTTTATGCTACAAAAGAATTGTTTTGATCGATTTCCAACAGATGCTAAAAGGAAAACAGAACTCTGATATCTATCATCAAAATAGAAAGAAGGAAATATAATCTTAGCTTCTGGCTGGTTTACCTAGCGTTTGGGTCGAGACAAGAATAGAAGCCATCCATAACTAATCCGTAAGCAATAGCTCCTACCATCACACATGCCAATATACCGAACACAGTCTTTAAAGCTACAAGCAACAATGCGGATGCAGCCATTATGAATCCGATAGCCTGCTTTCTTAGAGACAGAGAATGCAATACAAATTTATAAACTGATACTAGTACTGCCTAATTTTTCGCATAAATAGTACTGCCTAATTTTTTAATGGTTAGATAAGATTTTAATGACCATACAAATCTTTCTCTGCTTTGTCTTTCTAAAAGATATTATTATTTTTTGTGTACTTCTTCCTATTATTTAGGCTGGCCACATTGGGCCATTAAATATAGGTTGGTCAACTTTAATGACGGATGTGTATATCAGTCACACCCTTTGTGGTATTTTGGTCACAAGTCGGTCACCGGAGGTAGAAAACACATGTCGCTCTAAATTGTGACCGACATTTGTGTGTGTTTGTGTATAAAAAAAAAACTTTTTTTTTTTAAAAAACTTTACCATTTTTACAACCTTATAAATATCAACCTCAAACAAACTTCGAAACACAATTCAAATGTTTGAATTAAAAAAAAAAAAAAAAGAAAAAAAAGTCGTACATCGACTGTGGCACTTTGGTCATGTCTGGTCACCGGAGAGAGAAAGCCGACGTGGCAGCAGGTAACCCAGGTCATTTTGGTCATCGACTATGAATAGCCTTATTATTAGGATCCATTATCATGTTTTGCATCGAGATATGTGTTTGTTTGGTCATTTCTCTTTGTGCTGATCTGTTATGCTCGACTTTCACCTTGAAGATGAACCGAACCTTTCCTTTATCACACAAGTATACGACAAGAGATGCTAGATGACTCACAAACTCAAGTTAAGAACAAGAAGAGAAGTGGTGTGGATCTTATGAAAAACTATGGTCGAATGTATTTATCTTAGAGAAGAAAAGATACACAGAACAATGGGAAACACACACACACACTCTCTTTCTACAATATGAGGAACACTAAGATAAAGTGAGAGTGTGTGTGGTTTTGTTGTGTCGACAGCCATCAAAAGGCTTGATGGGCTTTTCTTTTGAACCTATTGTGGGCTAATGTTTGCACTACACAAATACACTTTAGTTACAAACAATACTAATGCCATTAGCCCCCTAAACTTAATACATATTACACATGACACTTTAGCTCTAAGTAGCAAATGACCATCACTTCCTAATTAGCATAAATTAAATGCTAACAATCTCCCCCTAAGGGATGGTCATTTCAATGATGCTCCCGTGATTGGTCTTTTGCTTTCAATGTCCTGAACTTTGTGTGTCAATGTATAATAGTCTTCATTTAATGTTCCTTCATGCACAGTGATCTTCAAAGTATCGTCTTTTGGTCATTCCTGCCTTGATCTACTTCTTCTGTCCAGATGCGTCGTCGTTGTAGATGATGATGGTAGATGGACTTTTGTCAGTACCTGCATAAGACAGTTATCAATAAATCGTCCAGCGCTTATAGGTTCAGATTTCGAGATCATTATCAGCATAGTGTGACAGCTTTCTCTAGACTTTACCAAGGCCGTTGAGAGCCTCTGAAGTATACCAAAGTATCACTTCAAAACTGTAGACCGTTTGAAGCGAGTAACCATCATGTCATAAGGCAAGATCCTTAGACCTCATTCAGACTCATACAACTTGTATCCTTTTTGATGAACACAAGTGTATTGCATAAGAAGTGTTCCTAAGAGATCTTTGATGAATCTCATGTCTCTAGACTCAATTATGTGCGTTTTGGTTTTAGTCGTCGGAGGCATGGAGCAGAGTGCCACCTTTTCAATATCAACACATCTCGGAGTGAGAGGTCGATAGATTATGTAGTGTTCTCCGTGAGAAATGAAACAAATATCTTTTAAGAGATATCTGAGTGGATAGGAGGGGTGGTGCAATGCGTCACTGGGTCCATGACGTCTTGTCTTCAATACCAGTATCACCTTAGTGAGTACCGATAGCAGATGTATTGACCCGGTTTCTGACCTAAGTTTTCATGGAGGGCTATTTCTTTTCACCCTTTCATTAAACTTTTCTTATTAATTCTTCAACCCCTTCTTTCTCCTTTCTCATTTACTCCTTTTTTCAATTTTACCTAAGGACTTCTAATTCTAAGCTATTGGAATTGTCCTTGGGTAGATCCCTCCGGTTCTGGCGGATCATTGGACATAACCTAACCATAATTACCTTATTACTCCATGATTATCGATCACAAACCATGAAACTTTTTGAAAATTTCTCAAAGTGTTTATGAGTAAACACATTTGTTTAACACATTGAGAGTTTTGCATTTTTGAAATACTCCCCCTTTACATGTGCTCATGCATTTTTGAAATAGACTGCACATGTTGGGTAGAGCTCGCACATTTGAAATGATCGATTTTCAATGAACATGACCTTCGCGAGACACGCTTACATCACTAGTTAGACTAGCTTGAAATTATTACCCGTCCCGGTCATATTCAATGATCATCTCTCGAATTGGTACATTCTACTCAGACAAGTCCTTTGCGAGACACGCTTACATCACTGGAAAACCAGCTTGAAATTATTACCCGTCCAGGACATGTCTTTTCGATAACGGACATTTAGTTTCTTCAATTCGAGGGTTGTTCTGAGTCTTTTTTGAAGAACTCATTTTGAGATTCAAACCACAAAACTTTTTTATCACATTTTAATCACGTCCTCTCCCCCTTATATCTAATAAACACTTAATCTCCCCCTTATACAGTTGATTAAAATGAAACTTTTTGAGGAGAGACGGACTGATTTTAGCATGAAAACGGAACATTTTTCTTTTTATACTCCCCCTTAAACAAAGCATATAATTAAACTTTTTGTTTAAAAGCATTTAAGGGTCTTAGAGGGAGTTATTGTGAGCACAAAATGTATAGAAAGACTTTGAAAAATCTTTTTGAAACAATTTTGATTAAGTGCTCACGGGTTTAGCTTTTTGCCATTAACATTGCGAGTCCTGATCGGAAATAAACAGAAGTCATTCAATGTAGCGCGGGTTTCGTACTGAAATGCACGAAAGCCGTAATGAAGAATAATTTGAGAAACGACATGTTTTAGAAAAACATAAAAAAGAACTCTCGCTCAAGCATATGTACATGCCCGTATCATTGTTGAATGACATTTCTAGATACGTACAGAATATCGATTATACGAGAGACATGTCGTGAGAAGAATATTTTTGGTTTTTGAGTTTTATATTTTTTATGTCTTTTTGAAATTTTCTATTTTTATATTTTTGTTTTTGAACAAGTATATATTTACAAAAATATTTACATGCGAAGCTTGTTGATATAAATCAAGAAGATTCGAGAAGACTTTCTAACTCTTCGGGAGTTAGGCTTCGCATTCCAATTCGACGAACTAAATTTTCAAACCGCTCTTTTAGGAGGGCCTTAGTAAATAGATCGGCGAGTTGATATTCAGTCTTCACGAAAAACAATTCAACAGTACCCTCTTCAACGTGTTCCTTTATGAAGTGGTAGCGGACTCTAATATGCTTGGTCTTTGAGTGTTGCACTGGATTGCACGAGATGGCTATGGCACTTTTCGAGTCGCAATACAAAGGTATGCGGTCGAAAGAGAAACCATAATCTGTGAGCTGTGTCCTCATCCATAGAACTTGGGCACAACACGCAGATAGAGACACATACTCGGCTTCTGCTGTTGATAAAGCAGTGCAGTCTTGTTTCCTTGATGACCAGCCTACTAGTTTTTCTCCCAAAAATTGTGCTCCGCCTGATGTACTCTTTGCTGTAACTTGGCAACCGGCATGATCTGCATCTGAAAATGCTATCAGTGTTAACTCCGAATCCTTCGGATACCAAAGTCCCATGTTAATGGTTCTTCGTAGGTACCGAAAGATCCGTTTAACCTCTTGGAGGTGAAGTTCGGTAGGCCTTGCCTGAAACCGTGCAAGTAAGCAAACAGCAAAATGTATATCTGGTTGACTAGCAGTTAGGTACATGAGAGACCCAATCATGCTCTGATATTTCTTCGGATCCATGGGTTTCCCATATAGGTCAGCGCCTATTTTGGGTGAAGTGACCATTGGGGTACCAACAGAGTCACAATTGTCCATTTCATGTTTTTTCAAAATCTCAATTGTATATTTAGCTTGATTAAGAAAAATACCACGTGGGGATTGATGAATTTGTAAACCTAAAAAGAATTTTAATTCACCCATCATGGAAATTTTGAATTTGCTTTTCATGAGATTTTCAAAATGTTTTGAATGTTGCGGATTAGTGGACCCAAATATTATGTCGTCCACATAAATCTGAACAATCAAAATGTCAATTTTGTATTTTCTTGTAAACAAGGTCGGATCAATTGTTCCTTTGGTGAAATTATTTGACAACAAGAAAGATGATAACTCGTCATACCACGCCCTTGGGGCTTGTTTCAAACCATAGATAGCTTTCTTCAACTTGTAGACATAGTCTGGATGATCTTTGTCGACGAAACCGTCTGGCTGACTCACGTACACTTCTTCTTTCAGAGTTCCATTCAAGAAAGCTGTCTTGATGTCCATCTGATAAACTGTGATGTTCTTGTGAGCTGCATAAGCTAAGAAAATTCTGACTGCCTCAAGCCTTGCTACTGGCGCGAATGACTCTTCAAAATCTATCCCTTCTTCCTGTCTGTATCCCTTTGCCACCAGACGAGCTTTGTTGCGAATTACAGTCATTTCTTCATCCTTTTTGTTTTTCCATAACCACTTAAGATCAATGACTAGTTTGTCAATTGGTCGTGGAACTAAATCCCAGGTGTCATGGATTTGAAATTGAAGAAGTTCTTCCTGCATCGCTTCAATCCAGGCATTATCTGCCATTGCTTCCCGAATGTTCTTAGGTTCTATGAGACTGATTGAGCAGACATAGATGCACATGTCGCAATCGGTGTTAAGTTTTTTTCTCGTCTGAATTGGTCTTGAGGGTTCACCAATAACCTGTTCTATCGGATGGTCTTTTTTCCACTGTAATGTTGAAGGGTACCTTGGACTGAACGAATGCGTGTTAGATGGCTCATGTAATCTGGAAGATGATTCAGCAGATTCCGTTCCAAACGGGTTTTCAAAGACTTCTTCGTCTAACACCGCATGATTTTGTTCTTGCTCATCAATTCTGGGTAGAACAATTTCAATTACTAGAGATGGTGGAGTAAATGTAGATGATGTTGATGTTGAGGGGGTTGGTGGGCCAGCTTCGAATGTTGTGGATGCATCTGGATTTAGTGGTGGTGGTGGTGGTTGTTGATGTTGGGTGGGCGCAGCGGAATATTGGTTTGATGCATTTTTTGAAGCGCCACCATAGTATTCATCATACATAAACTCGAAGAAATTATCCAGTTCTTGATTTGTGGGTTGTTCGTTATGAATTGATTGAGCTCCTTGAGGTGCGAGTCCCGAACTGATATGTCTGGAAGTCAT
Organism: Artemisia tridentata subsp. tridentata; assembly: GCA_021014915.2. Lineage (NCBI taxonomy): Eukaryota > Viridiplantae > Streptophyta > Magnoliopsida > Asterales > Asteraceae > Artemisia > Artemisia tridentata. Next base: position 434,068,387 of record CP139504.1, on the reverse strand, counting down.
CGGGTTAAGCGCGGGTTCTAGAGCGAGTCTCTCAGAAGCCATTTGTGAAATTTCATCCAATTTCACATTCATCGTCTCCATGATCTTTTTCGTTCTCCTGTTATACACCCTGAATGCCCTCGAGTTTTCCGAATAACCAATGAAGATTCCAATATCGCCCTTAGCTTTCAACTTCCCCAGATCTTCTCTGTCATTTGTTGGATAACACAAAGTACCAAATACATGTAGGTAAGAGATATCGGGTTTTCGGTTGTTGACAAGTTCATATGGGGTTTTATTGAATCTTGGATGGATTAGGGATCGGTTTTGAGTAAAACAAGCAGTGGAGACAGCATCAGCCCATAAGAATAACGGTGCACTGGAATAAATCAGCATTGTGCGAGCAGCTTCCACAAGAGTTCGATTTCTTCTTTCAACTACCCCATTCTGCTGTGGAGTTCTAACAGCTGATGTCTGGTGTGTAATACCAGTTTCTTCAAAGAATGTTCTTAACTCCTGATTTACAAATTCCATGCCATTGTCCGTTCTTACTATCCTAACTGGAGCTTGAAGTAGAACTTGAATACGCTTCAGAAAGGTGATGATGGTGCCTGGTGCTTCGTCTTTTGACCTCAAAAACTTTACCCATGTATATCTTGAATAGTCATCAACAATTACAAGAATATACTTCTTTCCATTTATGCTTTGAACTCTCATTGGGCCACATAAGTCCATATGCAACAAATGCAACCTATCAACCAAACTAGGTACGGGTTTAGGTTTATATGTTGCCCTTTTGCTTTTGCCTTGCTCACAGGATGGACATAAGTGTTCTTTGGTGTATTTGAATTTTGGGAGACCATTGACGATGTTGTCTTTGGCAAGCTTGTTGATCGTGTCAAAGTTGAGATGAGACAAACGTCTATGCCACAAACAGGATTTTGTTTCACCTGCCCTGGTCATGAGACAAATAGGTGATGAAGAGGCCATTTGGTTTATGTCAATTGCATAGAGATTCGTGCCACGATTCCCAATTAAGAGATCATTTCCAACCAAATTTCTAACAAAGCAAGTGTTTCTCCTAAAAGCAACCTCTAAATCTGCATCACAAAACTGCCCGACTGAGAACAGATTGTGTCCCAACCCTTCGACATAGTAAACCTGAGTGATCAAGTAGTTTCCAAACCGAAGATCTCCATAACCCAGAATAGCTGCAACATGATCATTCCCAAACCATACAGTCCCCATGAACTGCCACACAAAATTGATCAGCAGCTTCAGATTCCCGGTCATGTGCTTAGAGCAACCCGAGTCGATGACCTAAAGACAAATTTTAATGACCTGCAAAGAACAGATGATTTTGTATATGGAAACCGTTTAACATTTGGTTCCAAGGGGTTAGAAGTAACAAGTGTATTAAACTTAGAACTGGTTTCCTTAGATGCATTAGGAACTATTTCTAATGTGCCATTCTTAAGTGCAAACTTTCTACCCATTGGTTTCCATTCACAAAACTTAATGTGATCCTTAGGCAATAGGCTGCTAGTGGTTTTCCTAGCTTTTGCAATAAGTCTTCGAATATATCTAGACTTAGCCCTAGTCACTGAAGGATTCTTTTTCTGTTCTGGCATATCATTCTTTTTCACATTATTAGAAACATTATCATCACAAGCATTTTTAGACAAAGATTTCTTTTGCATTAAACAATCAGAATCATTACATGCATTAGAAACAGGAGTCTTAACATTACAACTAGATGATACATGTTTCTTCTTGGAAAGCGGTAAATTCCTATGGTGTTCTTCTACTTTCTTGCATGCACTCTTAGAAATAGGCGAGACACTAGGTTTCTTGTTATTGCTCCTAGACTGTCTTTTGCTCTTAGAGTTGCTTTCTAGTCCTGTAAAAGGTAAGGCACACTCATTAGAATTTATGTTGTTGTCCTTAGATGTTGTTGTAGCATTCCTAGACTCGTTTGGATTATCCTTTTTACTTTTATCTACAGCCCTATATGTTTTAGATGTAGAGGCAGATGCAGTAGTGGGACTAATCCTATAAAGGCCAGGCGCTATTACATTCGATGTTTTGACAACAACTTTCTCTTTTTGTTTCTCATTAGGCAAGGGGGTTGATGGTGCTATACCCGTAGTTTCCTCACCCTGCCCTTTTTGACTTGCAAGCTGAGACTTCAAAAAATCAATTTGACCTTGCATGTTTTTATAAGAGCGCTCATACGACAATTTATCATACTTGCATTCTTCCTTTTTCGTATCAAGTTGTTTAAAATATGTAACATTTTGCTTTTCAAGCTTAAAAAGCGCCTTTTCATATTTTGAAACAATTTCAGAAGTCTCAGCCCGAAGTCGTTCATCATCCTCAACAGAATATGTTTGGTAAATAATAGACATAATATCGGTCGATAGAGCTTCGAAGGAGAGAGAGAGTCATTTTGCTTTTCCAAAACTTTTATGTGTTCCAAGTATTCATTAGCTTCCTTTACTAAGGATTTGTGGTCCTTAACAAATTCTGCTGACTCTTTCAAAAGATTATTTTCCACATTTTGAACAACCGCATAGATTGCAGCAATATGTGGATTAATTTCCTGTTCAAAAATCTCTTTAAGTTCAGTCTGAACACCTGAAAACCATTCAAATTTTTGACTGTTTGTTTTGGAAGCCACAATACTTTGAAGTGTTTCAATTCTCTGTTTAAGATCAACCAAATATAGTCTAGCTGCACTTGTATCAAAAGTGTTTTTAGATGCCATTTGTTTGATGTTAGACAGATGTTTTGAAGAAAATATTTGTTTTGCGACAACCACTGGTTTTTTGAAAAATAGTGGTGACTCTTTTTGAACAAGATGAACCCCAGAAAGTTTGTTAAGTTCATTATAGTTTATGGGTTTTATTTCTCTGTTCATTTGTCGCATTTTGTTTTTGCTCTCTTCTTCAAGCTCAATCGTCTCAACAGAATCATAACCCGCTGGAGGGCCATGGTTATCATTTATAAGCGTACCATCATATAACACATTCTGGTTTTTCTGAGCCTTTTTGAGATTATAAGGGTTTTCACATCCAATTGCCATTTTCTTTAAAGTATGTAAAATCGGGTTTTTATCGTTTATTAACAAATTAATTGTTTGTGCAGAATGTCCCGTTTTTACAAGTAAATCTTCCAACTTTGCAATGGTTTCCTTTTTGTCAGAGATCTCTTTAAGAAGATCCTTTTCTCGTTTTGAAAACCTTTCATTCAACTCCTTTTTTTCCTTTTCAAGATTAGAATAAGTTGATTTTTGTTTTGAAAGCTGGTTGGTTAGTTCAGAAATTTCCTTGTTTAGAGATTTGATTTGCAAATTCAAGTTAACATCTAGAGTGTCAAATTTAATTTGTAAACGTTCCTCTCTTAACTCAGAATCTTTTAAGCTCACCTCAAGTTCTGACTGTTTATTGTTATGAAAATCATAAGCTCTTGCATTAACCTTATAACTCTCAAGCTCAGTGGTCAATTTTTCATTCGCGGCCTTAACCTCGCGATTGATCTTTTTGACCTTTTCTATTTCAATACTACAATTTTACAATAATGATTCAAACATAGCACGTGTTTCCTCATCATTATCAGTATGCTGTGACTCGAATTCTCCATTAGGATCCATATCTGGAGTTACCAAATTAGTATTGCTACAACTTGATTCGTCCATATATGTATCGTAAGTGAGATTATGAGTCGCAGGATGCTGTACATTTTGAGGTGACATATCAAATATTTCATTATTGTGACATGTAGCATATGGTTGTACCTCAGAAACCGCATTGGTGTCAAAAGCAGGAGGTGCTTCCGAATCCGTGTCATATTTTGCCTCCTGGAGATTTGCCATAAAAATGCAGTTTGCATCGATGTCCTCGAGATCTTCTGAATTATCCATAATAGCCATGAAGTCATTCTCTTCTGCACTCAACTGAGGCCCAGCCGTTTCCTTTTGTGCCAACATTAATGCTTTCTGCAAATACGCTGGATCCCACTTATTCGGCTTGTTGGGACAATTCCTAGCCATGTGTCCAATACCCTGACAGTTGAAGCACTTCATCACATTACCCTGATTCACATTCCCAGCTCCCTGAGCAGCAACATTCCCAAACTGATTCCTAGCATTCTGAACCCTTTGATTACCAACAGCTGTACCCATCTGATTCCCTGCATACTGACCCATCTGATTACCAACATACTGCCCTGCATTCTGATTACCCATCTGATATCTTGGAGCATATCCCTCCTGATTCCCATATCCCCTAACCATCTGTGCTTGCTGTCCCATGTTGAAACTCGGCTGTGCAATTTGCTTGTTGCGAGTGTTCGATGAGATTCGTTGATTGTTGTTGGTGGGTGTGGAGTAGCGTCCTTGGAATGCTTTTGTTAGGTAAGCAAAAGCTTGAGTCAAAGCAGCAGTTGACTCATCTTGATCATTAAGATCGGGTTCTTGGTGTTGCGGGATCACATGTTGTTGTTGTGGGTAGAACGGTGTTTGAGGATTGTATTGTTGTTGCATGAATTGTTGGGATGAAGATGATGAGGGTTGTGTATTAACTGTTGCTGGTGTAGGTGTTTGGACTATGAGTGCAAGAGGATCATGTTGTTTTGCTAGTTTCTCTTTTCTGACTTCATTTGCCTCTGCTTGGTTTTGCTTTAGAAAGTCACAAAGCTGATCATAGTTCACATCGTGAAGGTTCTTTGTTTGGTTGACAATAGTGACATATCGTCCCCATTCCTCTGGAAGGTTGTTGATGAACTTGATGTTTTGAACAATTTTGGAAGGTGCCAAATTGTTTCTGATCAACTCATTCATTAGAGTACAAAACCGTGTGTAGTAAGATTCAATCTGTTCAGCTGGAGTGGATGTGAACTTCTCCCATTCAGTCAGAAGCTTGTTTTCCATGTCTTGTTTACCAATTTCTATACCATAGCAAAGCCGTCTAACTCGATCCCACATATCATAGGCAGTTTCACAACTATCTACAGCACAAAATATTTCTTGTGGTAAACCGAGTTGGATTAAATGCATTGCCAAGTCATTAGCTTCAATTTGCTTCCAATCTTCTGGAGTATAATCCTTTTCTTCTTGGATTTTGTAAGTTGCTGCGACGGGAGGTTCTGAAGTTCGATCTTCAGCTGTTACTTCAATCCTACGAGGCTTGAATGGACCTTCCTCTATGGATTTGATCAAGAGTCTACCTTGTCCATTAGGCTTGGTTTTCATGTATCTTTTCATACGACTCGTCCATGGAAGATAACCACCTTTTTCTAACATTGGAGGACGGTTTTCTGAACCGGCGGCATGAATGTCTTGTTGTGTAGTCATCTTTGAAATTTTGTATGATAAAGTGGATTGAGGATCTTTGCAACAGAAAAGGTGATGTTGTTGTTGAAGGTTAAACTTGGTTGTTGTTGTTGTTGTGAAGCCTTGGTTTGTTGTTGATGATCGTTAAAGTTGTAGGTTTAGATGAACGAAACAAATTTAAATAAAGTTACAAAATTTGATTAGAGTATAATTAAGACAAAGTCAAAAGTTTACAAATTCGACAAAGTTATGTAAATTACAATTTAGATAAAATGACAATTTCTATAGAAATTTCAATTTGACCAAAATTTATATAAATTATGGCAAAATATCAATTTAGATAGAAATATATCTAATTTATATAAATTGGTAATTTATATAAAATCTAACACTCTTATACAAGAGGGTAGATATCCGTTTGTCGAAGTATTTTACACTCTTATACAAGAGTGAAAATACCGAGTTCACTTTTGAGTTGACGAAATTACGTTCGAATCAAATCCTTAAAAGTTATTTAACTTTGAAATCGTTTTACACAAGTACGAGGGCCAAATCTGTCAAATCTGAAACTATCCAAAAATCGCTGGAAAAGAGAGGGACTGATTCTGCCAAATCTGAAAACTGCTTCTTTGTCCGATATCTGAAATGCAGTGTTGTCCGATATCGCAATTGAGGAAAGATCTCGGACAGAACTGTTTTGCTGATTTGCGATAAAACTGCCAAAAGCCCAATTGCGATAAAATTATCGGAAATCGAATTGCGATAATTTTGTCGAAAATCAATTTGCGATAGATCTATCTGATTTGCGATAGAACCCAGTCAGTGAATTGATAGAACTTTCTGCTTGAATTGCGATAAATATTTCGAATTCCGATAACCCGTTTGACTTTCTGAATTCCGATAACTTGCAGAATTTTACCAACTTTCACCAACTTTTTGTCCTTTTGCTACCAGCCCATGCTAAGCCCATACTTGTCAGTCTTTTCACTGTAAACTTTCACCAACTAATACTAACTTCAATAATTCAAACCTTTCACTAACATATCCAAAACAAATCTTATACAAGATTTTTTGGGTTAATGTCGATCTTTGGAACTAAGAACAAACCAAAAATCCAACACCTAAACGCTATATTCGAGTGAAAGGAACTCACAAAATCATAAACCAAGTCGCATGAACCACGAACAAACACAACTTTATGAGCTTGATTTGTGTATGAAGTTGAAGAAAACAAAATGTGTTGTGTTTTTTTTAAGAAAAAAACGTTAAAGATGGTGTTTTTTGGAACCGAACACACAAACAAACCTACCTTGTTGACCTTGCTCGTTGATACCACTTGTAGAGCTCGACTTTCACCTTGAAGATGAACCGAACCTTTCCTTTATCACACAAGTACACGACAAGAGATGCTAGATGACTCACAAACTCATGTTAAGAACAAGAAGAGAAGTGGTGTGGATCTTATGAAAAACTATGGTCGAATGTATTTATCTTGAGAAGAAAAGATACACAGAACAATGGGAAATGCACACACACACTCTCTTTCTACAATATGAGGCACACTTAGATAAAGTGAGAGTGTGTGTGGTTTTGTTGTGTCGACAGCCATCAAAAGGCTTGATGGGCTTTTCTTTTGAACCTATTGTGGGCTAATGTTTGCACTACACAAATACACTTTAGTTACAAACAATACTAATGCCATTAGCCCACTAAACTTAATACATGTTACACATGACACTTTAGCTCTAAGTAGCAAATTACCATCACTTCCTAATTAGCATAAATTAAATGCTAACATGATCTTCTTCTTCGACGAATACATACCTTAGAAACTAAAATAAGCAAACTCGAAAAGATATTCTTAACCCAACTAAAAACTTTTTTATAACCATAGTTATGAAACCCTTCTTTCTAATTTTTCTTCATCTTGTCTGTACGTATTCTTGTGTTCGTGTTACATGTACACAACTTGCTTGTTGCTAAGAAAATACTCGGACATTGCATAAAAATAAACTAAATGTTCCATCAACAATCAGTTTCAGCTGTGATATGATGTATGTGCCATGAAAGAGTGTCTCATACATCGATGTATCATAGAAGTAAATGTATTCCTCCTCTATGTGGGATTGGATGAAATCCCAACCACAACAATGTTGGAATATGAGAGTTGGATTAGCCTAATACGACTAAAGGTGTGTAAGCATATCGGGGCACACACGTATACACGAAGAACATGTTTATTATATATTTAATATATATATATTTTTTTTATTTATTAAATGTATAATATGTTTCACGAAATATAAAAGAGAGGGACTTGGATGTCGGAAAACGAAACTTCCGGACTTTCCTCAAAAGTGGCTAGTCATGAAAGGATCTAGGAGGGGACTATGTGACATTTTTGGCTAACAAAACGAGGTAATAGCTAAACTTGGTGGACAAGTTGTCTTGCAATATATACACCCCTTAGGGCTTCACAAAAGATACGATCCACAAAACACTCGACACATATTAAACCTAAATCATAAGATGGTTTTTTTCCCCTTTTCCAGGTCATATTTGTACGACACATTCTGACAACACAAATCAATTTATTTGTTTTGTCTTTGTGGTACATTGCAATACATATAACAAGAATTGTATCTTTCTTTATTTGTCTTGCTCCATAATCTTATTTAACCATTTGAACGTATACTTATTATAGTATTCGAATTGGTTTACTTGGAACAAGGACTAGCATTCTAACATGATTTGTTTGACATGTAGTGTGTGCATTCGTTAGAGGTGATTGTTTTAATCGCTAAGTTTCATTTGCTGTTTCTTCGAGGGTTAGTTATTCTTGTTTCCTTTTTTATCTTAATTTGTTTATTATATGTGTTAATCATAATTGCTAAATTAGATCCATTATCCGTAGCATACTATTAGTGTTAATGGTTAAAATGCTTTATAAATCCCAATAGTGGCATCACGAGCCAAATCGTTTGGTGGTTATGGGTTACACGATTTAATAAATACGCGAAAAGACTGCATGAAATATAACTTAGTTATTCGTTTTATTTTTTGTTTTGACAACTATTATGCAATACTTGTCATTAATTATTAAAAAATACCTAGAAGCTATTGAATTAAAATTAATGGTTAATTAGATACATAAAATAGCATATTAAAAGTTAATTAGTTTGCCATGATTATTTTATGTGTGTATTCCGGCTATAAGACCTACGCAATCATTTTTTTGTATGATGCATGTGGAGATCTAGGCACTTGATGAAAGCCTAGTGAGGGTCTTATGGTTCTCCATTTGGGGAAGACTCGCTAGAGGACTCGGATTTTATGTGTTTAATTAATGTCTTTGTTTATGTATTTGACTCCTTATTTGCATAATTATTACATGTTTTACACACCCAATTGCATGCAATATGGAATAATACATATCGAAATCATGACATTAATATGGTCTTAATTTACACGCCTAAATACCATGCTCAATTGTGACCCGCTATTTGATTCGTGGAAAATTGGTTTTTGTAAAATTAAGTGACCTAAATATATTGAAACAAGTTTTTCATGAAATTAAAAACTGGATGCTATGGACACTTGGGAAGTACGGCTCACCTACTTGAACAAACTATAAGGGGGGGTATAAGGCGGTGCGCACAGTCACACCTTAAGGATTTCCGGTCATATGCTTCGCGCTGACCTGGTCCTCCGCTTCCTTGCGAGTTCGATTGGAGCTACCGTGAACCATGATGATCACTACAGTGTCATTACTAAAAGTTTTTAAAATAAGTGTCACAAAGTTGTTTTGCATGCTTCTTTGTACACGATTTTACCACATTTATGTGTATACCCTATGCGTAAATTTTAAGTCTATGCCAGCCAACCAAGAACACGTGCTTTTGGCTTGACCTCTTTGGTCAGACTTTAGGGCCATTCCAAACCCATGGCGAATTTTGTTCATTGGTCAGACTTTTGGCAATTTTTGCACGTTCTTGCTTGGCCGACTTATTTTGAGTATGCTTGGTCAGACCTTGGACCCGAGGCATAAGACGAGACTAAACATGCTCATGACATTATTACTTGTTTACTAATGTCTTGATCAGTCTCATAAGTATAAGAGTTGCATTTTATGCAATTAACGCTCGTCGCTTACCTCTTGCCCCACTTGTTTACACATTGGTCAGACCTTTGGTAATAAGTGGGAGGTCAAGTTGGATCTTAGTCTTAATTAGTAATTAATTGGGTAGTTAATTCTATTAAGAAATTTAATTATTGAAAATAATAATTATTTGAACTTTTAATTATAGATGACTACCTTAGTCGGAAACAATTCAGTACTCAGGAGTTTCTTTGAGAAACAAAAACTCACTGGACCTTACCTCATTGACTGGTATCGCCAGCTTCACATTATCCTGTCAGCTAAAGATAAGGAAAATTACTTGGAGCATCCTATTCCTGCTGCACCTGTTGCAACTCCTGGACACCCAGTCCTTCCTGAGGCTTTGGCAACTCACACTGCTTGGGTCAAGGGATCAAAGGACATTGCTGCATTCATGCTTATGACCATGGACTTAGAAATCCAATGAAATCTAACTCACCTTGGTGCATATGACATGCTACAGGAGTTGAAAAGTATGTTTGTTCAACAGGCAGAACATGAACTTCTTCAAACCGCGATGGAATTTCAGTCGTGCAAGCAAGAAGAAGGTCAATCTGTAAGCTCATATGTTCTAAATATGAAGAGCTACATCGAAAACTTCGAGCGCCTCGGTCATCCCGTCACTTTGAACCTTGGAGTAAGCCTAATCTTGATTGGACTCTCTAAGGAGTATGACAGCTTTGTGCAGAACTACAATATGCACAGCATGGGAAGACTGTGAATGAATTACATGCTATGCTTAAACAACATGAGTAGACGCTACCCAAGAAAGATGTTGCACCTGCACTTCATGCTATACGTCCAGGAAAGGTCTAGAAAAACCAAGGTAAAAAACCGTTCAAGGCTGCTAAGGGGAATCAAGGGAACGGAAAGTATAAGCTGGCTTATGCTCCTGAGCATAAACCATATTATGCTTCCAAGCCCAAAAAACCTCCACCACCCAAGAAGGATAATCCTGCAAAGGACGCGACCTGTCACCAATGTGGTGAAACAGGTCATTGGAGAAGGAACTGTCCCGTGTATCTCGCCGAGTTGTTGAAAAAGAAGAACCTATCTCAAGGAGCTAGCACTTCAGGTATTTTCACCATAGAACTCTATTCTTTTCCTAGTACATCTTGGGTTTATGACACGGGTTGTGGTACTCACATATGTAATACTACTCAAGGTCTCAGAGGAAGTAGGAAGCTGAAACCAAGAGATTTAAGTCTGTACATGGGTAACGGTCAACGTGCAGGAGTTGAAGCTATTGGAAGTTATCATTTATGTCTCCCTAGTGGATTAGTAGTTGTTTTGAACAATTGTCATTATGCTCCCTTTATTACTAGAGGAATTATTTCAGTTTCACGTTTGTTTAACGATAGTTTTATTAACCGATTTGAATTGAATAATACAATTTAAGTTTCAAGGAATAATGTTATTTATTTTAGTGTTATCCCAAGGGATGGTATTTTTGAAATTGATATGTCTTTTTCTAAAACAAATGATAGTTCTATGTTTGTTGTTAGCAATAAAAGAGCCAATCTCACCTTGGACTCTACTCTCTTGTGGCATTGTCGTCTTGGACTCATTAGCAAGTGTAACACCCCCAAATCGGGTCTAGCGGAAGCATACATGTCACTGGGGTGCTACTCAATTTCTATCACAACACAAGTTAACAAGAACGGTTTCACCTTAACCGTTTAGAAGAAAATTTATAAACAAAAATGTTAAATTTACATTATTAAAATGTAATGCAGAAATAGGCCCATAAATAAGTAAAACGGTCCCAAATAAATATATCAGAGTCGACTATGACAATGCCCCTTGCCAAGTGCCTCCAGAAATAAGCTATCACCTTAAACCTGAAAATACATGCTAAAAGGGTCAGCTTACGCTAGTGAGTTCACAGGTTTTAGTTTAAAACAGTATGGTTGAACCACAATGTTTTCGAGTTCAAATCGTCATTCACAAAAAAGTCAAATTCAATGTAGGCTCACACTGCCTAAATCATAGTTCCAGAACCAAATCCGCAAACAATAACATAGTCAAAGCATCTCGAACCATAATCAATCATACAGATACCACCCTCATATAGTTTCATGCAACTTTAACTATTACGCTGGCTAGGTCACAAAAGTCAAAGCACAACAATAATTCACTGTAGGTGCACCTTACAAAAGTCTATAGGCACAGGAGCCCTGAGTAATAGGCACAAAAGCCCTTGTTTAATAATTATCCTGCACTAATGCAGTTCATAACAATAACTCCGCACAATTGCAGACATGGAATAAAACCTTAGCCAGCTTGCGTAACAGTATCATAAGCCACAATCACAAGTTCAGGCCATGTCAATAAACAGGTAAACACATAACGCATTCAAATAGCCAGATCAGATATTCAGCCAAACAGTCAAAACTTGAGTAAACGATTCACATATTCCAAATAAACAGTCATTGAGGGGCCATGAACTCACCTTAGCCACAACAATGCAAAGATTACAACTGGCATGATTAACATTGAGAAGCAAACATAGCCGTCTCAAGACATACGGCACGACGATTCCAAGATATACGGGCACAATGGTACACAACGGTCTAGGATCGGCACAACCTAATACGTATACAGTTACCTCAAAATATGTCTCACACAATAATAAAGTCTATAAAAGACAACGTGTCGTAGTTTTCGTGAATTACTCGATTTCAAAACTTATCAAAAGTTTAGTATCAACGTTTCGTGTGGTGTGGTAAGATAACGTAGACTAGACATACAACTCACGCCAAAGAGAAATAAACATCGACATAGTCGAGAGAATACTGACGAGAACTCAAACCAAATAAGACAAAATCTGGAAGTTAACGACAAATAACACCTCAAATAAAATAAATTAGTTTGTACGCTTTGGTATTTACCCCGACATCCCAATTAATTTGTATAAAACATAAACGTCTTATAAATGGGATAAGTTTAACTGATAAATTCAGTTTTCTCAAGTAGTTGTGACTTTAATTAATTAAGTCCGAAGTTACAATATTTTATAAGTTTTATGTCTCGTTATCATTTGCATAATTATTAGTTTTGGGTTTATTGAATATTTTGTGTCCGGTCCGAGTCTAATATATTAAAGTCTGTTAGAGTTTAATATATTATATCGTCTCAAGTCTCCAAATGTCCAATGAATCCAATATCTAATATCGCAAATCCGGTTACGATCCATAATTGTCTAATGTACAAATTATATAATAGTCAATTCCAAGTATTTATTTCATTATGTATCCATATTATCCAAGTTCCAATCGCAATTCCAAGTAAAATCCGAAACGTACCAATCGTCACAATGACAAAAAAAAAAAAAAAACAATTAAAACTCGTTCGTCAAATATTAATTACAAGTCACATTGACTAATACACCCTAACTATTATAACAGGTTACTTGTTTAATTTTTGGTGGACTACAACCCAAGTTAATAACTAAACGCACCATCTTAACTCTCTTTGGGCTTTGGCCCATGCTTAAATCCAACACAAACACTAACACAGGAATGCAATAATAACATACCAAATCAAAACTTTCTCTTGTGTTTTCAATGTTATACCGAAACAAAGGCAACCCTTATGGGTCTCGATTGCAACCAAACCAACAAACCATCTTAGTAAATAAAAATCAAAATCCCAGTATTACCGAGACCATGGATGGTCTCGGCTCACCCCATGTCGACAAAACATAACACTACTAAATCCAAAACTGTACCCTAGACCTAGATAGCCAAAATTGATCACAATTTTTAAACAACTTAAAATAAGCAGATCCAAAATGCAAAACCAGGACCAATCCCGAGATTAAAACTATTAACCATCATGATAGGCAAATCCAAGTCGAAACTGATACACAAACCGAGACTAAACTGACAAATAAGCAACCCATAAGCAAATGTGATCCAAAACGAGTTAACTCACGCCGAGTTGACTCAGCTGAGTTGACTCGACCCATATCGTAACCGAGCAAAACACCCCTTAGGATACCTTCATACCACACGAATCGCTCCCTTTTTACTCCAAAAATCGTTCTAGCGTCATTATATCACCCCAAAAACATTACCAAATCGTTTATATTTCGGTTTTAACATTGAAAACATAACAAGTTTATATATCTATACTCGATTTTAACAACAAAATAACCAAAAAGTGATTAACAATTCAACATACCAAGAAAATCACAAGAAGAATGAGAGGCGAGTGGAAAAAGGGAGAAAGAGAGAGACGTGAGTGATGGTGACGATGGAGTTGGCTGTGGTGGCAGCCTTGAACCAAAACAAACACCTGAACAAACCTTCGATCTATACACACCTTCAATAAAAACAGGAGGAGCGTGGCAGTGAAAGTGTGGTTGTGGTGGTCAGCATCTTCAAGAAATAGAGAAAAGGTGAGGGGTTGTGATGGTGGATGTGGTGTTGATGGTGGTTGCATTGATGGCGGCTAACAGCGGCAGAGGTTGGCCTGGGGTAATCTTCGGATGTTGGTCGGACAGGAGGGGGACTGCCGGATTTTAGAGGGTATAATAAACCCTAGAAATGTTTATAATGAGCATATATAGACTAGGTTTAGGGTTGTGTAAACCCTAGTGTTAGGAACATGTATTAAATATTTACAAGTCTTGTTCATTTATAATGTTGCAAGTTTAATAGGATTATATTGTTTGGAATTATGGACCGGTCCATTAGTAATTCATGGACCGGTCACATTAGAAAGTTCATGTTAGTAACATGCATGGGAATATTCCTAGAATGATTCCCCTCCCATTGCCTATAAATACAAGGCAAGGGATACATTATTCTTGGTTGGTTTTTCATGTCATGTGCGGAAGCTATGTTCGTGTAAAGTTTGATTAATTGAAAAGCCGATCACTTCTTATTCTTCTTCTTCTCATCTTATTCTCTTATCTTATTTAGTAGTGCTTATTAGCTTATACATCTCATACGTAGCATAATCTATAGTAGTAGTACATGTTCTTAATTGTCTTATTGAGTGTGTGTTTAAGATTTAGTCGTGACCTACAAGTGGTATCATTCGCCTCGGGATAATTAGGATCGTGTGTTTGAATCATTAGTAGTGTTAATTACGTTGGTTTTATTGTTTTCGAAAAGTTTTGTTCAAATCTCAACGTGTAAAATCTCATTTTGGTTGCAAATTGCTTTGATTTCGTCTAAACTTTCACTAATATTCACATTTTCTACGTTAAAAAGTTTCATCTTCCTTAAATTTGTTGATTACTAATCGTTTAAGGTAAAAAACAATCGAGTTTATTGATTATTTGAACGTTTTGAAGTAATCCGTATTTTTAGCGTATTGGAAAAGTTGATGAAAAGTGCTAGTTTTGCTTCCTGAGTGAACTTCGACAATTTAGGGTTTCATCGCAGTTGAAGGGTTTCATCGCATTTGGCAATCAAGACAAAAAGGGGTTTCATCGCAGTTGCAAGAAAACTAAGAGTTTTATCGCAGTTCGAATCAAGAAAGATTAGGGTTTCATCGCATTTGGGAGATCTTCAATTATCGCATTTGGGACTCAGTATTAGACTTTCTTGCATTAGAAAGTAGTAATACTTCGACTTAGTTGCTTCTCTTCTCTTGTATAAGAGTTGAGAAATTATCGAACTTGGATTTGTGATAAATCTATCGCATTTGCCATAAATCATCGCAGTTGGATATCTTATCTTATCGCTGTTTGATAATCTTATCGCACTTAGCAATAAATTATCGCACTTTAAGATAACATATTTCACTTGTCATTATTTATCGCACTTGATAGTTTTATCGCAGTTTCAACTTTCGTTGTCGCTATTGAAGGTTATTGCATTTGGTGTGTTATCCATATCGCATTTGGAGAACTGATCTTATCGCACTTGGTGAACTGTCATTATCGCACTTGGTTATCGCACTTGGGTGAACCTATCGCATTTGGTGAACAGTACTTTATCGCATTTGAACAAAACCTTTGGATTTCTAAACCAACTCACTTACATTATCAACACATATCTTAATTATCTTAAAAGATCCAGATATGTCTCAACCACCTCATTTTAATTACTACTATCAGCTACAGCAACATCCACAACAACAACAGCAATTTCATCCTCAGTATCAACAACAACAAGCATTCGTACAACAACATCAATTTCTCTCTCCACCACAAGTGTCCCCACAACAAATCATGCAACAGAATCAACAACTGCAGAACTATTCTTCCTACTCCAGAGAACCTCATTGGTTTAACAAGATGTGTGAAGCAATTAGTAGTCAGCAATCACGTCATGAAGCTGGAAGTCAAGAAACTCCACCAATGTTAACTCCGGGTAACTACGTGCAATGGGCTAGTAGATTCCTCAGATTCGTTGAACTGAAAAAACCCCATGGTCAATATCTCAAGAAGGTCATTGAAGAAGGACCCTATCCTATTCCAGCTACTGTGGTTCCAGCAACTTCAGAAAGAGAAGAAACATCCACACCCATTCCGGTTGCAAACTACACAACTGAGCAAACATTACAACAAGAATCAAACCAATTGGCTATGTCTTTCATACTTCAAGGGATTCCCAATCCTATCTATCGAAGTATTGATGCTCAAAAGACAGCCAAAGATATGTGGGAACATGTTCATCTTCTCATGGAAGGAACAGAGTTAAACCAAGAAGATCTTGAGTCTAAATTGTACATGGAGTACACTCACTTCATCATGGAACCAGGGGAAACCATTGAATCTTACTACCACCGTTTCACCAACATCATCAATGACCTTGATCGTCATGATATAAAGTTACCGAAGATTGCTGTCAACTCCAAATTCCTTGGATGTCTTGGTCCTGAATGGCAGAAGTATGCAACTTTTGTAAGGCAGACGAAGAAAATTGGTGATGTCAAATATGGACTTATGTATGATTACCTCAGACAACATCAATCAGAAGTAGATAAAGAAATTGCAGCACGAGGAGGTTTCACACCAACACCAACATCAAACTCACTTGCTCTCGTTGCTCAATCTAACTTCTCTTTACCACACCAGGAATTTGGCCACTCATCGTTCCAACCAAGTCCTCCTCCCCAACCTCATAATCAAATCATTCCTTATGAAGCACCTCAACAATACTCTGATAACCAGCTGGTTCCATACAACAACACCGATTCAATGCTGTACTCAAATGCAGATTTTGATGAAGAAGAGGATGCTTTCAATTCACTTAATGAAGCATTTGGATTGATTGCTAACGCATTTGGCAGATTCACAAAATCCAACAACCGTCTTCGTTCATCTTCAAATACCAGGAATCAGGCAGTTGTTCATGATGGCAGAGTTGAAATTCAAAACAGGTCTTCAGGCAGATATGGTTCGGGAAATCGTGGATATGGTACTCAACGGGTTCAGTCAGGAGGAAATAGGTTCAATACTGCAGGGGCAAACAGAAATAGTATGGGGAATGTTCAGAGAGGAAACTCGAATGTTGGAAATGGTCAGAAAGGCATTGCTAATACGTCTATCACATGCTACAATTGTGGGGGGAACGGTCACATGGCAAATGCTTGTCCGAAGCCAAGAACTATGGGCAGTGCTTATCACAAAGAGGCTCTTTTGATGGCACTCAAAGATGAAAAAGCTGCTGGCAGGTTGACTCAGAATGATCAAAGTTTTATGGCTAATGTGGAATCAGATGATGAAATGGAAGATTTAGAGGCAAATGCTGCAGTCATGCTTATGGCTAATATGCAAGAAATGAACATCTCCGAGTCAGGCCCGGTATATGATACCGATGGTCTTTCTCAGGTACCTGATTCTACATGTCTCATCCATGAAATTGCTTTACCAGCTGCATCTTCATCTCCAAATGAAACGTTTGATCAACATGATTCATTCTCATCAACATTCGATGATCAAATCAACACGGTTGTATCATTTGATGATGATGCTACCGTTGTTTCATTTGATGATCCCATTGATGATGACAATTGTGATCATATTAATCAAACAGATCCTTTGACTGATCAAGATTCGGAATTACAGGCCTTGTTATTGACCACCCAGTCACAAATAGAAAAATGCAATGACATCAATCAGAAGCTTAACGATAAAATTGCATTGTTAACAAAGGATAATGAGTGCAACCAACAACAACTTTCAGGATATCTAAAACAAGATAAACGTGAAAGAGGTTTTGAAATAGCTTTTCAACAAGAATACGTAAAGGTTCAAAATTTAGAGAGTCAAGTTCGTGAGCTAACCATTGCCAAAGCTGAGCTTTTCTCTCAAAAAGAAAAGGATCAATTTGAGTTCAAAATTCAAATTGATGCTTTAAATTCTGAGTTGTTGAAAACTCAATCTGAGCTTTCTGCATCTCAGAAGGATCTTCTTGAAGAAAAGCAAGCCAATAGGAAATGTGTTGACTCCTATCTTGATCAAATTCTGGATTTGGAAACCAAACTCAAAGACTTTCAAAATGTTGTGTATAAAACGGGTAATTCTGTAACGCAAATTCAAAAGAATGTTGTAAAACCGAGTCCTAAAGGAGTAAGTTTTGCACTTGGTAGTGACACACCCCGTAATTTACACAAAGCACTCAAAAATAATCCCAAGTTATACAATGCAACATTTTTGTTAGATGATACCTTTCAACGTGTTGTTATGTACTCTGTTGATGAAGAAACTGATCTTCTTGCTAACAAGATTGAGGGTCGATCAGATTCACAAACTAAATTTTCAAAGATACATTATGATTATAATGCACGACCTCATTTGAGCAAATCATTTGTCCCTCCTAAGGATCATCCAGAACAAACGTTAACATACACAAACATAAGTGCTCCTTCGTCCATAACTTCTGTCCCTACGACTGCTGTACAATTCAAAGATTGTTTGACAGAGGATCTTGTTGATCCACAAATGCCTAAAGAATGTCGGGTTCTTCGATATTTTCAGACATTTATGGATGACATTTCTCGTTTGGAGAATGAAATTGAGTTTAGTTCTCAAATTCCTATCTCGTCTTTTCTTTCTCCTGTTCAGAAAGAAAAGAAGGAGATTCTTCAAAAGAAAATTCTTCCTCATGTCAGAAATCTGAAAAAGGGTGCAACAAGATGGGAAGAGGAGTTATATACGGAGATAGCATCTATGAAATCCATTTTCAAAGCTAAAGATGACAAGGTTCAACGTCAAAAACTTCAAAAGAAATTTTTAGCAAAAGAAAATGATCGACTCTTGGAAAAAGTCTTGTGTTATGACGTAGTCTCTGTGATTATGAATTCGCTCTATGAATCTGGTAATGCTTTAATTGTGAATGATCATGCTGTGGATATTAAGATGTTGCGTATGGAGATTGATAATCTGGTACATGAAAATGAGAATCTTCGACAGATCAATAGTGATGTGGAAAACAAAGTTTTTACTCTTCAAAAAAGGTTGGACTGGTGTCAAAAACGAAGTCTTGAATTTGAGATCAAATTTCAAAATCTCATGGAATCTTTATCATTTCAAAACAGCCATGAACAGAACAAAGAAACAAAGGCTTTCTTAAAGGTTAAACTGTTTCAAAATGAAAAAGACTTGACTGACATTCTTCAAAATAGAAATGACACAGTCTACCTAAACAGGAAATTAGACTCCCAAAATCAAGAGTTTCAACACATCATTATTGATTTGAAGAAGAAAATCAGAGTTTTAGACACAGGAAAAACAAATGTTCATAAAATTGCCCCAGGGATGTATGTCATAGACAAAGCTCACACCCAAGCATCTGATGTGACCACTAATTCAGCTACATGTACTTCCACAGGACTAGAAACCACACCTAAGGTCAGCCATTCCAAGACTCACAAGAAACAGAGGAAGAATAGAGTCAAGAAACCTAGGATGAAGTTATCTCAGTCTGAAGAAGTTCCAGTTAGTAGTTTGAATAAGACAAATGTAACATCAGGAATAGAATTGAACTTATCTGAGTCTAGTTCTAAGATTGATGTAACAAATGCTGAATTTTTAAATGTTAATGAAGATGTTTTGGTTGATGCTACTTGTGTTTTTTGTCATAATAGCATACTATCTGGTGATCATACAAAATGTGTTGCTAAAACTCTGCTGACTAAGAGAAAGAAACGAAATAGTGGCGCTTCCTCTAGACTTAAAACCAGTACAAAGTCCATTTTAGGAATGCCCTCACTAGATCTTTCTGAGGAGAAAATAGAAAAGCCCAAATCCAAGACTACAAAGTCACCTAGTGCATTCCTTAGGAAAAAGGCAGAAACTAGGTGGACCTGGCAACGTTGGTTACAGCACACTTTTGATTTTAAATGGTTACCTAAAGTACTACCCTCTTGTGTAACTAACCCAGCGGATCCAACCGTTATCAATTCTCCACCTGTTTCCAATGATTGTGATGCAGGTGATTCAAATTGTCCTTTGGATTGTTGATAGCGGGTGCTCCCGACATATGACCGGCAATCTCAAACTTCTTCAGAACTTCATTGCTAAGTTTATCGGAACGGTCAGATTCGGGAATGATCACTTCGCTGCAATTATGGGCTATGGGGATTACATTAATGGGAACATCGAAATCAGCCGTGTGTACTATGTTGAAGGCCTTGGTCATAATTTGTTCTCCGTGGGACAATTCTGCGATGGAGATTTGGAAGTAGCATTCAGGGAGAAAACTTGCTTTATTCGTAATCTTCAAGGGAATGATCTCATGAAAGGGAAACGTGGCACCAGTCTGTATACTATCTCACTTGAAGGCATGACAGCATCTACTCCTATTTGTTTACTCTCCAAGGCTCATCCCACAAAGGCTTGGTTATGGCACAAAAGACTGTCTCATCTCAACTTTAAAACCATCACTGACCTTGCCAAGAAGAAATTAGTTGACGGTCTTCCAAAATTCAGATATGCCAAGGATCACTTGTGTTCTGCGTGTGAACAAGGGAAAAGTCACCGTGCTCATTTTCCTCCCAAAACAGAACACAGCACAGATCATGTCCTACAACTGCTTCATATGGATTTGTGTGGTCCGATGCGAGTTCAGAGTATTAACGGGAAGAAGTATATCCTGGTAATAGTTGATGACTACTCAAGATGGACTTGGGTCTATTTTCTGCGGACTAAAGATCAAGTTCCTTCTATCCTCATCACGTTTCTCACCAAGATTCAAGTTCAAGTCCGCAACACCGTCCGCATCATCAGAACAGACAACGGGACTGAATTTAAGAATCAAATCATTCGGGAATTCACTGAGAAACAGGGTATTGTTCATCAGACTTCAATCGCTCGCACTCCAGAACAAAATGGTGTAGTTGAAAGACGAAACCGTACGCTTGTGGAAGCAGCTCGAACTATGTTGATCAATGCTCAATTACCGGATTATCTTTGGGCTGAAGCTGTCAACACTGCTTGTTATACTCAGAATCGTGCCATGATCAACAAACGACACAGCAAAACACCATATGAGCTTATACAAGGAAGAAAACCAAACATCAACTATTTTCACGTCTTTGGAGCATTGTGTTATCCAAAGAATGATAAGGATGATCTTGGTAAACTTAAGGCTAAAGCAGATATTGGGATTTTTGTTGGATACTGTGAAAACTCCAAGGGATATCGAATTTGGAATCGTCGGACTGGGGAAATTCAAGAGACCATACACGCTAATTTTGATGAACTCACTGAAATGGCTTCTGAGCAAGACCGCTTGGAACCCGCACATAACCGTCTGAACTTTCCTGAATCTTCATCTGCACCCCTACCTTTCAACAGGAAGGATCTGGAAGATTTGTTTGCACCAATGTTTGATGACGTTCATGTTACTCGTGCTTCAGATGCTTCCACCAGTTCCGCTGCTCAACATTTCATACAACAAGCACCTGATCCATCAGCATCTACTTCTACCGTAGTTGCTGCCGATGCACCACAACCTGAACAATCATCATCACTGGAGACAACACCTCAACCTGCAGTTGAAGATTCATCCCCCACTTCTAATCCGGTTTCCACACCATCAGATTATGACGGGAACGCATTCTTCAATCCATTTGCTCCACCACCAACCATTCCAGAATCAGGAGAATCCTCCTCGAGCAATATGGACCCGTCAGATCATCATAACAACATTCAACATTTTCCATCCACCCACAAATGGACAAGAGATCATCCTTTGGTAAACATAATTGGCAATCCTAACAATCCAGTCCTCACAAGACAAAAACTTCATTCAGACAGTGAACATTGCATGTATGCACTCACTGTTTGTCAATCTGAACCTAAAAACATCAAAGAAGCCCTTACCCACGACAATTGGATTGAATCCATGCAAGAGGAGTTGGAACAATTCAAACGTTTGGAAGTTTGGGAATTAGTTGAAAGACCAGATGGAGTTTATGTGGTTGGATTGAAATGGATTTGGAAAAACAAGCTAGGTGCAGATGGTACAGTGATTCGTAACAAGACCCGACTGGTAGCTAAAGGATACAGCCAAGAAGAGGGTATTGACTTCGAAGAATCGTTTGCTCCAGTAGCTCGGATAGAGGCAGTTAGAATGTTTCTGGCATACGCAGCACACAAGAATATCACAGTCTATCAGATGGATGTGAAGACGGCATTTCTCAATGGACAACTCCGAGAAGAGGTGTACGTGTCACAACCAGAAGGCTTCGTGGATCCAGATCATCCTAACCATGTATATCGGCTTAAGAAAGCCCTTTACGGCCTTAAACAAGCCCCGAGGGCATGGTACGATAAACTGTCCGCATTTCTCCTTGCTAATCATTTTACCATTGGAACTGTTGACCCGACTTTATTCATACAAACACACGGGGACGACATTCTCATTGTACAAATTTATGTGGATGATATTATTTTTGGTTCAACCAATAAAAAATATTCAAACGCTTTTTCTAAACTGATGAAACAAAACTTTGAGATGTCTATGATGGGTGAACTTTCTTTCTTTCTAGGATTGCAAGTTCATCAATCACCCCGTGGTATATTTCTAAGTCAGTCAAAATATGCTCAGGAAATCCTGAAAAAGCATGGTATGACCAGCTGTGACACCTATAATACCCCGATGTCCTCCTCATCCCCAAAGCTAGATGCTGACATTCATGGGACACTCATTGATCCTACGAAGTATCGTAGTATCATTGGCTCGATCATGTATCTCACAGCTAGCAGACCGGATGTTGTATTTGCCACTTATCTTTGCTCCCGATATCAGTCTAGACCGACTGAACGGCATTTGTCAGCCGTTAAAAGAATCCTTAGATACATAAAGGGAACCATTAATTTGGGGATCTGGTATCCAAAGGATTCTGGGTTTGAACTTGTTGCTTTTTCAGACGCTGACCATGCAGGATGCTTAGACACACGCAAGAGTACATCAGGGGGAGTTCAATTCTTGGGTGACAGGCTCGTCTCTTGGCAATCAAAGAAACAAGACTGTACCTCACTGTCTTCAACAGAATCTGAGTACGTAGCCATGTCTGCTTGTTGTGCTCAAGTCATCTGGATGAGATCACAACTAATGGACTACGGTTACACATTCAACAAGATTCCGATGTATTGTGACTCCAAGAGTGCCATTGCCATTTCATGCAACACTGTCCAGCATTCAAAGTCCAATCATATTGATCTCCGGTACCATTTCATCAAGGAACATGTGGAAAAGGGTACTGTTGAACTATACTTTGTGGGAACTGAACACCAACTGGCAGATCTGTTCACAAAAGCCTTGCCTCATGCAAGATTTGTGGATCTGGTTTACCGGATTGGTATGAGATGTTTGACGCCCAATGATTTGGAAAAGTTTCTTAAAAATAAATAACCAAGTCAAACATTTCCAAAACTATCTTTGTAAATATATATATATATATATAAAAAAAAAAAAAAAAAAAAAAAAAAAAAAGCAAGTACAATCTCTCATCCAACACGGTGTTTATTTTTTTAATGTCCACAATTATTTTTTAACACATGTTGAGGGGGAGACATAATTTTTCCCAAAATCTTTAAAATTGTACTTGCATATGTTTTCAGAAATTACTGCTTCACAAGTTTTTGGTGATAAGATGTTAAGATAGAAATGTTGTGTGCCTTAAATGTGATAAATGAGACTTAGTGTTAGCTTGATGGTGGCTTAGGACTAGGATTTCAAAGTTTCTTAGGTCAAGGGACTATAGTTGATATTATTGCAAAATAGTTAACAAGGTATAAAATATCACAACATTAAATTCACTGCAGTTAATTCAACCTGACATCTTCACCAACCGAAATTAATAACCCTCACCCACCATCATCGACGGCTATCCTTCAACCTGCTAATCCGAACAAGATCTCTGATTATTGTGAGTGTTATTATGTTTATACTATTATTATAAATGGTGGTTTTGAATGAAAACATGATCCAACGGCTAGAACATCCAAAATTGAAACATTTAGTTCTAGGGTTTGCGTTAAAATTGGGGATTTTGATTTAGAGTGATTGAGTGTTAAATGATTGTACAATAATGATTTTACAAGGATAGTTAACCTATATTGCATGTTTAATCACACCCAGGAACCTCAAATTAGTCTAATTGAAGTTTAGGGTTTAAGCAACGATTTGGGGAAAACTATGTAAGAGTGTTATTGGATAATCTGTGGTTTGGAAAGATGTTGTTTAATGCTTAATTGAACAATGGCATGTGTGATTTGTACCTAGATACAGTTTTAGTGAATAGATTTGATGTTAGGGTTTAACAAGAACAAGAACACTAGCAGTTTGATTTATGAGTAATTGTGGTTAGTTTGTGTTATAACTTAGCCAAAATGCCCATAATAGTCATACAAATTGTTTGTGAAAGTCTGTGGTTACAAATCCTAATGAATCACAATAAAGATTTGAATGTTCATCATCAAAAAGTGTTCGTAAACTCTTGTATAAGAGTTTATCGAAGTTGGCCAAAATTATCGCAGTTGAGATAGTTATCGCAGTTGGGATAATTATCGCAGTTGGGATAATTATCGCAGTTAAGATTTTATCTTGATTGACTTAATTATCGTGATTGTCATAGTTATCGCAGTTGGATAATTATCGCAGTTGGATAATTATCGCAGTTGAGCTATTTATCTCAGTTGAGCTAATTATCGCAGTTGGGATGATTATCGCAGTTGAGATGTTTATCGCAGTTGGATAATTATTCAATTAAGATACTTATCTTGATTGAATGATTATCGCAGTTGTCATAAATATCGCAGTTGACAATAATTATCGCAGTTGACAATAATTATCGCAGTTGACATAATTTATCGCAATTGTGATCTGATATAACATTTTGATCAATTTCCTTAAGTATATCCATTATACTTATTAAAATTAATCAAAATTTTATAGAACTTGGCTAGTTTTTTGATAAATTCTTTAACCAAGCATGTAACAAACAATCATTAATACAATAGGATGCTATGTGTTGTTCTTAAAAGCTAACAATTTTTTCTAACAAACATGCATTCTGTATATTTGTATATGATTGTTGATTCAGAAACATCAATGGCATCTTCCCAACAACAACCACTTCCTGCTCTCACCAAAGAAGAAGTTTTTCCTCGTGGGTATACTCTGGAAATAGGGAAGAACAATTCACGGGTAGAATTGGACAAGATCAAATGTTCTGATCCAAGTTGTCAGATTGCTGTAGAGATTCTCAAAGCTCACAAATGCAGGGATATTCTTGACAGCTCAGACACCATTCCAGAGTTATATATTCATCAATTCTGGGATACCTTCACTAAGAGCAATGATGACAAGTACTTTACTTGCACACTGGATCGGAAGTAAATCAGAGTTACACCTGCTACACTCAGAAAAGCCTTGAAACTTCCAGAGGCACCTGAAGCTGCTGCCCGATTCCACCCAACACCTTCAGAGTCAGAGGTCATGCAATTCCTGGAAGATATTGGTTATGATGTTCAACCTGATACACCATTAACCACAATCTCCAAGGTTAATGCCAGATACATCCCTCAACCCTGGAGGACTATCTTCTTCATCATAACACATTCAATAACTGGAAGAGATAGTGGGTTCGAGCATCCAAGACTGTCTCATCTTCAAGTTTTGTGGGATTTCTAAACGAAGAACCTATTGACTTTGCTGCTCTTATTTGGGACGACATAATGTACTTACAGCGTAAAATGTTCAAGAAAATCCCATTTGTTCGATTCACCAAAGTTCTTATCAGCTATCTACTTGATCAACATGAAGACCTTGATAAGCGCCCTACAGATCAAGAAGTTCATGAGTATAGCATGGATAAAACATTGGGTAAAGTTTATTTCCCAAAAGAAAGCACGCGAAAGCAAGGTTCAAGGTTGCCAGAATTTTTGATGCCTGACGAGGTAAGAGAAACAAAAGCTTATCATGATTACGATCTAGCATACCGTGAACGTCGTGTAGGTCTTGCCAAGATGGTTGAAGAACCTAAGTCTTCAAAGACTCGTTCAAAAGGTAAGACTAAGACAGGAAGTGCCTCAAGTATCTCTAAACCAAAAGAAAAACATCCAAGAACAACATTTATCAAGAGAAGAGTACCCAGCAAACCCCAGCCAAAACCAGAACCAAATAGAATCATTGATGAAGACACATAATCTAACTCAGAATCATCTGAATCTGAAGAGGAACACGTCTTTATGACTGAAGAAGAAGCTGAATTTCATAATAAGATCTCAAAGGAGAATGCACAAAAACAAAGTCTCAAATCATTGAAAGCAGATGAAGAGCGTAGAGCAAAGAAAGTATTGGAACAACAGAGGGAGTATGAAAGAACACATGGAGTTGGAGGATCACAAAATGTTCCTAAAGCAGTTTCGACCCAAGACGATCCAGTTAATCAACCCGGAGGGTCTGGAGCTGAATCTACAAAGGTCTCTTCACAGCAAACAAGTTCGGTTAATCAACCCGACTTGGGAGCACCAACTCAGGAGGAAAAGGAAAAAGATCAGGATAGCAACATTGTTTTATCTGATAAGGATATTTCTGATTCCATGTTTGATGACAATCATGAGGAACAAACACGTAATGATGATAATGAAGATTGGAACTTAGAAGAAGAAAAAGACATTCTAGGAGACCAAACAACTAAAGCAGCCAAAGATCTTGAGGAAGCAGCTAAACAGGAAGAAGAAAGGAAACGTAAGGAGGAGGCTCAAGCTAACCTGGAAGCAGATAGCTACCTTCGGTCTCACACTCCAACACCTCCTCCTTCCCCTCCAAAGGACATAAAAGAATCTAATCTGGCTATAGTTGTTCATAACCCACAACAGCAGCAAGAACAACCACCAGTTCAGTCCTCGACTGCTTCTTCACCCAAGACACCTCCTGGGTCACCACCACAGAATCCAACACCTCCACCCTCACCTCAAAAGGAATCAAATACTCAATCTGATGATCCAATCCCTTCTCTCACTCCATCATCCTCACGATCTTCATCACCAAAATCAAAATCAAAAGCATCAGTTTCTGAAGATATTCTTAAGGCCTACAAAGGAAAGAGCAAGAGAAGAATCGTCCATGTTACGAAAGTTGAGGTTGTGACTCCTGCAGCAAAGAAACTCAAAAGGGCAGTAAAGAGAGCACAAGCACAACGAGACAACCAAGCTACAAATAAATTGGCTGAAATGGAAGACTTAGTCAAGAAGTTGTCTCAACAAATGGAAGAAATGCAGGAAAGCAAGAAGCAGATAGATGAATTCCTTGGTTTCAACATCAAAGATCATATGACTCGCAAGGCAAAGAAATTTGTTAAGCAATTTCTTCCTGATCTTCAACAAAACATCAATGATCATATTGATTCACAACTTGACGAAAAGATCAAAGAAGCTGTCTCTTCTTCTTCCCACACCAAACCACTTCCAGAACACACTACTGAATATCTCGAGCTTGTGCTTCTCGATCGACTCTTTGAAATCACCTCTCCTTCTCCAGAAGAAGTTAACCTGATAGCAGCTCTTCAAGCACATATTGAGAAAAAGTCATGCAAGGAAACTGCTGACAAAGGAAAACGCATTCGAGAAGATGATGAGGATGATCAGGACCCTAAACCCGAACAAAAGAAACACAAAGGCGGGTCAGGGATTCACATTCAGGAGCCAACGGAACATAAACCATCATCTCAACCCTCTAAACATCAATCCTCTGGTCCCACTGAAACCGAGCATCACCATGAGCAATTTACAACTGAAGATATGGAATTCCAGCCACACGATGATCAACCTCATTCACCATCACCATCACCAAAACCAAAGCCATCCAAGTCCAAGCCTTCACACAGCAGAAAGTCATCTACCGGACCAACAGTTGTCACATGGCTGGATAATGATATGGATGTGCTAGGAAATGAATGGTTCGATCATCTAGCAAGCGCTCAAGTTCAGACTGATGAAGCTTCACGAGTTGAAGACAGCACCTTTGCTGTTACTCAAGAAATTAAAAGAACTCTCAATATCAAGAAAATGACCAAAAAGGAACTTCGTCGGATCAAGAATGATGCTTTCCTTCTTCTAAAGAACAAATCCAATAGCGCAGCAGAACTCGAATATCACCTTGAAAACATTGCACGGGCAATGTCAAGTGACTTCAACTGGGCTAGTCCAGACGTTGTCAGGCAAGTTGGCAAGAATCAACCATTCATCACTGATTGGACCAAGCCACTGACCGTGATTCGAAGACATCATCACTCGGAAATTCCCTTTCAAATGTTCTTCAACAAAGATCTGGAACTTCTAAAGAATGGAGCTCAAGGGACGACAAAGTACGCTACATCTATCACTTTCACACCAGCCGCTCATTACACACAATCAGCCATTGAAGAAGCAGCTATTAACAGCAATCTGTTTGTTAAAAGGCTCGTCAAATATGATCGTGATGCTGAGCTAGGGATTCATCACTGGTACTCTAAAAGACAAAGCTGGTACAAGTACAAACTTGTCCTCCAGAAATCCAAAGAACTAGTTTACAGTGACCTCAGAATATTGGCCGTCATCAATGTAAGCGGATCTAGAAGATGTGATTATATATTTCTAGAAGAGATCACAGTAAGAAGAATCGATAACAATCTTTACAAATTCTCTGAGGCGGATTTTCCTGATCTAAATCTAAATGATATTGAAGACATGTATCTGATGAAGGTCCAAGACAAACTGCAGCACCTGACCAATGAGCTTCGATATGCACTTAGTACTTCCCTCTGTCATTACATCAGGAGAACCATCATCAAAGAACGTGTAGAAGATCTCCAGCTTGATGTGGAAAGTTATCAGACTCAGCTTAACCTTGTTGAACCACAGTTCCTTCTACACAGCAAAAAGGACCCTCAGTACACCATGCTACATCGTTCAACTTTTGGGTTCGTCTACAGAAGCACAGCTGATTTTCATCGTTTCATGGCACTCAATGAAATTCATAAGTTCTGCGACGATACATTAAAGAGTGTACGTGATGGGCTAGCTAATAGAGTTCGAGATTCGATGTTGGAAAAATCAAGAAGATGGAATTCAAAGGAGCTGCGACAAGTCAAGGAATTTATTCGGAAGATGGAAGAACGGTTATACCATAGGGATCAGATGAGGAGGCTAGAGAGCTATGTTGGGGGTCGTCCGCCATTCGCCATCAGACTATTTCAGCGAACTGACCCAGTGTTCACAACTTTTGGTAAAGGTGGATGATGTAAGAATCAATTCTCAAATTTCATCATATCATTCTTCTTTCCATAATTGGCCTGTACATTACGGTTTGTGCACACATAACAGTGTACAACCCGGACCTCAAAGAAAGGACCCTGAGGTACGCTTCAGTGCCTCAATCCTGAAAAAGGAGCGAAAGCTTCTTACTTATGAGCAGAATTAAAATCAGAATGTTTTTCCAACGTTTTTCAAACGTTCTGCTCATAAGAACAAGTATTCCCGCGTTAAGGGGGAGTTTTTGCAAACATAATCTTTGTTCAAAAAGAATTATCAATGTTCTTGAAACTTCTTCCCTAAAACTCAAAAACAGCATATTTTAATCATAAACGTTTTCCAAAAACATCATGAGTATGCTATTTTTGAGGGGGAGAAGAAACAGATGATTAAAATATGATGTCTCTTTTGCTGGAATCTCGTGTGCTCAAACTCAGAATTGACCCTCGAATTGACGAATAGGAAAGTCAGTAGTCGAAAGGACATATCCCGGACGGGTAATAATTTCAAGCCAGTTTAACTGGTGATGTAAGCGTGTCTCGCAAAGGATGTGTCTGAGTAGAATGTACCGATTTCGAGCGATAATCTTTGAATCTGATCTGGACGGGTAATAATTTCAAGCCAGTCTAACTGGTGATGTAAGCGTGTCTCGCAACGATCAGGTTCATTGAAAGTCAATCAATTCAAAAAGTGCCAACTCTTTCCGGCATGTGCAAATCTCAAAATTTAATACTTATGAGCACATGTTAAGGGGGAGCATTTCTGAAAATCATCAAACTCTCAAGGTGTCAACAAAATGTCTTTACAATTATCGACACTTTGAGAGATTTTCAATGGTTTGGTTTATGGCATCATTAGGATAGTCATGGAGTTATAAGGTGACTAAGGTTAGGGAAAATCGTCCTATGATCCGCCAGAGCCGGAGGGATCTACCCAAGGACAATACCAATAGTTTAGAACTAGAAAGTCCTAGGTATGATATAAAAAGGAGAAAATGAATGAACGGAGAAAGAAGGGGTTGAAGAATTAAAAAGAAAAGTAAAGAAAAGGGTGAAAAGAAATAGCCCTCCATTTGTTCAACCATTAGGGCAGCACACGGGTTCAATACATAACCTACTGGTTGATGAGCATCACCGGTATTGAAGACTAAAAGACGTCATGGACCCAGTGACGCACTAATAAACCTTCTAAGCCACTCAAGTGTCTCTCAAAAGACATTTGTTTCATTCACACGGAGAACCCTTCATAATCTATCGACCTCTCACTATGAGAGTGTTGATATTGAAAAGGAGGCAATCTGCTCCACGCCTCCGATGACCAAACAAATGTGCACAAATTGAGTCTAGAGCCATGAGATTCATCAAAAGATCTCTTAGGTACACTTAGAATTACTCTGGTATTCTACATCATGGGCATCAGGTGTAAATTAGGAAAAGTGTCCTTCGCAGATCTCAGCAATCTGCCAAGAACATTCATGAGAAAAGTCACAATTGTGATTATCAATGATTGAATGGAAATCCTGCCAGAGCAACATCAAACAACTCTGTCAGCAGGTCACTTCGGTAACTCCTTGTGGGTTACGCTTAGTGTTTGCTCAAAACGGTCTACAGTCGTGGGGTGATCTCCAGCGACTCACTGAATCGTGGGTGCACTTCGGTGTGTCCGTGTAATCCCTTTCGGGGGAATCCGGTTCAGAACGGTCTGGGTTAGGATTTGAGAAAGTCTTCACACTATGCTGTTGATGATCTCAAGTCTGAGCCTGTAAGTACCGGTTGGTTCATGTTGTTGCTGCTGTTGCTGCTGCTGCTGCTGCTGAGGAGCTGGAGTTTGTCCATCAAGACTCCATCATGTTCATATCTTGAAGTAATGTTTTCACAACGACTCAGTAACATCAAAAGTTCAAAATATGATTCAAAACAAGACAAAGACATATGAGCATGATGGAGAAGACGAGAAGACGTTGGAGATTGGCAGAAAAAGACAACATCATATCATCATTATTCAAGAACAAAGAAACAAAGATTATAAAGACGTCGGAAGCCTAAGAAGCAAAGAAGACGTCAGGCAACATTGATGATCAAGACTTAGGGGGAGATTGTTAGGAACATGTCTTAAATATTTACAAGTCTTGTTCATTTATAATGTTGCAAGTTTAATAGGATTATATTGTTTGGAATTATGGACCGGTCCATTAGTAATCCATGGACCGGTCACATTAGAAAGTTCATGTTAGTAACATGCATGGGAATATTCCTAGAATGATTCCCCTCCCATTGCCTATAAATACAAGGCAAGGGATACATTATTCTTGGTTGGTTTTTCATGTCATGTGCGGAAGCTATGTTCGTGTAAAGTTTGATTAATTGAAAAGCCGATCACTTCTTATTCTTCTTCTTCTCATCTTATTCTCTTATCTTATTTAGTAGTGCTTATTAGCTTATACATCTCATACGTAGCATAATCTATAGTAGTAGTACATGTTCTTAATTGTCTTATTGAGTGTGTGTTTAAGATTTAGTCGTGACCTACACCTAGGGTTAAAACTACCAATAATCAGAGTCTAGGGGTGGCGGTGAATCTTTTACTGCGGGGACCATTATTGTAGTTTTTGCAATCTTTCACGAAATCAAGCTCAGGGCTCGTTTAGACTAGTAGACGATAGATTCAAGACACGGGAATTTCACCATTGCGTTCAGAATAATATTTTCGATAAAAATGAATCAAATCAAATTATTGGTTGTGCCAGTACGCGTTGTGTACAACTTCCACATTTCGCGAGATAACTTCACGTTTTAGAGTCAAATAAGTTCAGAAAGATTCGTAAATGAAAAACAGGGATAATCTCGTATAGGAATACGTCCGAAAAATTACGGGTTGTTACAGCCTCACTTCCTTAAACGGAATCGCGTTCTCGCGATTCAATTCAAGTTATTAGTTATGGTTGAAAAGAGATGAGTACATACACACGAGGATTCATCCTCACGTTCCCACGTGAATTCAGGACATTTTCGCGAGCTTCGACGAACTTTGTTGATCGGGATGCGACTTTACTAAAGTCATTTGACTTCACGGTTCATGATTTCGATAGATTTCTCGGCAAGATTTAAACATTCATCAATTTGGATCTCTCCCGGAGGAGCAGCAATTGCCTCATCGGCAAGTCGTTTCTTCACGTTGCACATAAAACGTTACGTTGCACATAAAACGTTGCGAATACTGCTGAGTTCTGACGGTAGCTTGAGTCTGTGTGCTACCGGTTCAACTCTAGCAAGGATTTCAAAAGAATCAATATAGCGATGATTAAGCTTTCCACGTTTACTAAACGTATCACACCCTTTTCAGGGTGAATTTTTAAGCATAATCTAGGTTTTAACTGGGAATTCAAGAGGCTTACGTCATTTGTCAGCATAACTCTTCTGACGATTCGTGAGTAGCTGCAACTCGGTTCTGATCTAAACGATCTTCTCGATAGTCTCATGTACAAGTTTAGGGTCAGTAAGTTAGGTATCCCCAATTTCTACCCAACAAGTCGGCGATCGGCACTTGCGACCATAAGGTGCCTCGTACGGTGCCGTCGAAATACTGGAGTCGTAGGTATTGTTATAAGAAAATTTGGTCAATGGGAGTTGTCTATCCCAACCATTGCCACACTCTATTACTCAGGTAGAGGTGCGGGATTCGCTCCTGAGGTCTAGCTTATGATATCGTAGCAAAAAAAGCAAATCGACTTACAAAATCATTCGTGAAATGTTTTGTGAAACAACTTATAGGATAATAGGAAAACAATTCATCATTTATGAAATTGTAGCAAAGTCAAAATTTTGATTTTTAGTTTGATTCATAACATCGTAGCAATGCAACAAAACATTTTATGAAATCGTTTTGCTAAACGATTTGTAGAAAGTTTACGGGGTAACAAGAAAGCAGTTTGCCATTTATAAAATGGTAGTAAGATCAAAATTTTGATTTTTGTGAAATAGCGGTAAAACATTTTGTAGGATGGCCGCAAATGGTCGGTAGAAAAATCAAAGGCAGTTTGTAAATTAATGGCAAAACAGTTTATTATCCTATAAGGGGTTAGCAAATATAACAGTATTCCTGAGGGACGAGAGGAGAATTAGGTGATTATCCCAAGGAACGCGGTTCAGATTACATCCTTAAGGTCTTAAAATTTCCGTTGGGCGTGGAATCTCAGCCAAAAGGAAAGTTTAGCGAGTTCAGAGTACAACTCTGAGGGAAGATGTTGATTGCTACTAGAAATCAGTCGGTTGAATCAGTAATGTATGTTAATACAAATATCGTCATAAAAACGTTATTTATATTTTACGATCTTTGCTAAATTTTGTTAATGACAATTACAAAGTTTATCTTTAAGCAAAGCATAGATATAAAATTAAGTATTTTACTTTATAGTGATAAGTCTTTTAAAAACACAATTTCACATTACAAGATTACTAGAAATAACATTATGTACATTTACATCTTTATTTCTTAAATTAGAAATATTTAGGATGACATCATGGCATGCATCATGAACATAATCTTAGAAAGATTTGTGAGATATCTTGTATAGATCTTCAAGCTAAAGAGTTAACATTTGAAGATATGGAAAGATTGTGCAAGATATGGAAAGATTTGAGAATCTCTTAGCTGTCCTGCACTGGCGGATCTAAACCAGTACAAGGGCGGATCCAATTTAAAGGATCCGCCAAATCCGCCAACTGTTTTATCAGTTTGCCTATAAATAGCATGGTGATCATTCAGGGACAATCATCACTCATATAGCCTAAATTAGATATCCATTCATTTTTACATTACTAACCCATATCATTCTTTCAATTCATTGATCTCACTTTTGTAGCAAAGAAGATCGAGCATACAAGCTTCAACATACTTACTGTTGCATGCTTCATTAGTTAGGTTCTGTGTGATTTTGTATTAGTTCACACATCATTGTTTATACATTTCATTCAGTAGTGTTTGGTTAGTGTTTTAGTCCTTAAAACAAAAAGAGTGTCGGGAGTGGTTGTACCCTTGTTAAAGAACCAACGGGAGTGGTTGTACCCTTGTTAAAGAACCAACGGGAGTGGTTGTATCCTTGTTAAAGAACCAACGGGAGTGGTTGTACGCTTGTAAAGAACCTGGTGTTTAGCTTAGTACCGGATAAAGTGTAAGCGACGTGTATAAAGGTTTTATTCGCCGAGAAGGGAGTTTGTTTCTTAGTGAAGAAAAACTCTCGAGTTAGAGGCTCGAGGAGTGGAGTAGGGCAAGGAAGAGAGTCCTTGTAGCCGAACCACTATAAATCTCTGTGTTGTGGTTTGATTGTTCCTATCCTTACTTACTTTACTTATATTGTTTGTTTGTGAGTGTTTACTTTGAAATCACGTTAAGTCACAAAGAGAATTAATTTTAAAACGGTAAAAACTATTCAACCCCCCTTCTAGTTTTCCACAATATACATAGTACTTAAAGCGGCAGGTACAATATTGATTGAACAGCTTTGATTGAACAACATCAATTGAGCACAAGGCTTAGGGTAGAGGCGACTGTAACAAGGCCACAACAAAACAAGGCCGCATAAAAAATACAAATCCAGGATGACGTCCAAAATCACAAAATCAAACAATTCAAATTCAGTCAGAATCAAAACCAATCCAAACATAGCCAATATCGAATCCAAATGTAGCTAAAATCAAATCTAAACGTGGCCAAAATCAAATCTAAACATGGCCAAAATCGAATCCAAACATTCTAGTAAGCTCGGACGGGCTTATTACACTCTTAAGGGGTTACAAATAAGTAACTCGGATTCAAATGGTGCCAATCGGGTCTAACCCGACCCGATGCGAATTACGGCCAGATGGCGATAAACAGAATTTCCATATAAATGGAGAAGTATAGTGGTGCTAGAAGTATTACAGTTCATGCGGTGTGATGCCAGTATGTTGTGTGTGTGGAAGTAATATCCAATGCCCGTGTACACACGCAAAACTATACCATTTCCAAAATCCAAAAGTCAACCCGGACATAATTCCATTATAACTACTCCAAGTATTGCAAAATTCACCTCTGAGTCGGACATAGGTGATCAGGCTATGTCCTACTGTCCCTGGTTGAATATAGGTGATCAGTCTATATTCACCCGAGGTTGAATGAATTTTGGAATACTCAGCCTAGTTATACTAGTAGTATGTCCGTTACATTCAAAATCATTCCCAAAACCACAACAAATGTACAAACTCGACATTCAATAGTGAGATTACACAAGGAAATAGCGTAACTCAGCGACATGTACGGTGCGCATAAGCATATGGAAATGCTTATAGTGAACTGCTAAAATAGGCGGATATAGAATATCCAATAGTCAGGCACACATCTCAACAAGTATATAATCAAACATCTCATCTAACAACTCGTCAAATATAACATGAACTTCTTGTCTAATATATCATTACTCGTCTCATCAATTATATCCTCAAACAAAATTATACGCGAGGCATCAGCTTGGCAGGCAGGCACGCGACGGTCATAGGGTTAAGTTTTCATAAAAGTTGTTATAGTCCAGGTTTTAAAAATAAACCCTGTTCTCTATAACCTAGGCTCTGATACCAATCTGTAACACCTCTAAATCGGGTCCAGCGGAAACATACATGTCACTGGGGTGCTACTCAATTGGTATCACAACACAAGTTACCAAGAACGGTTTCACCTCAACCATTTAGAAAAAAATTTATTAACAAAAATGTTAAATTTACATTATTCAAAAGTAATGTGGAAATAGGCCCATAAATAAGTAAAGCGGTCCCAAATAAATGTATCAGAGTCGACTATGACCATGCTCCTTGACAAGCGCCTCCAGAAATAAGCTATCACCTTAAACCTGAAAATACATGCTAAAAGGGTCAGCTTACGCTGGTGAGTTCACAGGTTTTAGATTAAAACAGTATGGTTGAACCAAAATGTTTTCGAGTTCAAATCTTCATTCACAAATAAGTCACATTCAACGTAGGCTCACACTGCCTAAATCATAGTTCCAGAACCAAATCCGTAAACAATAACATCGTCAAAGCATCTCAAACCATAATCAATCATATAGATACCACCCTCATATAATGTCATGCAGGTTTAACTGTTATGCTGGCTAAGTCACAAAAGTCAAAGCACAACAATAATTCACTACAGGTGCACCCTACAGAAGTCTATAGGCACAAGAGCCCTAAGTAAGGAGTTATGTTTTCGAATTTCTAGGGTATTTACCGAGCATCAAGGAGTGAAATTCTTCTGAGTTTCTTAAGGTTTCGCCGGATATCTAATATACAAAACCCTAGTTCAATCCGCGGAACAGGGGTTATCTAAAGAATTAGGGCATATAACAAACTCACCCATCACACCAAAATCACATATGAAATTATTGGTCTACACTTTCAAAACAAACTACGTATAGCTTAAAAGATCCCGATCAAGAATCACAATCAAATGCCAATGGCTAAATTTTGAATGTTATCGAAATGTGACTACGGGGATTATTTGTTTATTACTTATTTGAGTTTGAAGTGAGATTTCACGGATGCATGTACTTAGTATCTGAAGATATCGTGGTTGGTTGGATGCATGATTCTTCGAGATCCTTGTTCGAGCTTTTAACCGCAAGAATGATTAAGACTTGACACTAGTACAAACAGCGCCTTCGCCGGCGACTTTTTTTGCATAGTGTCGACGTCATGACGTCGGCATCATAAGGTGTCGACGTCATGTCGTCGGCACGAGCTTGTCGTGAATGCCTCGTCGGGACTGGCCATCCCGACAAACAACGCCGACGACAATGTGAGACCCACATGATTTTCCGGTCAAACGTTCTTGTTGTTCGACAATAAAATACCGACGCCAAGTC
The DNA here is from genome assembly GCA_021014915.2 of Artemisia tridentata subsp. tridentata. NCBI lineage: Eukaryota > Viridiplantae > Streptophyta > Magnoliopsida > Asterales > Asteraceae > Artemisia > Artemisia tridentata. Next base: position 434,031,318 of record CP139504.1, on the reverse strand, counting down.
GTCGGTATCATACTAAATAATTAACGATTTGATTAGCTAAACTAATTAGAGTCAACAAAAGTCAAACAAATGTGTAAATAATACCGACGACATGACGTCGGTGTCATTTTACAATAGTCAACGAAAGTCAAACAAATGTGTAAATAATACCGACGATATGACGTCGGTGTCATTTTACAATAGTCAACGAAAGTCAACAATATTGTAAATAATAGTCAACAAATTCAATATGATACCGACGACATGGCGTCGGTATCATATGCACAAGCCAATAACATATTTATTATACCGACGACATGTCCACGGTATTGAATTTGTATTGCAGCTGCACAGCAGCCTGCGCAGCTGCAATGCCCAGATTTTTGCCGCAAAAATCTGCAGCAAAAATCTACAAAAACCTGGTTTCTAACCTGCTTTCTATAACCACTACATACAATACATTCCAATACAAACAACGGCTAAAACGGCTATAAACTTTATAACGGCTAAAACGGTTATATATAACCACTAAACACTTAATAAACTTTACAAAACGGCCATAAACTTTATAACACCCTCAAAATACATTAAAAAATTTACATAACGGGTGTTATAATCGCTAAACCTAGCTACTATATCTACAAATGTTGCAATATCCGCAATGTTCAAAGATAATAAGATTCGGGTCGTCAAAATATAGTTTCAAACATAAAAACAACACAAAATAACAC
>CP139504.1:433870608-434025608 GCA_021014915.2 Artemisia tridentata subsp. tridentata | reverse complement strand
TATATATATATACACATATATGTATATATATACATACATATATATATATATATATATATATATATATATATATATATATATATATATATATATATATATATATATATATATATATAATATATATATAATCTAGAAATTCTTACCACCATCACGGCACCCGCTCTCAATCTGACGGGTAGGGGAAGGTGGTGGCTCACCGGCACCGTCACCACCATGACTGCGCGCAACTGCTGCTGCCATCTGTAAAAGTACAAGTTGAATAACATATAGAAATTCGGGAACAAATTAACATAAGCATGCACACATTCAAAATAAATATACACTTTTACATAATCCATAACAATTTCATTAAAATAAGTGTCGTTTTACGAGTTACATTTTAAGATCAATCTGCACAATCACAATCACTATCATAAACAACATTAGTCGCAACTTCAACTTCATCATCAGAATTGTTTGCGACTTCATTATCAAAAGCTGCTAAATCATAAGGATCGTCGTCTTCATCACCAATAAAATCATCGCCGTCATCAACAGGAATGATTAGTGGTGGTTCCTCAACTAACGTTGATTCACCATCGATATTTAAGTTTTCAAGTTCCAAATCATTCAAATTAGCAGACAGTTGGAGATCGGATGAGTTGTTGCCATGTATCACATCATCATCGTCTTCTACCACGATGACATCCCAGGTTGTGTTGTGATTTACTTCTTGGACTAACATTCTAAAATCACATTCACAAATCGACTAACTATCACATATACAATTATGTCTAATCAACTACTAGTGAACATATCAATTTCAGATTCTTACATGGTGTCAACAAAAACATCGGAACGACATGACATAACAGTTTCATACTTTCATGTTTCCAACTACTAGTGAACATATCAATTCCATGAATTACCCCATGACATGATGACAATATATATTTTTCTAAATTACCAAACCATAAAACTTTAAAAAGTTCTATGTTCTTGACTGAGTAGACTCGGGCCTATGTAGGTTTATGCCTAGTGACCACAATTAAATGACAAAATATTGGAGTTCATTGTTTTTACACCTTTCATACATCATAACTACTTAATTCATAACTACTTCATTGTTTTCTATTTTATAACCTTTATCTATTTCTGAATCTTGCTACATACGGCACAATGTCAAGTTAAAGCACACAGATGGAGATCAGCACATTTCATTTTAAACTAAAAACCTTACAGCATGATAGACGCCTACTCACCAACTCTCCACAACTTATCTTCAATTCTAGTAATAATGCATTCAACTAATTACACTTAATCCGCTTTCAACTACGTACTAGAACCAGCGTTCAACTAATCACAATTAATCCGCAAAGCATAAAAATGAAAAAACAGTAAGGATATATAAACAACATACTGTCTCGGCTGTAAGTCTCAGCTCTCGGCTCTCACTCTTGGGCTGTGGTCTCTCGGGCTATATAAAAAGAGGTAAAACTGTTAAAGAGGTAAAACTGTTAACGGCGACATGTCGTCAGGACACCAAAAGTTTTTAAAAAAAAAAAAAAATAGACCACATTACCTATGTCTCGGCTGTCTCAGCTCTCGGCTCTCGGCTCTCGCTCTCGGCTTTCGCTACTGTTTCGGCAGTATCAAATTAAAAAAAAAAAAAAAAAAAGAAAAAGAAAGAATGAAAAGAAAAGAAAACAACAGCAAACAAATTAACAAATGCTACATTACATTACATAAATTAATAAAAATCAAAAAAATAAGAAAAATTAAAAATACCTACTGTTCGTATGGAAGAAAAAGTGGGGAAGAAGAGGAAGAATTAAAAAAGAGAAGGGTTGAGGAAAGAATTAAACAAGAGAAGAGGAGGAGGGTGGTGGAGTACTGTGGTGGTGGTGGTGTAGCCTGTGGTGGTGGTGTTGTAGTGATGTGTGTGTGGTGTAGACTGTGGTGGTGGTGTTGTAGTGATGGTGCAGTGTTGGTGTGGTGGTGGGTGCTGATAATCGCCGGTGAGAAGAGGGAGTATAGTAATAATTGAGATGCGTCTAAGTGTTTGACGAGATCTACTTTTTGTATATGTTTTAATTATGCCGACGACATATCGTCGGTACTAATAGGAAACTTTGTCGCCTTGTGATTTGGCGGGGTAAATGAAATATTTGGGCGGTTTTTAGCACAAAAATACCGACGACGTGTCGTCGGTATTAATTGTATATATTAAAAAAAATTATTTCTTATAAATACTTTTATTTAATATATAATTAAAATTAAAAACTTTATATTTAAAATTAAATACTTTGATTTAAAATTAAATACTTTTATAAAATTAAAAAAAATATATTTAATTTAAGTACTTTTATTAAATATATATACTTAAGTTTATAAATACTTTTATTTAATATATAATTAAAATTAAAAACTTTATATTTAAAATTAAATACTTTGATTTAAAATTAAATACTTTTAAAAAATTAAAAAAAATATATTTAATTTAAGTACATTTATTAAATAATTTGATTGGTTTTATAGGGTTGCTTTCAACATTGAGATAAGTATGAGGCCCTCACCTTCATATGAATGTGTACTATATATATGCCATAACAATTCACGAGATGTTAACTAATGAGCCGAGTTGTTTCATTTGCTTGTCGAGTTGTTTCATTTGCTTGCCGAGTTGTTTCGTTTGCTTGTCGAGTTGTTTCGTTTGATATGGTTCTACACGAGATGTTAAACGAATGATCCGAGATGATATGGTTCTACACGAGATGTTAAACGAATGATCCGAGATGATATTGTTGTACACGAGATGTTAAACGAATAATCCGAGATGATATGGTTCTACGCGAGATGTTAAACGAATGATCCGAGATGATATGGTTGTACACGAGATGTTAAACGAATGATCCGAGATGATATGGTTCTACACGAGATGTTAAACGAATTATCCGAGATGATATGGTTCTACACGAGATGTTAAACGAATGATCCGAGCAATTATGGAACTCATGCTCAACAACAAAGTTCCAGCTTATCTTGATCTAGTTTGAAAGATGCAATTCCTAACTAATGAGCCGAGTTGTTTCATTTGCTTGTTGAGTTGTTTCGTTTGCTTGTCGAGTTTTTTCGTTTGATATGGTTCTACACGAGATGTTAAACAAATGATCCGAGATGATATGGTTCTACGCGATATGTTAAACGAATGATCCGAGATGATATGGTTGTACAAGAGATGTTAAACGAATGATCCGAGATGATATGGTTCTACACGAGATGTTAAACGAATGATCCGAGATGATATGGTTCTACACGAGATGCTAAACGAATGATCCGAGATGATATGGTTGTACACGAGATGTTAAACGAATGATCCGAGATGATATGGTTCTACACGAGATGTTAAACGAATGATCCGAGATGATATGGTTCTACACGAGATATTAAACGAATGATCCAAGAAATTATGGAACTCATGCTCAACAACAAAGTTCCAGCTTATCTTGATCTAGTTTGAAAGATGCAATTCCTAACTAATGAGCCGAGTTGTTTCATTTGCTTGTCGAGTTGTTTCGTTTGCTTGTCGAGTTGTTTCGTTTGATATGGTTTCTACACGAGATGTTAAACGAATGATCCGAGATGATATGGTTCTACGTGAGATGTTAAACGAATGATCCGAGATGATATGGTTGTACACGAGATGTTAAACGATTGATCCGAGATGATATGGTTCTACACGAGATGTTAAACGAATGATCCGAGATGATATGGTTCTACACGAGATGTTAAACGAATGATCCGAGCAATTATGGAACTCGTGCTCAACAACAAAGTTCCAGCTTATCTTGATCTAGTTTGAAAGATGCAATTCCTAACTAATGAGCCGAGTTGTTTCATTTGCTTGTCGAGTTGTTTCGTTTGCTTGTCGAGTTGTTTCGTTTGATATGGTTCTACACGAGATGTTAAACGAATGATCCGAGATGATATGGTTCTACGCGAGATGTTAAACGAATGATCCGAGATGATATGGTTGTACACGAGATGTTAAACGAATGATCCGAGATGATATGGTTTTACACGAGATGTTAAACGAATGATCCGAGATGATATGGTTCTACATGAGATGTTAAACGAATGATCCGAGCAATTATGGAACTCGTGCTCAACAACAAAGTTCCAGCTTATCTTGATCTAGTTTGAAAGATGCAATTCCTAACTAATGAGCCGAGTTGTTTCATTTGCTTGTTGAGTTGTTTCGTTTGCTTGTCGAGTTGTTTCGTTTGATATGGTTCTACACGAGATGTTAAACGAATGATCCGAGATGATATGGTTCTACGCAAGATGTTAAACAAATGATCCGAGATGATATGGTTGTACACGAGATGTTAAACGAATGATCAGAGATGATATGGTTCTACAAGAGATGTTAAACGAATGATCCGAGATGATATGGTTCTACACGAGATGTTAAACGAATGATCCGAGCAATTATGGAACTAGTGCTCAACAACAAATTTCCAGCTTATCTTGATCTAGTTTGAAAGATGCAATTCCTAACTAATGAGCCGAGTTGTTTTATTTGCTTATCGAGTTGTTTCGTTTGCTTGTCGAGTTGTTTCGTTTGATATGGTTCTACACAAGATGTTAAACGAATGATCCTTGATGATATGGTTCTACGCGAGATGTTAAACGAATGATCCGAGATGATATGGTTGTACACGAGATGTTAAACGAATGATCCGAGATGATATGGTTCTACACTAGATGTTAAAGGAATGATCCGAGATGATATGGTTCTACACGAGATGTTAAACGAATGATCCGAGCAATTATGGAACTCGTGCTCAACAACAAAGTTCCAGCTTATCTTGATCTAGTTTGAAAGATGCAATTCCTAACTAATGAGCCGAGTTGTTTCATTTGCTTATCTTTATTAAACAACAACAATAACACAAAAAACAACAAAACAAACAAACAACAACAACAACAACAACAACAACAACAACAACGACAACAACAACAACAACAACATTACATATGAAGATTGTCCATGTCACCTAACAGCTCACGGAGTATTGCAGCCGACTGGCATACGTGGCCGGGGTCGTCATGATTCGTTGCCATTTCAAGTCTTGCCTCCAGCATCCTTACTCTTGTCTCTAGCACCTGCTTTTGTGCCTCCAACATGTTTATCCTAAGATCTTTTTCATTACAATTTGAGCACCCTGTTGGTGCAGATCCAGAACCGTGAGATGTTGAAGCAGAAGAAGTTAGTCGTAACTGCTCATCAAAGTCACTCTTCAACCTAAAATAGCCACATCCATGATCTTTTTCTCTTGGCTGTCACATAAATAATTTAATTATATGATTGTTTATATATTTACATAAATAAGAAATGTATAATTGTTCACCTTCGAAAGAGGACATGCATAATATTCCAATCCAAATGTATCTGGTTTATGTGATGTTCCTTTTTTTTATATTTCCTGCTCCACAATTACACATAAAAGGATTATATCGCTGCATCTCAGGTTGAGTGATTTTGAGGATAAGATGTTGTGATGTTGGTTATAAGAGGCTGTGAAGATCTGATCTGAGGTTATGGGGGATGAAGAAGGTGATGTTGTTGATGTTGTGAGTGAGAGAGAGGGAGAGAATATAAGGTGGGGATACGGTTTATCAATTATTGGATATTAAAGAGGATAAGATTTTATGTATAAGCATAAAATACCGTCGACATGTCATCGGCGTCATAAAGGCTGGAAAAACCCCCGCCCAATTATTCGCTATTATTCACACGCGGGGAAAGTCAAAATTTTGACCTAAATAAATACCGACGACATGTCGTCGGTACAATAACAGTAACGGCAAAATTATTCTTAATCAATCGCTAATCAAGCGCTAGTCACAATTATTTTTTGGTTTATATCGTGCCGTGTTATCTTTTATAAAAAGTGATGGTCATTTGTGTTTTATTATTTTTTGTAAAAGTGTTGTTGTTTAGTTAAAAGAATAGTCAATGGGCTTGAGCTAAAGTAATATGTAGTCAAAGTAGTGGGCTAGTAGTATTAGTTTTATTATAGTCCAATGTATAAGTGTAATACACTTAATAGTCCACTCTAGGCCCAAGTAAAAGCCCAAGCCCAACCCAAAGTGTAAAACTATATAAAGCCTCCAACCCTCTCATTTCCAGAGGTTGGAGGTGTGTGTTTTTATGTGTAAAGTTTATCTCTCTAGTTTCTCTCACTAGAATCTTGCACCACACTTCACCAAAGTGCCTCACATTGATTGGGGTTGTTAGATAAGGTTAGATTTAGGCCTACAAGTGGTATCAACAGCCAAACATTGATCTAGGGGTTTAATTTTTGATTTTCGGAGCTGTTCTTAGCGATATTTCCGAGTAAGGAAATTTTTCTCCGAGTAAATCCAAAAATTTCCGAGTAAAAATCAAAAAATTTCCGAGTAAGTCGAACTTTTTCCGAGTTGCGCAGAAACCTCCGAGTAAGAGTTCCGAGTAAGAGGAAAATCCTCCGAGTAAGTGCAATTTTCTTCCGAGTTAGCTCAAAATCTTCCGAGTAAGAGGAAATTCTTCCGAGTTAGACCCAAATCTTCCGAGTAAGTCTAATTCTTCCGAGTAAGGACTTCCGAGATAGGACTTCCGAGCAAGTTTTGTTCCGAGCAAAGTTTTCTCCGAGTAAAGTCTTCCGAGCAAGTCTAATTCTTCCGAGTAAGGACTTCCGAGATAGGACTTCCGAGCAAGTTTTGTTCCGAGCAAGATTTTCTTCCGAGCAAAGTTATTTCTTCCGAGCTAGGGCTGTTTTCTGAGTAACTTCAAGTTTTTCCGAGTAAGTTCAAGTTTTTCCGAGTAAGTGAGAAATCAAAACTTCCGAGCAAGATAAAAAATTTTCCGAGCAAGAAAATTTTTTCTTTTCCGAGCAAGATAAAAAATTTTCCGAGCAAGAAAATTTTTTCTTTTCCGAGCAAGATAAAAAATTTCCGAGCAAGAAATTTTTTTCCGAGCAAATACTTTCCGAGCTAGGATATTTTTTCGAGTTAGGAACATATTTTTAGTGTAAGAAGTTTTTCTCCTACTTAGGAATACCTCAACTTAGGAAGCCTTAAACTTAGAACTCCATCACGTAAGCAAAACTCGAGAAAGGACAATACTAACATCAAACACAACTCCTATTTCTTTGAACCGATCCAACATCAACTTTATCATACACAACTTCATCAATGGCAACTCACCAAGACGATATCACAACTGCTTTGGCAAATGGTTTTGCTTTGTTATCCAGGGCATTAAATATCCAACCACATAACAACAACCAATGGATTTCATCGTACACTGATAATACGCAGTTATATTTGGGACAAGAAGGTCAAATGGTTGATGTTATTCAGAATCCGCAAGGAAATGCTATGGGTATACAGACGGGGAATCAGATGCAATATGCAGGGCAGTATGCTGGAAACCAAACAAATCAGATTGTGACTCAGTATGGGGTTAATCAAAATGAGAATTATTGTTTTATGACTACGATTCAGGAACCTACATCTGAAATTCACAATGGTAATATTGGTAGAGATTGCAATGTGAATGCAATGTCGAAGCTTCAAAAGCTCCAGTACATGTTGATGCTAGCCAAAAAGGAAGAGTCGGGAATACCGTTGACTGCTGAGGAACACGACTTCATGGTTACAACAAGAGTTAATGATAATACAACAGAAGTCACTGGAATCTCCAACTTTATGGCTCATCAGCAAGAAACAACATCATGCAGTGATTCTGAAACTCCTCCATCTTATGACACAGAACCACTTCATGAGGTACCACATTCGTTTGCTCATGAAAAGCCACATTCTGTGCCTCTCGAACCTAATTATGATACATATGTGGGGGAGCAAGTTAATAGCAATATTAACTGTGAAACTTCATATATGGATCCTAATGAAGTTCAAGTTGCACAAAATGATGCTAATGATGAGGAAACCCGTGCTTTCTTTGAATCATTACTTCATAATTGTCAAATTGAGATTGAAAAGGTCAAAAAGATCAATCGCGATGTTAAAGCCGCGAATGTGAAATTGACCACTGAGCTTGAGAGTTATAAGGATAATGCAAGAGCTTACGATTTTAATAACAAACGACAGTCAGAACTTGAAGTTAGTTTAAGAACTTCTGAGTTAAGAGAAAAACATTTGCAAATAAAAATTGACACTCTCGATGTTAATTTGAATTTGCAAATCAAATCTCTTAACAAAGAAATTTCTGAACTAACCAACCAGCTTTCAAAACAAAAATCAACTTATTCCAATCTTGAAAAAGAAAAGAAGGAGTTGAATGAAAGGTTTTCAAAACGTGAAAAGGATCTTCAAAAGGAGATCACTGACAAAAAGGAAACCATTGCAAAGTTGGAAGATTTACTTGTAAAAACGGGACATTCTGCACAAACAGTTAACTTATTAATAAACGATCCAAACCCAATTTTACATACATTAAAAAAGGTGGCTATCGGTTATGAAAACCCTTATATTCTCAAGAAAGCTCAAAAAAGAACAGAATGTGCTTTTTAATGGTAATTTAATAAATGCTATCCATGACCCTCCTTCGGGTTATGATTCTAGCGAAACGATTGAGCTGTCAGAAGAGAGTAGAAAGAAAATGCGACAATTGAACAGAGAAATAAAACCCATTGACTATAATGAAGTTAACAAACTTGCAGGGGTTCATCTTGTTCAAAAGGAGTCACCTCTGTTTTTTCAAAAACCAGTGGTTTTCACAAGACAAAAAGCTGTTTCAAAACATCTGCCTAACATCGAACAAATGGCATCTAAAAACACTTGTGAAACAAGTGCAGCTAGACTATATTTGGTTGATCTTAAACAGAGAATTGAAACACTTCAAAGTATTGTGGCATCCAAAACAAAAAGTCAAAAAATGTAATGGTTTTCAAGTGTTAATTCTGAACTGAAAAAGATTTTCGAAGAAGAAATTAATCCACATATTGCTGGAATCTATGCGGTTGCTCAAAATGTGGAACATAATCTTTTGAAAGAGTCAGCAGAATTCGTTAAGGACCACAAATCCTTAGTGAATGAAGCTAATGAATACTTGGAACGCATAACGATTTTGGAAAAACAAAATGACTCTCTCTCCTTCGAAGCTCTATCGACTGACATCATGTCTATTATTTACCAAACATATTCTGTTGAGGATGATGAACGACTTCGAGCTGAGACTTCCCAAATTGTTGTAAAATATGAAAAGGCACTTGCCAAGATTGAAAAACAAAATGTCACATATTTTAAACAACTTGATCAGAAAAAGGAAGAATGTAAGTATGACAAATTGTCGTATGAGCGTTCTTACCACAACATGCAAAAACAAATTGATCTTTTGAAATCTCAGCTTGAAAGTCAAACAGGGAAGGGTGAGGAAACAAAGGGTATTGCACCATTAACCCCCTTGCCTAGTGAGAAACAAAAAGGGAAAGCTGTTGTCAAAACAACAACAACGAATGTAATAGCACCTGGCCTTGATAGGATTAGTCCCACTACTGCGTCTGCCTCTACATCTCAATCACATAGGGCATTAGACAAATGTGCAAAAGATAATCCAAAAGAGTCTAGGAATGCTACTACAAATTCAAAGGACAACAAGCTAAATCCAAATGTGTGTGCCCCTAAGAATAGCTCAACGAATGTGACCATAAAAACTGTTAAGGAATCAGTTGGTTCAAACGACATGGTCCACAATCAATACCTAGAAAATGCTAGGCAAAAGGCACAGGTTCGACAAGACGGAATTTTAGGAACAAAACCTAGAGTGATGAATTCTACAACATTACAAAGCACTGCTAGTAGTAGTAAACCACTACCTAGGATCATTCAACTAAAGACTAGGGATTGGCTTGCATCTAAGAGTAGTTGCGAAAAAGAAAATGTTATTCACGTAGAATCCAACACTAAGAATTCAAATTCCTCTTCGAACACAAAGCAAGTTCAAAATGACAGTAGTGACAAAGTTAAGGTTGCCGTTTTAAACAAAAATGTTGAATTTATCTGTCCTACATGTCAAAAATGTGTCTTTTCAGCTAATCATGATGCATGTGTTGCACAATATATCAAGAAAGCAAATACAAGTGCAAAGGCACAATCCACTAAGACACCAAAAAGAAACAAGCCCGTTGATAAAAAGCAAAAGGCTAAGAAACCAACTAGGTGGATCTCTACAGGACGTAGTTTCTCTCATAATGAGACTTCCGCTGCATCTGAAAAGGAAACAACTCCTAGATCTTGCCTTAGGTGGATTCCCACGGGAAAAGTTTTTAAAACAGTTGGTCTTAGATGGATTCCCACATGAAAGATTCTTGATAGCTGCACCACAACAAGTAATAGTGAAAATCATCAGGATAAGGATGTAGAAACCACTACAACCGTTGATAGTGGACACCCTCAATGTGATGATTCATGTTCTTCTAACACTATTATTTGTGCATATTCTTCTTTTGTGGATTCTGTGAATGCAGGTACTTGTGAAAGTGTTGAGACTTCATACTCTGAATGTGGAAAAGAAGAGCTTTATGCCAACATTTCATTTGGAAATCCTGGTCTTGTTCCACTTTTAACTCCACTTTTACTTGTTCATACTTAATCATTCTTTGTACATATATACATTTTTTGAAAAAAAAAAAAAACTCAAAAGCAAAATACAAAAATAGAAAATTTCAAAAATCCAAAAATATTCTTCTCCGACATGTCTCTCGTATAATCGATATTCTGTACGTACCTAGAAATGTCATTTAACAATGATACGGGCATGTACAGATGCTTGAGCGAGAGTTCATTTAAATGTTTTCAAAACATGTCGTCTCTCAAAATTTTTCTTTAATGGCTTTCGTATATTTCAGTACGAAACCCGAGCTTAATTTGATGGCTTTCGTGCACTTCAGTACGAAACCCGAGCTTAACCCAATGGCTTCTGAACACATCAGTTCAGGACCCGAACTTCAAATAAAGGAAAGTGTTGTGCAAAACCAATTTCTTTTTCTAACACTTATCCTAAAAACAAATGAAGATATTTCTCCTTACATATCTTCAAAGACTTTCAAAATCTTCTCTATCTTGAGCACATTTTCTTCAAGATTTTTCAATAAGATTTTTCCAAATCTTTCATAAAGTGCTCAAGATAACTCCCTCCTAAACCCTTAAAACTGCTTTTAAACTAAAATGTTTAACCATATGCTTTGTTTAAGGGGGAGTAGAAAAACAAAAATGTTCCAATTTCATGCTCAAATCCGTCTATCTCTTCAAAAAGTTTCATTTTAATCAGTTGATATCAAAAATATCACTGCATGCTATTTTTGAGGGGGAGAAGATGTGATTAAAATGTGATCGAAAAGGAATCTCAAAAAGAGCTCTCCAAAAAGACTCAGTTTTACCCTCGAATTGACGAAAGATAAATGTCCGTTATCGAAAAGACTAGTCCGGGACGGGTAATAATTTCAAAATGGTTATCCATTGATGTAAACGTGTCTCGCAAAGGACTTGTCTGAGTAGAATGTACCAATTCGAGAGATGATCTTTTGATATGACCGGGACGGGTAATAATTTCAAGCTAGTCTAACTAGTGATGCAAGCGTGTCTCGCGAAGGTCATGATCATTGAAAATCGATCATTTCAAATGTGCGAACTCTACCCAACATGTGCAATTTATTTCAAAAATGCATGAGCACATGTGAAGGGGGAGTGTTTCAAAAATGCAAAACTCTCAATGTGTTAACTAAATGTGTTTTCTCATAAACATGTTGAGAGATTTTCATATAAGGTTTAATGGCATGTGACAAATAATCTAGGATAATCATGGAGTAATAAGGTGATTATGGTTAGGTTATGTCTAATGATCCGCCAGAACCGGAGGGATCTACCCAAGGACAATCCCAATAGCTTAGCATTAGAAGTCCTTAGGTAAGATTGAAAAAAAGAGTATAATGAGAAATGAGAAAGAAGGGGTTGAAGAATGAAAAAGAAAAGTTTTTGTAAGGGTGAAAAGAAATAGCCCTCCATGAAAACTTAGGTCAGAAACCGGGTCAATACATCTGCTATCGGTACTCACTAAGGTGATACTGGTATTGAAGACAAGACGTCATGGACCCAGTGACGCATTTGCACCACCCCTCCTATCCACTCAGATATCTCTTAAAAGATATTTGTTTCATTTCTCACGGAGAACACTGCATAATCTGTCGACCTCTCATTCCGAGATGTGTTGATATTGAAAAGGTGGCACTCTGCTCCATGCCTCCGACGACTAAAACCAAAAAGCACATTATTGAGTCTAGAGACATGAGATTCATCAAAGATCTCTTAGGAACACTTCCAATGAAATACACTTGTATTCATCAAAAGGATATAAGTTGTATGAGTCTGAATGAGATCTAAGGATCTTGCCTTATATCATGATGGTTACTCGCTTCAAACGGTCTACAGTCTTGAAGTGATACCTCGGTATACTTCAGAGGCTCTTAACGGCCTTGGTAAAGATTAGAGAAAGTTTTCACACTATGCTGATAACGATCTCGAAATCTGAACCTATAAGCGCTGGACGATTTATTGCTAACTGTTTTATGCAGGTACTGACGAAAGTCCATTGACCATCATCATCTACAACGACGACGAATCTGGACAGAAGAAGTAGATCAAGGTAAGACCGACCAAAAGACGATACTTTGAAGATCACAAAGCATGAAGGAACAAAGAAGCAAGACTATTCTAAAACAACACACTAAGCTCAAGACAATGAAGACAAAAGACCTAATCACACGGAGCATCATTTGAATGACCATCCCTTAGGGGAGATTGTTAGCTTTTATAAAAAGTGATGGTCATTTGTGTTTTATTATTTTTTGTAAAAGTGTTGTTGTTTAGTTAAAAGAATAGTCAATGGGCTTGAGCTAAAGTAATATGTAGTCAAAGTAGTGGGCTAGTAGTATTAGTTTTATTATAGTCCAATGTATAAGTGTAATACACTTACTAGTCCACTCTAGGCCCAAGTAAAAGCCCAAGCCCAACCCAAAGTGTAATACTATAAAAGCCTCCAACCCTCTCATTTCCAGAGGTTGGAGGTGTGTGTTTTAATGTGTGTTTCTCTCTCCACTTTCTCTCTTTAGAAGCTGCCATCTCCCTCCCTCTATTCTAATCTATCTTCTTTAATCTATTATTGTGTATGATAAGGATTGATATTAGGCACCTATCATGCCGACGACATGTCGTCTACATAATATTGGCGGGTCAAACTCCCGCCCAAGGTTTCACCAGGTTTTGAAAAGTCAAACATTGGCATCATTATACCGACGACGTGTCGTCGGTATTTATCATCATAAAAATTCAACGCAACCTTGGCTTGGTCAAGCCTGTTTTTTGTCGTTTAGTGGTTTATGCCGACGACATTGTTTCGTCGGCATGGTCTTTGTCGCCCGTTCTTCCTTTTCTTGTAGTGTGAGCTATCTATTTTTACCTGATGTAAGGAGTTACGTTGTTGTGCTCACAGTGTATAGCTATCACTTTAAAGGAGTTACGTTGTAGTGCTCAAGTGTCACAAAAAACTGGGATAATTCGAGAGAAGTTCATAATACAGTTAAGAATGGTTGGATGGGTATATGATTCTACATTTATTGAAATTCTCAACATAGGTTCTTAATGACACATTAGTACAAGCTTAAGTCACAAGTCTGAAAATTTTACTTCATTATCAAGTTTTTCATATCGGGTTGTCTCCATACGTGGTCATTTACTATTAACCAGTGAAAGTGAAAATAGGTTTGATAAGAGGTTGATCTAAAGAGAATTGTAAAGAGAATAGTTATCGACATCCACTCACGGGGTATTGATTTTTATGTTTCTTCCAGTTGATATGTTTATGTACACATATGTATGATGAGTCCGAAAGATCGTCATCATCCTCGAGGGAGAAATGTGTACATCGGGGCTTTTATTGAAGAACTGGAAGCATTCTAAGTGAGTTGAAGATGTCGATATGATGCTCCCCAAACAAACCTGTGAAGAAGTTGCAGATTATCAGTCTATGATCCATTTTCCGCTGTGCAAGAAACTGAAGACATTTTGGGAAGATGATGTTGCTGCGTGTGTCGTTGTGGTTTAGCAGTTTTAATGCCTAATCAAGTTTTAAATTTATATTTAGCCGACTTATCAATAACACACACACCTAACGAGCAGTGTACCCGGTCAGTATGAATATAATGGTAAGTAGAGTGTCGATCACTAAGAGTGGAACGTATTATCTAGTTATTCTAATCAGTATTTTAATATATTAAGTTAGCTATACAATCTAATCTAACGCAAGGGGGTTCAGCCTGAGAGACTGGCACGATTTGGTTGCAATTAAATAATAAACTAAACCAATAGGCACGAATTAGCAAGTAGCACACACGTACACAGATAAATACTCGAGACAATAAGAGGGCTGTCCTTATGATAAGTAGTTTGTCACTTGTTTTATTGCTAGTGTTATATGAAGTGTATAGTTCGATGCAACGCACCGAGATTAAGTCCTTTCTCGTTGGTTCTAATCTTATCGGCGAGTAAACCCTTAATGATTACTTATGACTATCCCGTTTATCTTTCTCCTACTTTTCTACAGACCATAGAATACATAGGCATCTAATAAATAGGCGAGGGCAGAGGCATGGCGACCCGATCAACGCTCAGCTAGCCACAGAGGTTATCAATGCACTAATAAAAGTCACCAATGACATCAACATATAAACTTTAATTAATGAGAAAGTAGTTTTAAGGGAGTGCAACCTTTCCGTTGTCACGTTGCACAAGCCACCAATCTTGATGAATTAAAGTTTACTAACATAATAAAACAAAACTACTTAATGAATTAAACATATGTAGCACCTTCTTACAGCTCTTGTATCTTTGATTTGGGTGTGTCTTGTGCTGCTACCTTGACTGAATTCGTCCTTGGTTTATGGTCTTCGGTCTTCTGTTCAGAACTAAAGGCTCTTAATTCGTCTGGTCTTTGGGGTATTTATAGTTACCGTCTGAGGGTAGGATGCGGCGCATCTAGCAAGTAGATGCGGCGCATGTACTTAACTTCGTGTGGGGTCCAAGATTATAATATTCAGGAATATTCGTACACCGCCAGAAGATGCGGCGTATCTTCGTCTTTGGATGCGGCGCATGTCCTCTTGAATCTTGGATCGTATCTGGTGAGATCTTGATAACGATGCGGCGCATGTCATGAGTGAGATGCGGCGCATCTGGAGCAGATTTGACTTGATCTTGTCCATTTCAGTAGACTCTTCACTTTATGCATGTTTTGCTCCATAATTAGTCCAAAATCGCCAAGTTTCACCAAATGCTTGTTTTCAACTGAGAATTACAAAAGTAAACGATTAAGTATCAATCCTCATACATAATATAGTAAAACAAGTCAATTTAATGGGATAAATGATAGTAATAAAATGTACTTATTTGAGTTCATCAAATATCCCCCCACTTGAACTTTACTTGTCCCCAAGTAAACCTTAGAATTAATCTTATGAAAATGTATCCTAAAGATGTTAGGATTTATTTTTATATTTAAGCATGTATTCGTTTTTGTCATAATCACACAACTAAACACTTAACGAATTAGAAGTAAAATAAAATATTCTGATAAAAGCAAATCTAATCGTTTAACTGTCCAGTCGCGACGAATATTCTATCATAAGCTTGGCAAGTATTCACATCTCCACCACTAAAGCCAAGGAATAACAAGTCTAAAGCGGTAAAAAGGGTTTTTAGGCTTAAGGGTTAATTATTCTTAATCACTATCGATCTCAAATTCCAGAAAAGGCGACAAAATCACAAATACATGATCGAATCCACGAACACGATACTTGCAATTGCTCAAATCCTTAACTCGAATAGGCTAAAGATAGGTCCAAACTTTCACCAATAATAATATATCAAAAAGGGCGACAAAATCATAAATACATAGCCGAATCCACGACTACGATACTTAAGATTGCTCAAATCCCTAATCTCAATAAATCAAAGGTTTGGTTGGATAAAGAATAGGGTATGGATAACATTTGAGATATAAATTGGTGTAAAATGAAAAATAAACAAAACAAATAAATTAAAATCCTAAGTGTGGTTAATCACTATCCCAACCATCCCATGAATAAGACTCATATCATTGAATAACTCACGCTTTAACACTTGAAACACACGCTTT
Organism: Artemisia tridentata subsp. tridentata; assembly: GCA_021014915.2. Taxonomy (NCBI): domain Eukaryota; kingdom Viridiplantae; phylum Streptophyta; class Magnoliopsida; order Asterales; family Asteraceae; genus Artemisia; species Artemisia tridentata. The sequence continues at coordinate 434,009,374 of CP139504.1, read as the reverse complement.
AGGTAGACACGAATTATACTCAACAAGATCTTAATCAAAGAATAAACATTAGTTGACGTTCCCATAACTGCCAACTCCCATTTCAATCCATAAATATATAACAATTAGTGGTGATATCGACCACTTACATAACTTTACATCGTTGGTTTAAAAACAAACATCCAATTCTTTTTTTTTTCTTTTCTTTTTTTTTTTTTTTTTTTTTTTTTTTTTTTTTTTTTTTTTTTTACTAAGCATAAACATAGATGTGTAAAATTTCACCACATCACTATAATGATAATTCTGGATAATTTTTCCATATTTTTCATACTTCAGAAATAACGGTAATAGTGAAAGTAGTAAACACACGAAAAATAAACTCATAGATGTACAATATTTACTTTCACTCCAATTGCATTGTGCAATTTCCCGACCTAACCATAGATAATGAATTACGCACGCGAACACAGGTAATGTAAGGAAACTCACTTTGCCTATAGCAATTAACCAACCACGGATCTTAATCTACAGGGTAGGCTAAGGTGTAAGGTGTAACGAAACATTTTAAACATAGGTGTAAGAAACGAAAGGAATGGCTCTGAGTGTTTTTCTAGGGGTATCTTACTCTAAAAATGAGAGTAACAAAAGGGTTTATACGGGGGTTAACTAACCAGTGTAGTTAGTTAATAACACATAACATATAAGGCTATTTGGGTGTAATCCTAAAATTTACCAATTTAGACAAGTCATTCCAATTATATAAATAATACTCATTATGGTGGTCTCGAATAGTATACAAGCCAAGTTCTAAAGTTTACAAGTCACCGGCACACTCATAGATTTGTGAATTTTGAAAAATCACAATTTTTGAAAATAACGTCATGTGTGCAGCTATGCAACTTAGACTTTAAACAAAAACATGCTAAAAATTTTAAATTTTGATATATTAAGCACATTTTAAGCATATTTTGAAAAAGTTTAGGACAAGTAAATGTTAAATGTTCTAATTCTCCAATCCCCCCACTTAAGTTAAACAACGTCCTCGTTGTTTGTATAAAATGTTAAAAACTGGAAAATAAAAGAATTAGAACAGAAAAACTCCCCTGAGATTTGCTCGGTATGATCCTCCATTAGTATAAGAGCAAATATCATCTTTCTTGTGGATTAGAACGTTTAAGCTTCATAATTATGTTTCCACAGGAAATGCAGGAATCTATAATACCACCAAGGCTTCAAAACACACCTAAGGTAAGAAAGGTTCAACTTGCATAATACATTAGTAGTTAGGAAAAATAAAACATAAGAATTAAAAATGAAAATCATCAGGTCAGTCGATGCGCCGTATCTTATGGAAGAAGATACGCCGTATCGAGCCTGGAATAAATACGGATCAGAATAAAAGATGCGCCGCATCCTTAACCAGGGATGCGCCGCATTAAAATAAACTGATAAAAAGTTTTAAATTCGAAAATAAAAATTGCAGAAAAATAAAGATATGATATGACCGTTTGCAGGAGATGCGTCGCATCTCAGAATTGAGATGCGCCTTATCCTCGGCGGTCTGACTGACTCGACACAAACACAGAATAATAAAAAGATAAATCCGGGTTGTCTCCCGGTAAGCACTTGTCTTTATTCCAGAGTCTTCAAGTTAGACTCACGTTCAGCTCTTCATTAAGTTCTTGTCACGGTCCATCCTTCTTCCTTCATCCGAAAGATTTTCCCGTATATCTCTGCGACGTTTTCTTCCGTTCGACTTAATCTAGTATAACTCTTTGTCTTCGCCGCAGTATACTCTTCATCAGGACCTAAAGAATATTAGATGATTTTAAATTTTTCAGAAATAATCATGGGTGGCTCATTGTAAGGAATCCCAAGTAGTCGACACTTCCTTTTGGTAAACTCTTCATTGTCTTTATCAACAAACTCGAAATAAGGATCCTTAATCAAATAATCATCTAGTTCTTCAATTAATGACTTATTGTCTTGAATCGCCTCCCATTCTCTTTCCAAATCATATTGTAACCGTCGACTAAGTTTTGTGAAATCATCAAATTGTTTATGCACCCATTCCCAGAAAGTAGTATCCGATGTTCCCTTAAGTCCTTTCAAGCGTTCAATTCTACCCTTTTCTTGCAAAGCCTCCGCTTTTTGTGGGCAGTCTTCAACATTATTGTACCACTCATAATCTTCAAAGGTTACATCGTTTCCAACCCGTTTCATCCCAATTATACTTCCCCCATTACAGGTTCCGTCACTTTTATAATCACAGGTCGGCCAAACACTACTCCCGTCCTTGAAAACGAAGGGTGTACAAGTGTGATTAATGTGCTCAGATTCCCATGGTTTATCCCAAACCCATGGTACTTGGTCATTCCATTCATAGTACCAGGTGTTTTTGAAATCGTCATAAGTCTTAAATCCTGGTAGATCTCCAGTAAGCACATCATCGTCGACTCGAAGAAGGTAGTTAAATTCCTTGAACTGCTTGCACAAGGGTGTCTCATAATCGGACACATCAATGTCAATTTTGAATAATTCTTCAATGCCCTCATTAACTGTTGAATCATGAAGTGACAACCCATAGTCGCTTTCTACTTCTTCGTCTTCACCTCTCATCCAATATACCCATAATGCGTCCTTAGTAGCTCAATCCATGCTCTTATGGTTATTAAACTTACTAGCCAACCATTCTGAAAAATCAACATCGTTAGGATCGTGGTTAACGTCAAAGCAAGCCTTCCCAATCATATTTCTTCTTATCTCCATGAACTCGTTAAATTGCTTCTTAAAACTCCGCGTCAACCATGAAGTCATAATCTGCTTGACTTCATTTGCAGGGGCTAATTCCGGACTACCATATTTAAGTTCTACCCAATCATTGAGGGAGAGATCCATCAATCTTACCAACCTGCCATGAAATAGTAACTCCGCCACAGCATAAATTCCTTCATTGTCCAGATAGTTCTCATTTAATCCCCAGTACTGTTCGGAATAAGGCATGTAAGAGATTTGGGTATTGCCTCCACTACAGCAGTTGTTGCTTGAGTCCATGTATGCAAGATAGAATTTCCCATCATCTTCTTCGATAGTAGTCCAGTTCAATCCTTTGGATTCAATGATAGGCCATAAGAGCGACAGTTCATCTCTAGTGTACCTCACAAATACATCATAAGAGAATACCCCTTTGTCAATATTGCATAAACGCATGAATTCCTTAAAAGCAGCTTCAAGAGGAGTCTCCCAAGAGAATAAATCTGCATCGATCATGAGTACATTGAATGAATCTGAAAGCAAGCATTCCTTAGCAAGATATCCGTTAACTGATATGTCTTCCATAGCAAAATCTGTCATCAAAGGTAAAATCATCAGTAGGATTTGTTCGCTAGAAGAGAAATTAATGAATATAGAAACGGATATATGAATACAAATAGCTGATATCTGCATACGATGCGCCGTATCCAAAAAGTAGGATACGCCGTATCTTATAAGCGTTAAAATTAAATCAGACTTTATTCAGAAAATAGATACGCCGCTTAGAAGTCTGAATCCGCCGTATCAATTTTAATTATCAAAAATCGATATTTATTTAAAATTAAATGCGTCGTATTAACGAAAGTTAATGCGCCGTATTTTCGTTACGCATCAAAATATAAGATTTTTGATTCAGAAGATACGCCGTATCGATAAAAATCGATACGCCGTATCTGTTTAATAATCCGCAAACTATTTTTAATTAAAATAATAGATACGCCGTATCTGCTAAAGCAGATGCGTCGTATGGCGTTAACGTTTAGAAATTTTTTTTATTAAAAACAGATACGCCGTATCTTGGGGAAAAGATGCGTCGTATCACTTTATCGCTTAGAAAAAAATTTCTTATTAAAAACAGATACGCCGTATCTAGGTAAAGATGCGTCGTATCGAATTAATTAAACGCGTTGTATTTTATAAAAAAATTGAACGCAATACGCCGTATCTGAAAAATCAGATGCGCCGTATCGTTCGATTTAGCTCAGTACAACGATAGCAGAAAACAAAAAATACGAAAAATAAAATAAAAAAAAAAACAAATAAAAACACACAAAAGCAAACAAATAACACACAAAAACAGAAAATATGCAAAATAGTACAATGAATGCAAATTAATCTAATACACAATAAAATTAGCGGTTAGATAAAAAATTAAAAACCTAATTAAAATACTAATCAAATTAACAGATAATAACAATTCACTCCCCGGCAACGGCGCCAAAAACTTGATGTTGCTGCGTGTGTCGTTGCGGTTTAGCAGTTTTAATGCCTAATCAAGTTTTAAATTTATATTTAGCCGACTTATGAATAACACACACACCTAACGAGCAGTGTACCCGGTCAGTATGAATATAATGGTAAGTAGAGTGTCGATCACTAAGAGTGGAACGTATTATCTAGTTATTCTAATTAGTATTTTAATATATTAAGTTAGCTATACAATCTAATCTAACGCAAGGGGGTTCAGCCTGAGAGACTGACACGATTTGGTTGCAATTAAATAATAAACTAAACCAATAGGCACGAATCAGCAAGTAGCACACACGTACACAGATAAATACTCGAGACAATAAGAGGGCTGTCCTTATGATAAGTAGTTTGTCACTTGTTTTATTGCTAGTGTTATATGAAGTGTATAGTTCGATGCAACGCACCGAGATTAAGTCCTTTCTCGTTGGTTCTAATCTTATCGGCGAGTAAACCCTTAATGATTACTTATGACTATCCCGTTTATCTTTCTCCTACTTTTCTACAGACCATAGAATACATAGGCATCTAATAAACAGGCGAGGGCAGAGGCATGGCGACCCGATCAACGCTCAGCTAGCCACAGAGGTTATCAATGCACTAATAAAAGTCACCAATGACATCAACATATAAACTTTAATTAATGAGAAAGTAGTTTTAAGGGAGTGCAACCTTTCCGTTGTCACGTTACACAAGCCACCAATCTTGATGAATTAAAGTTTACTAACACAATAAAACAAAACTACTTAATGAATTAAACATATGCAGCACCTTCTTACAGCTCTTGTATCTTTGATTTGGGTGTGTCTTGTGCTGCTACCTTGACTGAATTCGTCCTTGGTTTATGGTCTTCGGTCTTCTGTTCGGAACTAAAGGCTCTTAATTCGTCTGGTCTTTGGGGTATTTATAGTTACCGTCTGAGGGTAGGATGCGGCGCATCTAGCAAGTAGATGCGGCGCATGTACTTAACTTCGCGTGGGGTCCAAGATTATAATATTCAGGAATATTCGTACACCGCCAGAAGATGCGGCGTATCTTCATCTTTGGATGCGGCGCATGTCCTCTTGAATCTTGGATCGTATCTGGTGAGATCTTGATAGCGATGCGGCGCATGTCATGAGTGAGATGCGGCGCATCTGGAGCAGATTTGACTTGATCTTGTCCATTTCAGTAGACTCTTCACTTTATGCATGTTTTGCTCCATAATTAGTCCAAAATCGCCAAGTTTCACCAAATGCTTGTTTTCAACTGAGAATTACAAAAGTAAACGATTAAGTATCAATCCTCATACATAATATAGTAAAACAAGTCAATTTAATGGGATAAATGATAGTAATAAAATGTACTTATTTGAGTTCATCAGAAGAATTCAGAGAAACTTCTTCTACAAGCATCAGGTTTATATCAAACGGGTTGTCAATTTGGGAGGGAGCATGTAAAAGAAAAGGGCTTACTAATTGGGAGGGAGCAATAACCCAATTAGATATTTACAGTGATTCTGCAAGTAATTCAAACAAGCTGAGGAAGATACGAGAAGATCAAGAGCTGTGAAGACATCCTCAGAGGCAAATGCACTACTTCAACATTGTATTCATCATTGTTATGTACTTGTTAGGAATCATTGTAACCAATTCACCTATATCTCCAACTGGAGGGAGATTATTAGAAATGAAGTTGAGCGATATTTACGTGAATTGGAGTAGACAACTAGTATCGTATAATGCAGGGACTGCTAATGTAATATTGGAATAGTTGTCTTGTGTAAGGCCTATATAAACCCCTCAAGACATCACTTGAGGGGTGGGTGTGTAACCTTATTTTTCATATTAATAATATCTTTGTTCACCTCACCTTCTCTCTACTTCCTTTCTCTAAAAAATAGTCATGGATCTCATCTATTTGGATCAATCTCGACCTCCGGAAAACGTTTCTTGTTTATTACACTTTGTCCCATCACAATTCTAAACCGAATATAAAAACAATATTAGTATTTGTTCTGAATGTAATTTGCAGTTACAAAACACATATGGAGTTGAATAACAAGAGTAGCTACTACATTTTTCTCTTATGGCTAAGTAGTGTTAGCTTTTACCGGAAGGCCGTTTATATTATCTTCTATTTTTACCTTTTTGGATGTCTCGCCATGATGGGAAAAGTATTTTACTTGATCTTCAGGAGAGTGACGATGATGCGGAATTGGATAATGTTTATGATGAAACGTCTACATTTATTGCTTCTAAGTAATGTGTAGATTTCCTTCAGTTATGCATGATTTTTTATGGTTCTATTTGTAATGTACAACTAGAGTAGTTGTGTCTTTGGCATGTCAAAGGCTTTATTTGGTTTGTTTTGTTTATTAAGCGTGTGTGCTTGAGGTTAATATGGTACATCAGTCACATTTTATTGTACTTAATTTCTTTTGTTTTAATATATTTTATCAAGGTAACCCTTTAACCCTCCCACCCCACCCAAAAAAAAAAAAAAAAAAACCGTCGGTTCAGTTGTGTCGAGCCATTAGCCCGTTTAGCATTAGGGCATCATCTCTTTATTTTGTGTATTTATATGTTGCTTGTACAAACTTTTCATTCATTAAGTTATACAAATGTTTGTTCACTATTCGGTTTCTACATGGTATCAGACCTAGGTTATCCTAATCCCGAGTTACCGACAACAACAAAATATGAACTCCAGAAAAACTACATCAAGTTTGACCGACTGCTGCGACTTGTACACATAACTAGTCCTACTCATGATAAAGGTAAAAACAAGCATATAGATTGCGTGCAACACGGTGATGATCTATATATGCTCCATAATAAACTAATGTTGCACACAACGACATGCTAAAGTGAAAAACAACAGCCAATATGTCCAGTAAATAATTACTTTGCTTGTAGGTCTATACAAGAAGAGAGACCAAAGAGATTTCCCATAGAAGCGTTGCTAACGTCACACAAGCCAATACACTCAAAATCGTCTTCAGTTCGACAACAGCCAAAGCAGATGCCGCGGTTATTGCTCTGGTGTATATAGTAGCGTGCAATGTGCTTTTAGTTTGTGATGTAGTCATTTAGAATAAGTCGAAAGTCAAAACGAATAGTTTTATCCACAGAAAAAGTGCATTGATAATATAAATATATATTTCGTTCAAATAAGGTATGCTGTGTGTTTATCATGACTACCACATTATATGTTTTACATTTTTTCTATTATATACTTTTTTGATTAGTCACCATATAATTAATCCTCTCATATTTGAGATTATAGTTATGAATAGAACCCATCAACTTCATAATCTGCAATTTTTTTCTTTATGTTTATGTTGTTAGGCATGTATTAGCTAGCATATCACTTTCTAGCATGAGGTAGATGAAAAAGTCACTTTCTTTAACGAATTGAAGTTGACTTAGTATGATTGTTTTTAGAAAAAGTATTGTCAGGCTTAAATATCTGTCCAATTTTATGCATAAATATACATAAGAGCATCTTGTTGATTGCAATAAGGACTCGATCAGTACGTACTTCACAAACTAATAAAACATTGACACACATATTTAGTCACAAAATCAGACGCATTTGTCCGGGCCACTTCTCTTTTAAATGAGTTAGGAGCACCTAACCATAGTATTATTTGTTTTTGGTAGGCCATGTGTTAATTAAAAGGCTGGGAAAGGTCCTTGGTTTACTCACATGAAGTTAAGTGTTCAAACCTCGCAAGATGTGTGCATTTGAGGGTGGCTAGAGAAGGGTCAAAAATGGTCCCGATAATAACCTAGTGAGACCGCGTACATCTGAGTAAAAAAGGCTCGCCCTATCTGGCCGATAACCTGAATGAGGAAAACCTCGTCCGTTTTATTAAAAGGCCTGGAAATTTTATAATTAGGAGTAGGATAACACTTTTACTAAGCTTGATATTACTTTACTGATGAAACTTGGGGTTCGACTTAAGCATCGACAAGGGGAGATGATGTTTTTAGCAAGCAACACAAAATTTCTGTTTTTCCCTTCTGTATAGTTGTCATTTCAGATAAGATTATAGTGCATGACCAACTCCCAATTCATGTTACTGTCCTACTGTGCTTGATGTCTAATCATAATCCGATAATGTCATATCTTAGGCTGGCGATTTTTCATAGATGAAAAAGGCATACAACTTTAATACATGATATTCTAATCATGACAACAACACTGCTACAGAAATGGAAATTTAGGCATCGGGAAACATCACATAACATGAGTTTTCAAAAGTACAAGATGCATGCTGTGCTAGCTTAAATGGTGCATCCTAGCTTCAGCTTCAAGTAACGATTGTGTTTACTTATACATTGGTGTGCTCCATCAGCAATGGATTGCTCAGGTGCATATCTCTGCAATGGTAACGCAAGTTAAGAAAAGAGTACACATTAAGATTTAACTAACAAAACAAGAAACAACATTTTACTATACATAACTTCTATATGCAAGAGAAGTAAAAGTTAACGATTCTTTAACTTGCCTTTTACTCTTGTTGAAAAGTATTAGGTAAATAGGTTGATCATGAGAGAGGTAGAACAACTCTCGCAGTATGTATGAACACAAGGCAATGCTGTAAAAGAGTTAAAATTAATCATCTACAAAACATATCAAAACGGGTCCAAGTTATACGTCATAACTTGTAGGAGGAGTATGGAAAACAGTGAATATAGTGAGTAATTTATATTAGAGATAAAGATGTGATTGCTAGTCATATTTATGCAAGGAGAAATCGGAAAAGAACCATGGAACTGAGACTGATTAATTTGTAGCAATGATATAAATGTTTGCAACCTCAATCGTTTTTGGAAGCTAGCTTTACTAAAGCCAACCAAGTTCTGTTTATTAGTACGGAGTGATAAAAGATGGCTACTTAGTTTTGATAAATGCTTACCTCCCAAAACATACAAATAATATTATCCATAAGAAAGTATTTAGGCAACTCGATTCCTTATATGCTATCCACACCTGAAAAGCAACAATTTGTATGTTCTTTGTTAGGATGAAAATGATACAAGTAAAAGTATCCATAAACCACCTCCCCTCCTCTTTCTCTTGCGTCACTCCCCAATACCGACCGCCTAGTTTAGCCCTGATTTGAAATTGGCCCGTTTTGACCCGAATTACCCAACCCAACCTAAGACACCCATATTTCCATGTATATTGCAAAGTGAAACTTGCTATAGAACCTAAAAATGGATCAAGAATAGTATATCATAAAATGGTAACATACCGAGAAAACCACAACATGAATATAGTTGTCAATTGAAGTTGCTATCATGCACCTGTGAGCATTTATCAGTGTCAACTTTACATCGCATAAGGTAGGATCAATAACTAAATAACATAACAGTAATTTTTTTCATGAAGGAGTACCCTTCACAGACACACCACTAATCAGCCAATGATAATTTTTTTTTAATAAAAAAGAAAGATACTAACGGCGTGAATATTCTGGTTCGAAATGGGAATCCATTGCCAACAAGTGCATAAATCACAGCTCCCACCATCAAGCAGCCTAGTGCAGCAAAGATTACTCTTGCAGTTATAACAGAAGGTCCCCGCGTGTGTCCCACGTCATCTCTAAACCAAATAAAATTAGAAGCATATGTTACTATACATTTTCACTGAGATACCATCACCATGAATCTAACTTATTTCAACGCAGGTAATCGTCCTAAGATATTCTTGATGGAACTTTTTTGTTTTTATAGGACCAACATACTTGTGTGTCGCGTCTATTACATTCAAAAAAAGTATGATATATCCTAATAATTCGTTTGATATGACAAAATTTTAAGGGATAATTACAAAAATAGACCATGGATCGAAGTGATTTTCTTTTTCTACCCCGTACCTTGGGCAACTGGGCAACTCGCCCCATATGATGACACGTGTCTCCAGTTGCCCAAAAAAATACACAAGTTGCCCAAAAAATACACTTCCAGATTTCATTTTCCGAAAAAAGTGTAGGTTGCCCTTGACAAAAAAAAAAAAATTTCCGATCTCGGGGTAGATAAGGAAAATCACTTGGTTGCTAGGGCTATTTTTGTAATTATCCCAAATTTTAATGTTGCGTAAGTAGTTATATAAATTTGAAACTGTATAAGTAACCCAATACAAAGGTGTTGGAAGTAATTTATTTGGACGAAACCTAGTAACCTAACATAATTTAACCTAATATATTATAATAAATTAAATGTTTGTGCAGTGTCTTGAGTAAAAGGTTTACATTTACCAAAATTAATTTTGTATAATTTCGAAAGAACAAATTGTCCCAAATCACATTCTAGAGCTAAATATCAACGTCCATGATGAATTGTATAATTCTCCTTTATTCTCACCTTTTCTCGCGTTTCGCCAACACAAAATATATTGGATCTTTTAAAGATTCTTCAGGTGACAACTTGAACAACAGCAGAGCGATATATCCACAGATTGTAGCGCTGGCAACAAATTTTTTTTTATTTGACTATAACGCTAATCCAAAGAAGTAAAACGATTACATGTGTTACAATACTAATAAAGAAAACGAAGATTACCTTCCACACCAGAACAAAATAAAACAAAAACCAACTCTTATGATCCATCTTGATTCCTTGTAGAAAAACCAAGCCTAAAAATTACATGTAGAAAACTATGTGTTAGGCCAGTAAATTCGAATTGTAAAAATACAACCGCGCCCATTCTAATCCAGAATTTGTGGTCTACTATGTTGAATAAGCATGCGATTTCTTTACTTTGTATCAGGCACAGTAAGTGTCAATTGTAAAATTTTAAATTTGCAAAAGCCTCAGCACATAAAATGAGCTTTCATACCCCTATAGCAGATATATCTACGCAAAAACCTATCAGTGCCACTTGCATCCACCTGGAACAAATTTACATAATCATTAATTTTATGCTACAAAAGAATTGTTTTGATCGATTTCCAACAGATGCTAAAAGGAAAACAGAACTCTGATATCTATCATAAAAATAGAAAGAAGGAAATATAATCTTAGCTTCTGGCTGGTTTACCTAGCTTTTGGGTCGAGACAAGAATAGAAGCCATCCATAACTAATCCGTAAGCAAGTGCTCCTACCATCACACATGCCAATATACTGAACACAGTCTTTAAAGCTACAAGCAACAATGCGGATGCAGCCATTTTGAATCCGATAACCTGCTTTCTTAGAGACAGAGAATGCAATACAAATTTATAACTGATACTTATAGACTGATTTAGTAGGTTAGGCGGTTCTTTTCGCATAAATAGTACCGCCTAATTTTTTAACGTTAGATTAGATTTTAATGACCATACAAATCTTTCTCTGCTTTGTCTTTCTAAAAGATACTATTATTTTTTGTGACCATATACATATCTTAGAAATTAAAATAAGCAAACTCGAAAAAATATTCTTAACCCAAGTAAAAACTTCTTTATAACCATAGTTATGAAACCCTTCTATCTAATTGTTCTTCATCTTGTCTGTGCATATTCTTGTGTGCGTGTTACATGTACACAACTTGCATGTTGCTAAGAAAATACTCGGACATTGCGTGAAAACAAACTAAATGTTCCATCAACAATCAGTTTCAGCTGTGATATGATGTATGTGCCATGAAAAGCCCAATCACAGCAATTGCAATTCAGCGTTGTAATCATTTTATATTTCTATCTGCTTGCTAGAATTTTAATGAAATTTTCCGCCATTCAAAACTAAACAATCCATATAATTATAATGTATGAATCTGACCACTTCCTTTTTTGAGCTCTCGACTCTCGTGTAATTGATACCTCTAACTAAACGTGAAATCAGTTGTGAATTTATTATATAATGCATTAATACAACACTAGATGATAATTAACAATAAACAGAAATATAATATATATTATATCAAAATGTTGGAATGTGAGAGTTGGATTAGCCTAATACAACTAAAGGCGTGTGAGCCTATCGGGGCACACACGTATAAACGAAGAACACGTTTATTATATATTTAATATATATATGTTTTATATTTATTAAATATATAATATGCTTCACGAAATAATTATTTAACGATTGTTAGTTTACTGTTAGACGCAATAACTAGCTAATATATTTTAAATATAAAAGAGAGGGACTTGGATGTCGGAAAACGAAACTCCCGGACCTCCCTCCAAAGTGGCCAGTTAAGGAAGGATATAGGAGGGGTGCTATGTGTCGGTTTTGGCTAACTGAAGGAGTTGAATAACAATGGCTTGTTGGACAAGTCGGGGTGCTATATTTGACAAAAAAATAATCCCTAATACACTTTACATACTTTATTGTTTTCCTTTTTTTTCCTTGGTCAAATTGTAGCGGCTGTAAATTAAACAAACAATATAAGTTTTGTTTTCTATTAGTTCGTACAGAGAGAATTACAACAAGAATACCAATTCTTGTTTTTCGTCTACTGTCCTCTTTTAATAATACGATTCAAACGTATACCTCTTTAGTATTCGGATCGTGTTTAAGCTACAACAAGAACACCAGTTTGTTTGGTTGTTTAATTAAATCCCAACAAATCGTTTGGTGGTTATGGGTTACACGTTTTAATAAACACGTGAAAAGGCTGCATGAAATCTAACTTAGTTATTCATTTTATTTTTGTTTTGACAACTATCATGCAATACTTGTCATTAATTAATAAAAAATACCTAGATGCTAATGAATTAAAATTAATGGTTAATTAGATACATAAAATAGCATATTAAAAGTTAATTAGTTTGCCATAATTATTTTATGTGTGAATTCCGGCTATAAGATCTACGCAATTATTTTTTTTCATGATGCATGTGGCGATCTAGGCACTTGATGAAAGCCTAGTGAGGGTCTTATAGTTCTCCATTTGGGGAAGACTCGCTAGAGGACTCGAATTTTATGTGTTTAATTATTGTCTTTGTTTATGTAATTGACTCCTTATTTGCATAATTGTTACATGTTTTACACACCTAATTGCATGCAATATGGAATAATACATATCGAAATCATGACATTAATATGGTCTTAATTTACACGCCTAAATACCATGCTCAATTGTGACCTGCTATTTGATTCGTGGAAAATTGGTTTTTTATTTATAAAATTAAGTGACCTAAATATATTGAAACAAGTTTTTCATGAAATTAAAAACTGGATGTTATGGACACTTGGGAAGTACGGCTCACCCACTAGAACAAACTATAAGGGGGGTATAAGGCGGTGCGCACAGTCACACCTAAAGGATTTCTGGTCATATGCTTCGTGCTGACCCAGTCCTCCGCTTTCTTGCAAGTTCGATTAGAGCTACCGTGAACCATGATGATCACTACAGTGTCATTACCAAAAAGTTTTTAAAATAAGTGCTACAAAGTTGTTTTGCATGCTTCTTTGTACATGATTTTACCACATTTATTTGTATACCCTATGTGTAAATTTTAAGTCTATGCCAGCCAACCAAGAACACGTGCTTTTGGCTTGACCTTAGGGCCATTCCAAACCCATTTCAAATTTTGTTCATTGGTCAGACTTTTGGCAATTTTTGCACGTTCTTGCTTGGTCGACATATTTCGAGTATGCTTGGTCAGTCCTTAGACCCGAGGCATAAGATAAGACTAAACATGCTCATGACATTATTACTTGTCTACTAATGTCTTGATCAGTCTCATAAGTCTAAGAGTTTCATTTTATGCAATTAACGCTCGTCGCTTACCTCTTGCCCCACTTATTTACACATTGGTCAGACCTTTGGTAATAAGTGGGAGGTCAAGTTGGATCTTAGTCTTAATCAGTAATTAATTGGGTAGTTAATTCTATTAAGAATTTAATTATTGAAAATACTAATTATTTGAACTTCTTAATTGTAGATGACTACCTCAGTCGGAAACAATTCGGTACTCAGGAGTTTCTTTGAGAAACAAAAACTCACTGGACCTAACTTCATTGACTGGTATCGCCAGCTTCGCATTATCCTGTCAGCTGAAGATAAGGAAAATTACTTGGAGCATCCTATTCCTGCTGCACCTGTTGCCACTCCTGGACACCCAGTCCCTCCCGAGGCTTTGGCAGCTCACACTGCTTGGGTCAAGGGATCAAAGGACATTACTGCATTCATGCTTATGACCATAGACTTAGAAATCCAACGAAATCTAACTCACCTTTGTGCATATGACATGCTACAGGAGTTGAAAAGTATGTTTGCTCAACAGGCTGAACAGGAACTTCTTCAAACTGCGAGGGAATTTCACTCGTGCAACCAAGAAGAAGGTCAATCTGTAAGCTCATATGTTCTAAATATGAAGAGCTACATTGACAACTTGGAGTGTCTCGGTCATCCCGTCACTTTGAACCTTGGAGTAAGCCTAATCTTGATTGGACTCTCTAAGGAGTATGACAGCTTTGTGCAGAACTATAATATGCATAACATGGGGAAGACTGTGAATGAATTACATTCTATGCTTAAAAAATATGAGCAAACGCTACCCAAGAAAGATTTTGCAGCTGCACTTCATGCTATACGTGCAGGAAAGGTCCAGAAAAACCTAGGTAAAAAACCGTTCAAGGCTGCTAAGGGGAAACAAGGGAATGGAAAGTATAAGTTGGCTTATGCTCTTGAGCATAAACTATCTTATGCTTCCAAGCCCAAGAAACCTCCACCACCCAAGAAGGATAACCCTGCAAAGGACGCGACCTGTCACCAATGTGGTGAAACAGGTCATTGGAGAAGGAACTATCCCGTGTTTCTCGCCAAGATGCGATGAATGTGGAAATGCAACCCATGAAAGACAACGAAGTTTGTGACTTAGTTGATCTTCCTCCTAACAGTAAAACCATTAGTAGCAAATGGCTCTTCAAAAAGAAGACTGACATGGATGGTACAGTACATACCTTTAAAGCTCGTCTCGTAGCAAAGGGCTTCACTCAAACCTACGGGGTTGATTATGAATAGACTTTTTCTCCTGTTGTAGACATTAGAGCTATAAGGATTCTCATAGCCATAGCTGCATTCTATGACTATGAGATTTGGAAAATGGATGTCAAATCCGCCTTCCTTCACGGACATCTTTCCGAAGAAGTCTATGTGGTGCAACCTGAAGGTTTTGTTAATCCAAAATATCCTAACCGAGTATGCAAGCTCAAGCGTTCCATTTATGGACTTAAGCAAGCATCTAGGAAATGGAATAAACGTTTTGATGATGAAATTAAGAAATTCGGTTTCACTCAGAATCAAGATGAGCCATGTGTATATCAGAAAGCTAGTGGGAGTTATGTCACTTTCCTAATTTTATATGTTGATGACATATTACTCATGGGAAACAACATTCCAATGTTACAAGATGTAAAATCCTATCTTGGAAAATGTTTTGCCATGAAAGATCTAGGAGAAGCTGCATATATTCTTAGAATCAAGATCTATAGAGATAGATCAAGACGGTTAATTGGTTTGTGTCAAAGTGCTTACATCGAGAAAATCTTGAAAAGATATTTCATGGAGAATTCCAAACGAGGAACCATCCCAATGCAAGATGAGCCTAAATTTAGTAAATCACAAGGTGCTGAGACACCTGTAGTAAAAGAGCGCATGCAAAGAGTTCCCTACGCCTTGGCTATAGGATCAATTATGTATGTCGTGAGATGTACTGGTCATGATGTTGCATTCGCTCAGAACATGAGAAGACGTTTTCAACAGAATCCAGGTGAACTTCACTGGACTGCTGTTAAGAATATTCTTAAGTATTTACGCAATACTAAGGATATGTTTCTCGTTTACGGAGGTGATATGAAACGAGAGCTCAGGGTTTCTTGCTACACTGATATTGGATATCTAACATATGCTGATGACCTAAAATCTCAGACTGGATATGTATTCGTTTTAAATGGAGGTGCTGTTGACTGGAAATGCACAAAGCATAGTATTTCTGCAACTTCATCTACAGAAGCTGAGTATATAGCTGTTTATGATGCATCTAAAGAGGCTGTATGGATTCGAAAATTCATTTCTGGGCTTGGCATTGTTCCCACAATTGAAGAACCCATAAATATGTATTGTGATAATACAGGAGCCATTACTATAGCTAATGAAAGTGGAATCACCAAGGGTGCTAGACATTACCGCGCATAAGTTCATTATCTTCGAGAACCCATTGAAATGGGTGACGTGAAGATATTAAAAGTTCACACAGATGAAAATCTAGCTGATCCCTTTACGAAGGCTTTAGCATATCCTAAGCATTCTAAATTGACTCGGAATATTGGTTTGATACTAGCTACTAGTCTCATGTAAATCTGTGTGTTAATTAGTATTTGAATAATTTGGAATTGTAAGACAGTTTTATTTTCTGATAAATAAAGCTACGAGGTATTTTTTATTTTGTTCATATAACCTATTATTTCATATTTGCATGTTTATTCCATGAAATGATTTATCATTCTAAATATGTCCATTGTCGGTTAACAATATGGGAATATTGTTATGCAAGGAAAATATGAGTATTGGTTATATTCTAGGAAAATGTGGATTGTTCCAGCCAAACTCATATGTATTCACAAGGGATGCATATTGGATACCCCGACTTTCAAGTATTTACTTTTGGATCCTTGTCATGAGTAAAATGTTAAAATGGTTTGTTAAGTCATCCTTAGACTTGAGATACAAGCAAGTTCTGTTATGTGTGGATATCACTTTTGTAATTATATGCCAAACGCTGTCCTGAATAAGGTAGTTATAAAAGCTATGTTTCGGAGTGATGTGAAGCAGCATCCACAACACTTGTAGTCAACAAAGGATTTGTTACTCCACTTGATATGTGCAGAAAGATACCATGGGCCCTCTCCAGAATTAATCAGATAATTGTTCGGCCGAACCCAAAGGGTAATGCAAGATGATTCTTGATTACATTTGGTATATCTAATTAAATTATATAACGAGAATCAAAATGGTTAAACTATATGGAATGAGCGTTGCTAGACGTTTCCGTCGTTGGTATTTGTGCTATCTGCTACTCCAAACTCCCAAGTGGGAGCTGTTGGAATGTGAGAGTTGGATTAGCCTAATACGACTAAAGGTGTGTGAGCCTATCGGGGCACACACGTATACACGAAGAACACGTTTATTATATATTTAATATATATGTTTTATATTTATTAAATGTATAATATGCTTCACGAAATAATTATTTAACGATTGTTAGTTTACCGTTAGTCACAATAACTAACTAATATACGTTAAATATAAAAGAGAGGGACTTGGATGTCGGAAAACGAAACTCCCGGACCTCCCTCCAAAGTGGCCAGTTGGAAGGATCTAGGAGGGGTGCTGTGTGTCGGTTTTGGCTAACTGAAGGAGTTGAATAACAATGGCTTGTTGGACAAGTCGGAGTGCTATATAAACACCCATTGGCCTCATTGTTTATACGAAACAAAAAAAATCCCTAATACACTTTACATACTTTATTGTTTTCCTTTTTTTTTCCCTTGGTCAAATTGTAGCCACTGTAAATTAAACAAACAATATAAGTTTTGTTTTCTATTAGTTCATACAGAGAGAATTACAACAAGAATACCAATTCTTGTTTTTCGTCTACTATAAAAGGCATAGTAAAAACCGACTCAACTATAAAAGGCATTTTTGGGCTATCGAAGCCTCTACGACGCAGGGAGAAGTTTCCCTCTACAATGTAACCACTAAGACGCATGAATAAATACTTATTCGAGAGCTCTACGGCATAGAGAGAATTTTCTCAGCATCAAGCAACCTAGTGCACACGTGATTACTGTCTCGGTTACAGCCGAAAGTCCCCTCCTTTGTCCCATCACATTTCTAAACCGAATATAAAAACAATATTAGTATTTGTTCTGAATGTAATTTGCAGTTACAAAACACATATGGAGTTGAATAACAAGAGTAGCTACTACATTTTTCTCTCATAGATAAGTAGTGTTAGCTTTTACCGGAAGGCCGTTTATATTATCTTCTATGTTTACCTTTTTTAGATGTCTCGCCATGATGGGAAAAGTATTTTACTTGATCATCAGGAGAGTGATGATGATGCGGAATTGGGATAATGTTTATGATGAAACGTCTACATTTATTGTTTCTAAGTAATGTGTAGATTTCCTTCAGTTATGCATGACTTTTTTATGGTTCTATTTGTAATGTACAGCTAGAGTAGTTGTGTCTTTGGCATGTAAAAGGCTTTATTTGGTTTGTTTTGTTTATCAAGCGTGTGTGCTTGAGGTTAATATGGTACATCAGCCACATTTCATTGTATTTAATTTCTTTGAAGTTGAAGGGATCTGAGAAACTTGGGTAAGACTTTCAAAAACTTGAGCAAACTAGAGAAACTCGACTAAATGTAGAGAAACTCGATTAAACTTGAGAAACTCGAGCAAGCTTGATAGAAACTCGAGCAAGTTTCAGAAACTCGAGGGGTTGTCCAGAAACTCGAGGGGTTGAGAGAAACTCGAGTACAATGTTTAGAAACTCGACTAAGTGTCCAGAAACTCGAGTACGTCCACAGAAACTCGAGCAAGTCCACAGAAACTCGAGCAATTTGTCCAGAAACTCGACTAAGTCCACAAAAACTCGAGCAAGTCCACAGAAACTCGAGCAATTTGTCCAGAAACTCGACTAAGTCCACAGAAAGTTGAGCAAGTCCACAGAAACTCGAGCAAGTGCTCAGAAACTCGACTATCCTTGAGAAACTCGACTAACCTATGAGAAACTCGACTAACCTATGAGAAACTCGACTAAGCTGAAGAAACTCGACTGAACTTTTCCAGAAACTCGAGGAACTGATAGAAACTCGACTAGACTTTGAGAAACTCGAGTAGCTTGTCCAGAAACTCGATGAAACTTCAGAAAGTCGAGCAAGCTTGAGAATTTCTAGCCACCAACTTTCTAACTCGAGAGAAAGTGACAGAAACTCGGTGAGACTTGTGAGAAACTCGATCAAGTGAGCAGAAACTCGATGAGGGTATTATGATGAACAGTAACTCGCCCAAAAAAAATTTCCTAGATCAATGTTTGGCTCTTGATACCACTTATAGGATGCCTTATATCAATCCCTATTACACACACATAAGATTAAAGAAGAGAAAAATATAGAGAAAGATAGTAACTTCTAGAGAGAGAAAGAGAGATATCAGATTAAGAGAGAATGAGAGATACAAGAGAGAATACCCTAGAAGCAACCCCTTCCAAGTGAGGAGGGTGAAGGGTATTTATAGTTTACCTGAGATGGGCTTGTGGGCTTTCTATGGACTTACACTTAGCCTATTAGATTAACTTAAAAGCCCATTGACTATTCTAGTTACTTACACAATGACACATTACAAAAATATAATAACGAAAAATGACCATCACTTTTTATAAAGCTAACAGGAATCAATGGAGATTTAAAACTCTTTTTCTGTTGAAAATTGTTTGAGAAACCCGGTGTTTCTCTCGGAGTTTTAAAATCTGAAGAAGAAGATTTCCATCTAGTGTTGAACCTCATGGGTTCTCTTTGAAGATTTGTTTTTGTGATAAATGGAAACCTTCCGGTATTTGGAATGTTCAAAGCAGAGTCATTCTTATGTTGAAGCGAAAGCAATTCTGATATTGAATATTTGAAAGGTTTCGAATGACTTTGCTTTAGTCTCCACACTTGCTTTACTGGTGTAAAACAAAAGTGTGGAGTTTGAAAAACTTGAGTCTTTACTTTTGAAGAATTTGGATTTGAAAACTTTTGAGAAGTACGTGTTTTAGAAAAACTTGGTTTCTTCGAAAACTTCATTCCTTTTTGCAAAGAATAAGTTGTAAACTAGGAAACCTTTTTCGAAAATGGTTTTGAAGATTCACCCGTGTAAACCTTCTTCGAAACACTCACTTCCGGTGTTGAAAAATTTGAAATAGGAGCTTTTCCTGTAATCCTCTATATGAATCGACTCTATCACTACAACTATAACAATATAAGAACGTGATACTCAAAGTATTAAAGAAGTGATATAGATGAGAGAATATGGATCGTATGTTATAACTTTAAACTGAATGTTTATTAACTTGTGGAGAAAGAAAACAAATGCACTTGAAGCACACACACACTCTCACCTACACAACACTGTGAGGAACACATGATTTTGTGGTGAGAGTGTGTTTATATAGTGAACATGGGACGCCCTAAAGAGGCTTTCTTTGGGCTTTGGTGGGCTTTGTGTTGGACTTGGACTTTTACTTAATACATGGACTTGTCTAATACAAACTAGCATAGTCCAACACAAAGCTTACTTAGACTATTTTGTTACACATGATCGACACAAATATTACAAAGTTAATATGAGATAAATGACCATCACTTTAATATAATTTCAATGCTAACAATCTCCCCCTAAGGGATGGTCATTTCAATGATGCTCCCGGTGATAGGTCTTTTGTCTTCAATGTCTTGATCTTTGTGTGTCGATGTAGAATAGTCTTCATTCTTCGTTCCTTCATGCTATGTGGTCTTCAAAATAATCGTCTTGATGTAGTTCTTGCCTTGATCAACATTTTCGTGTGGTGATGCGTCGTGTCCTCCAACATACTCATACATCTTGGACTTTATACTTATGCTAACAATCTCCCCTTATACTTTTCTCATTTGATATATGAACTTGTTCTTGACATCTTGATTAGCTTTTTGACTTTGTTGTTAGACTTTGTCTTTAACTTGATCCTTTTGTCTTGAACTTTTACACTTGAGCTTTGTTGAGGAAGATCTTCATAAGTATGAGTATGCTGAGGTGAAGATGTTTGATGTATCAGATGATGGTTGATGGACTTTCGTCAGTACCTGCATAAAACAGTTAGCAATAATCATCCAGCGCTTACAGGTTCAGATTTTGAGATTGTTAACAACATAATGTGAAAACTTTCTCTAATCTGTACAAAGGCCGTTCTGAATCGGATACCCCTGAAAGGGCTTACACAGACACACCGAAGTGCACCCACGATTTAGTGAGTCGCTGGAGATCACCCCACTACTGTAGACCGTTTAAAGCACGTAACCATCATGATATAAATGGCAAGATCCAAAGATCTCATTAAGACTCTTGTACACCTTGTGTCCTTTTTGGTGAACACAAGGGTATTCTTATGGAAGTGTTCCTAAGAGATTTTTGATGAATTTCATTGGCTCTAGACTCAATTGTTCGTTTTGGTTTTAGTAGTCGGAGGCATGGAGCAGAGTGCCACCTTTTCAATATCAACACATCTCGGAGTAAGAGGCCGATAGATTATGCAGTGTTCTCCGTGAGAAATGAAACAAATATCTTTTAAGAGATATCTGAGTGGCTAGGAGGGGTGGTGCAGCGCGTCACTGGGTCCATGACGTCTTGTCTTCAAAATCAGTATCATCCTTGTGATAACCGATAGCAGATGTATTGACCTGGTATCTGCCTTAAGTTTTCATGGAGGGCTATTTCTTTTCACCTTTTCATTAAACTTTTCTTTTTAATTCTTCAACCCCTTCTTTCTCCTTTCTCATTTTACTCTTTTTTTTTCAATCTTTACTAAGGACTTCTAATTCTAATATATTGGAATTGTCCTTGGGTAGATCCCTCCAGCTCTGGCGGATCATTGAATATAAACCTAACCATAATCACCTTATTACTCCATGATTATCCTAGATTTCTTGATCACATGCCATAAAACCTTTTTGTGAAAGTCTCTCAAAGTGTTTATGAATAAACGACATTTTGGTTAACACTTCGAGAGTTTTGCATTTTCTGATATACTCCCCCTTCACATGTGCTCATGCATTTTTTAAGATAAATATGCACATGTTGGGTAGAGTTCGCACACTTTGAAATGATTGATTTTCAGTTGACATGACCTTTGCGAGACACGTTTACATCACTAGTTAGACTAGCTTGAAATTATTACCCGTCCGGTCATATCAGAAGATCATCTCTCGAATTGGTACATTCTACTCAGACAAGTCCTTTGCGAGACACGTTTACATCACTAGTTAGTCTAGCTTGAAATTATTACCTTTCCTAGACAAGTCTTTTTGATTACTGACTTTTGATTTTCCGTCAATTCGAGGGTAAAATCTTGAGTCTTTTTGTCGAGCTCTTTTGAGATTCAATCCACGATCTTTAAACTTTTGATCACATTTTAATCACGTCTTCTCCCCTTCAAAAATAGCATGCAGTGATATTTTTGATATCACCTGATTAAAATGAGAGCTTTTTGGTGAGATAGACGGATCATTTTAGCATGATTTGGAACATTTTGTTTTTCTTTTTATACTCCCCCTTAAATAAAGCATATTTTTTAAACATTCGAGTTTAAAATTATTTAAGGATATAGAGGGAGTTATCTTTTTGAAAAATCTTGAGCATAGAATTTGGAGAAATCTTTTGAAAAATCTTGATCATGTGCTCAAGAATTTTTTAATTTGCCATTAACATTGCGAGTCCTGATCTGAAATAATTAGAAGTCATCAATGTAGCCCGGGTTTCGTACTGAAATGTACGAAAGCCGTCATTTAAGTGCGGGTTCCGTACTGAAGTATACTAAAGCCATGAAGAAATTTTGAGAGACGACATGTTTTAGAAAACTTTAAATGAACTCTCGCTCAAGCATCTGTGCATGTCCGTATCATTGTTGAATGACATTTCTAGATAAGTACAGAATATTGATTATACGAGAGACATGTCGTGAGAAGAATATTGTTTTCTTTTTGATTTTATATTGTTTTTGTATTTTTGAAATTTTTCTATTTTTGTATTTTGTTTTTGTGGGTTTTCAAATTTTGTATTTTCTTTTTGTTGGTTTTTCAAATTTTGTATTTTCTTTTTTCAGAAATATTTACAGCGAAGCTTTTTATGATAAAATTCAAGAAGTTTCGAGAAGACTTTCTAACTCATCGGGAGTTAGGCTTCACATGCCAATTCGTCGAACTAAGTTATCAAACCTTTCTTTTGGAAGGGCTTTAGTAAATAGATCGGCGAGTTGGTATTCAGTCTTGACAAAAAATAATTCAACAGTACCCTCTTCGACCTGTTCCTTTATGAAGTGATAGCGGACTCTAATAAGCTTGGTCTTCGAGTGTTGCACGGGATTATACGAGATGGCTATGGCACTTTTCGAATCACAATAGATAGGTATGCGGTCGAAAGAGAAACCATAATCTGTGAGTTGTGTCCTCATCCAAAGAACTTGGACACAACACGCAGATAGAGACACATACTCGGCTTCTGCGGTTGATAACACCGTACAGTCTTGTTTCCTTGATGACCAGCCTACTAGCTTTTCTCCCAAAAATTGAGCTCCCCCGGATGTACTTTTTGCGGTAACTTGGCAACCAGCATGGTCGGCATCTGAAAAGGCTGTTAGTGTAAACTCCGAATCCTTCGGATACCAAAGTCCCATATTGATGGTTCTTCGTAGGTACCGGAAGATCCGTTTAACCTCTTGGAGGTGAAGTTCGGTAGGCCTTGCCTGAAACCGTGCTAATAAACAAACAGCAAAATGTATATCGAGTCGACTAGCAGTTAAGTACATGAGAGAACCAATCATGCTCTGATATTTCTTCGGATCAATGGGTTTCCCATATAAATCAGCACCTATTTTGGGTGAAGCGACCATTGGTGTACCAACAGAGTCACAATTTTCCATTCCATGTTTCTTTAAAATCTCAATTGTATATTTAGCTTGATTTATAAAAATACCACGTGGGGATTGATGAATTTGTAAACCAAGAAAGAATTTTAGTTCCCCCATCATGGACATTTCAAATTTGCTTTTCATGAGATTTTCAAAATGTTTTGAATGTTTCGGATTAGTGGACCCAAAGATTATGTCGTCCACGTAAATCTGAACAATCAAAATGTCATCTTTGAATTTTTTAGTAAACAAGGTTGGGTCAATTGTTCCTTTGGTGAAATGATTTTGAAGTAGGAAAGATGGTAACTCATCATACTACGCCCTTGGGGATTGTTTCAAACCATATATAGCTTTCTTTAGCTTGTAGACGTTGTCGGGATGATCTTTGTTAACGAATCCATCTGGTTGACTCACGTACACCTCTTCTTTCTGAGTTCCATTCAAGAAAGCTGTCTTGATATCCATCTGATAGACTGTGATGTTTTTGTGAGCCGCATATGCTAAGAAAATCCTAACCGCCTCAATTCTTGCTACAGGTGCAAATGACTCCTCAAAATCTATCCCTTCTTCTTGTCTAAATCCCTTGGCCACTAGACGAGCTTTGTTGCGAATGACAGTCATTTCTTCATCCTTTTTGTTCTTCCATACAAAGTTGATCAGCAGCTTCAAATTCCCGGTCATGTGCTTGGAGCAACCCGAGTCGACGATCCAAAGAGAGATTTCAATGACCTGCCAAGAACAGAAGATTTTTCATTTGGAAACCGTTTAACATTTGGTTCCATGGGGTTAGATGTAACAGATGAATCACACTTAGAGATGGTTTACATTTTTTCTTTTGGAACATGTTCTAATTTGCCATTCTTAAGTGTAAACATTCTACCCGTTGGTTTCCATGTACAAAACTTAAGATGGTCTTTAGGCAATATGCTACTAGTGGTTGACCTAGCTAGTTTAATAAGTCTTTTAATATATCTAGATATAGCACTAGTTCCTGGAGGCACATTTTTCTGTTCAGGCATAGCATTCACATTCACATTATTAGAAACAATATCATCACAAGCATTTTCAGATAACGATTTCTTGCACATTAAACAAACAGAGTCATTACATGCACTTGAAATAGTGTTCTTAACATTACATCCAGATGACATAAGTTTCTTATTCGAAAGCGATAAATTCCTAGGGTGTTCTTCTACTTCTTCCGTTTTATTCTTGCTTTCACTCTCAGAGACAGGCGAGACTCTATTCCTTGTATTGCTCCTAGGCTTTGGTCTGCTGCTCCTAGAGGTACTTTCTAATCCTGTAGAAGGTAAGACACACACATTAGGATTTATCTGGTTGTCCTTTGAAATTTTCGCATTACTAGTCTCTTTTGGATTAACTTTCACACTTTTGTCTATCGCCCTATATGTTTGAGATGTAGAGGTAGACGCAATAGTGGTACTAATCCTATAAAGGTCAGGTGCTATCACATTTGATGTTTCGACAACTACTTTCTCTTTTCTTTTCTCATTATCCTTAGGCAAGGGTGATGAAATAGACATTTTTGGTCTAGCAACTGGTTTATCCGGAGTTGATGGTTTTGTACCCTTAGTTTCCTTACCCATCCCTTTTTGACTTTCAAGCTGAGACTTCAAAAGATCAATTTGTTCTTGCATGTTTTTATAAGAATGCTCATACGACAATTTTTCATACTTGCATTCTTCCTTTTTCCGATCAAGTTGTTTAAAATATGTTACATTTTGTTTTTCAAGCTTGGCAAGCGCATTTTCATATTTTTCAACAATTTTAGAAGTCTCAGCTCGAAGTCTTTCATCATCCTCTACAGAATATGTTTGATAAATAATAGACATAATATCAGTCGATAGAGCTACTTCGAAGAGAGTGTCATTGTGTTTTTCCAAAACTTTGATGTGTTCAATGTTTTCATTAGCTTCCATCACCAGGGATTTGTGGTCCTTGACAAGGTCAGATGATTCTTTCAGAAGATTATTTTCAACATTAAGAACTACCGCATAAATTGCAGTAATTGTAGGATTGATTTCCATTTCAAACATCTTTTTATGTTCTGTATGAAAACTTGAATACCAGTCATTGAATTTACTTTTTGTTTTGGATGCCACAATCATTTGAAGTGTTTCTACTCTTCTTTTAAGATCATCCAAATATCGTCTAGCTTCACTCGTGTTACAAGTGTTCTTAGAGGACATTTGTTCGATGTTAGAAAGATGTTTTGAAACAACTTTTCGTTTTGCGACAGCCACTAGTTTATTGAAAAACATTGGTGACTCTTTTTGAACAAGATGAACGCCAGAAATTGTGTTAAGCTTATTATAATCAATTGGTCTAATTTCTGGGTTCATTTGTCTCATTTTGTTTCGACTCTCTTCGGCAAGCTCAATCATTTCATAAGAATCCCGAACTTCGGGAGGATCATGTTTATCATTTAGGACACTAACATTATATAACACATTCTGTTCTTTCTAAGCTTTCTTGAGATGATAAGGGTTTTTACAACCGATAGCCATTTTCTTCATTGTATGTAAAATCGGGTTTGGATCGTTAATTAGCAAATTAATTGTTTGTGTAGACTGACCCATTTTTACAAGCAAATCTTCCAACTTTTTAATGGTTTCTTGTTTGTCAATGATTTCATCAAGAAGATCATTTTCTCATTTTGAAAACCTTGCATTCAACTCTTTCTTTTCTTTTTCAAGATCAGAACAAGTTGATTTTTGTTTAGAAAGTTTGTTGGTTAATTCAGAAATTTCCGTGTTTAAGGATTTTATTTGCATGTTCAACTTAACATCAAGAGTGTCATATTTGATTTGCAAATGTTTTTCTCTTATAATAGAATCTCTATAACCAAATTCAAGTTCTGACTGTCGTTTGTTATTAAATTCAACAGCTTGTTCATTCACTTTATATCTCTTAAGCTCAGTGGTCAATTAAGCATTCGCGGCCTTAACATCGCGATTGACTTGTTTGACATTTTCAATTTCAATACTATAATTTTGCAATAATGATTCAAATAAAGAACGTGTATCCTCATCATTCTCAGTATGCTGAGACTCGAAGCCTCCATTAGGATCCATATCTGGAGTAGCCAAATTTGTATTGCTACAACTTGGGGAGTCCATATATGTATCGAAAGTGGGTGCAGGAGTCGCAGGATACTGTTCATTTTGAGGTGACATATCAAACATTTCATTATTGTGACATGTAGCATATGGTGGCTTAGAGATTTCATTGATATCATAAGCAGGAGGTGCTTCAGAATCCGTATCATATTTGACCTCCTGAAGATTAGCCATGAAAATGCAGTTGGCATCGATATCCTCAAGGTCTTCCATATCATCCATCAAAGCCATGAAATCATTCTCCTCGGCATTCAACTGAAACCCTGCCTTTTATTTCTGAGCTAAGAGCACTGCTTTCTGAAGATACTCAAGATCTTTCTTCTTTGGCTTGGTGGGACAGTTTCTTGCCATGTGACCAATTCCTTGACAGTTGAAACACTTTAACACATTCCCTTGATTCATATTCCTAGCATTCCCAGCAACTGGAGTAGCAACATTCCCAAACTGATTCCCCATATTCTGACCCCTTTGATTTCCAACAACTTGACCCATCCGATTCTGATTACCCATGTACTGACCCATCTGATTACCAACATACTGTCTTGCATTCTGATTACCCATCTGATATCGAGGAGCATGTCCCTGCTGATTCCCATAAGCTCCAACCATCTGTCCTTGTTGACCCATGTTGAAACTCGGCTGTGCAATTTGCCTGTTGCGAGTATTCGATGAAATTCTTTGGTTGTTGTTAGTGGGTGTGGAGTAGCGTCCTTGGAATACCTTTGAGAGAAGAGTAAATGCTTGAGTCAAAGCAGCACTGTCATCATTTTCATCGTATTATGGTTTTGGGTATTGTGGGTATTGTGGTTGTGGAATGACTTGTTGTTGTGGGTAGAATGGTTGTTGTGGGACATATTGTTGTTGTGAGAAGTTCTGAGTGGAAGTGGATGATGATGGTTGTGTATTCACTGTTGTAGGTGTTGGTGCTTAAACAATCAATGCTAGAGGATCATGTTGTTTGGCTAGCTTCTCTCTCCTAACTTCATCTGCCTCTTTCTGGTTTTGCTTCAAAAAATCATAGAGCTGATCATAGTTCACCTCATGAAGATTCTTTGTTTGGTTAACAATTGTGACATATCGTCCCCATTCCTCTAGTAGGTTGTTGATGAACTTGATGTTTTGAACAATTTGCCTTGGAGTCAACTTGTTCCTGATGAGCTCATTCATGAGAGTGCAAAACCTTGTGTAGTAAGATTCAATTGGTTCAGCCGGAGTGGATGTGAACTTCTCCCATTCAGTTAGCAGCTTGTTTTCCATGTCTTGTTGTCCAATTTCTGTGCCATGACAAAGCCTTCGAACTCGTTCCCACATATCATAAGCAGTTTCACAACTGTCAACAGCAGTGTAGATCTCTTATGGTAAACCAAGTTGGATTAAGTGCATGGCTAAGTCATCAGCTTCAATTTGCTTCCAATCATCTGCATGTATTCCTCTTCCTTTTGATCACGAAAGGTCGGTGGAATGAGAGGTATTGCATTTGGATTACCCGGTTCTGGAATCTGACGACGCTTGAATGTTCCTTTCTAGATGGAGTTAAGCAAGAGCCTACCTTGACCATTAGGTTTGGTTTTGATGTATCGGATCATATGACTTGTCCATGGAAGATAACCACCTTTTTCTAGCATGGGAGGACGGTTTTCAGCATCGGCTGCATGGATATCTTGTTGAGTTGCCATTGATGATGTTGTATGATAAAGTTACTTCAGGATCGTTGCAAAGAAATAGGAGTTGTGGGTGATGAAGGTTAAACTTAGTTGTTGTTGTGAAGTTTTGGTTCTTTGTTGATGATCGTTTGAAGTACATGCAATTTAGATAAACTATTACAATTTAGATAAACGTAGTAAATTAAATAAAGTTACTAAATTTGACTAGACTATAATTTAGACAAAATCAAAAGTTCACAAATTCGACAAAGTTATGTAAATTACAATTTAGATAAAATGACAATTTCTATAGAAATTTCAATTTCGACCAAAATTTATACAAATTATGGCAAAATTTCAATTTATATAGAATTATGCAATTCATATAGATTGGTAATTTATATAAACGATCTAACTAATTTATACAAACTAGTAGATATTCCTTGGTCGAAATATTCATCACACTTATACAAGCGAGTGAATACCGAGTCCGCGATCTTTGATGTTGCAGAAATTAAAAGTTCAAATCAAATTTATAAAAATTATTTAAGGTGTAAAGCATTTAAATCAATTGCGATAGAGGACTGAATTTGCCAATTTGCGAATGTACTTTAAACTGTTACAATTTCGATAAGGGACTACTTTTGTCAATATGAGAAAGAAGGCTCCAATTGCTGCTTTTGCGATAAAGGACCATTTCTGACAATTTGCGAAAGTCTTTAGACAGAATTGCGATAAGGGACTGTTCTTGACAAATTGAAAAAGAAGCGTTAGACAATTGCGATAAGGGACTGATTCTGACAATTGCGAAAAGTCTGTCCGAGAAACAATTTCGATAAATCTGTCTGATAAACAATTGCGATAAACTTCTCGGATAACAATTGCGATAAAAGCAGTTGACCAACAATTTCGATAGAGTTGACTTCTGGGCAGAATTGCGATAAAACTGAGTGAGACAATT
The DNA here is from genome assembly GCA_021014915.2 of Artemisia tridentata subsp. tridentata. Taxonomy (NCBI): domain Eukaryota; kingdom Viridiplantae; phylum Streptophyta; class Magnoliopsida; order Asterales; family Asteraceae; genus Artemisia; species Artemisia tridentata. Next base: position 433,979,740 of record CP139504.1, on the reverse strand, counting down.
GCGATAAAGAGAGCTGGCCAGAATTGCGATAAAGCTTGCTTGGACAATTTCTATAACTTCATAATTCCTATAGAAATTATACAATTGTCCAAGCAAATAGATTTTTTCATCTAAATTCTTATAAACCCCTTTTTATCTAAATTCTTATACAAGAAAATAGATTTTTTCAATGTCGATGTAGATCCTTTTTATCATAATTCTTATACAAGAAATGGATAAAAACCAAGTCGCAACTTTTGTAGATTCGAACCGCAAGTTTTAGTAGCCTCTTTGTCTCGATCACAACTTCAAATAATCGAACTAACCAACAAAGTTATCACCTTTTGTTGCCAAAATGATGTAGAACCAGTTTTTCGATACAAAAAAATAACTTTTTAACGCCCTAAGTTTAACAAAACTCACGTAACAACTAAAAAGTTACCACCTTTTTCCTTAAACTTCACGTAAAACACAAAAAGCTTCAACCTTTTTGATTAATCTTCACGCTAAACTCAAAATAAAGACCAAAAGTACTCGTTAAACTAAGAAGAAACGCAACTTTTAAGCTCGGTTTGAGAAAAATGTGACACAACTAGATCCTATTTCCTTGTATGGCGTATTGATACCACTTTTTATCTTCTATATGAATCGACTCTATCACTACTACTATAACTTTATAAGAACGTGACACTCAAAGTATTAAAGAAGTGATATAGATGAGAGAATATGGATCGTATGTTATAACTTTAAACCGTAATGTTTATTAACTTGTGGAGAAAAAAAACAAACACACATGAAGCACACACACACTCCCATCTACACAACACTATGAGGCACACATGATTTTGTGGTGAGAGTGTGTTTAAATAGTGAACATGGGACGCCCTAAAGAGGCTTTCTTTGGGCTTTGGTGGGCTTTGTGTTGGACTTGGACTTTTACTTAATACATGGACTTGTCTAATACAAACTAGCATAGTCCAACACAAAGCTTACTTAGACTATTTTGTTACACATGGTCGACACAAATATTACAAAGTTAATATGAGATAAATGACCATCACTTTAATATAATTTCAATGCTAACATTTCCTTTTGATCGGTTAAGAGAATCAAACTTCACTTTTAAAGCACTGTATGAAGTTCTCAAATCAGTGTATTCTTTTTGAAGATGATCTTGGGATGCCAATTTTGATTCTAAAGAGAAAATTTTTTTCAAAAATTGATCTTTTTTGGCTTTAGAATCATCCGTTTTACGAGCTAATTTCCGTTCGAACTCAACATTTTCTTTTTCAAGTCTTTCAAAGTAATTTTTGAATTTTGTCGTTTTGTTGAAAAAGTCAGTTTTGGCATCCTAAAAATCATTTGTTTGTTGAGCTAAAAGCGTTTCAAGCTCAACCACTTTTGTTTGAAGCACATGATTTTCATTCTCAATTTTATTTTCAAAAAGATACATTTTCTCCCCCTTTTTCTTTTCAAAATCTGGATTATTAGAATTGACCAGGGGATTTGAAAAGGAAACTTTTGTGATTTGAGACTAAACCTTTTTCATCTTCATTGATTCAATCTTTTGGAAAACATTTTCCAACTTTTTATCAGCGAATTCAGACAAGTGAGACTTCAAATCTTGAGTCTCTTTTTTGTTAGGATTTATAAAAAGTGATGGTCATGCGTCATTGTAATATTTGATTAAGTGTGTCATTGTATAATTAATTAGAATAGGCTTTGGGCTTTTAATCTAATAGGTTAATGTTAAGTGGAAAGAAAAGCCCAAAGCCCACCCATAATCCATCAAGGAAAACTAGAAATACCAACTTTCTACTCATTTGGAGAGGTTGGTCATTGCTGGTGCTCATGATTCTCTTAGGTTTGTATTATTGAGTTAAGTGTGTGAATACAAGTTTCTCTCATAATCCACTCTTCTCTCTTTAATCTTATCTAGTGATTAGTTGTATGTTAGGATTGATAATAGGCAATAACAAGTGGTATCAAGAGCAAAATAAAAAGTTCTAGGAATTTTTTTAGGCCGACGTTACTGTTCATCAGGAGATTTAACCGAGTTTCTGTCACTTTCTCTCGAGTTAGAAAGTCTGTGGCTAGAAATTCTCGAGTTTCCATCAGTTTCCTCGAGTTTCTGAAAGTTGTCTCGACATTCTATGAAATTCATCGAGTTTCCCAGATCTACTCGACTTTCTGTGTACTTTATCGAGTTTCTGGACAGCTTAGTCGTGTTTCTCAAGGTTCAAACGAGTTTATGCATAGTTCTCGAGTTTCTAGAAAGTTAGTCGAGTTGCTCGAGTTTCTTGGTTTACTCGAGTTTCTAGGTTTGCTCAAGTTTCTTGGTTTGCTCGAGTTTCTAGGTTTGCTCAAGTTTCTTGGTTTGCTAAAGTTTCTAAATTTGCTCAAGTTTCTGAAGTTTGCTCGAGTTTCTGAAGTTTGCTCAAGTTTCTGAAAAAAATTGTCGAGTTTCTTGAAGTCTAACCGAGTTTGTGATATAACTGAGTTTCTATAGTCATCAAGTTTCTATAGTCATCAAGTTTCTCACAAGTTATCAACTTTATCGATTTATCAAGTTTCTCATCGACTCTTCAAGGACACCGACAAAGGACTTAACTTTAAACCAATCGAAACTCATGAACCATAACCAACCCACTCCTAGTTCTTTAACCAATCCAACATCATCTTAACCATACAACTTTATCAATGGCTACTCAACAAGACATCCATGCAGCCGGTGCAGAAAACCGTCCTCCAATGCTTGAAAAGGGTGGTTATCTTCCATGGAAAAGTCGTATGATTCGATATATCAAAACCAAACACAATGGTCAAGGTAAACTCCTGATTAACTCCATCAAGAAAGGACCATTCAAGCCTCGTCAGATTCAAGTCGCTGGTGATCAAAATCAAACACCTCCCATTCCACCATCCTTTCGTGACCAAAAAGAAGAGGAATACACAGCAAAGGATTGGAAGCAAATTGAAGCTAATGATTTAGCAATGCATTTAATTCAACTTGGTTTACCACGTGAGATCTTTGCTACTGTTGACAGTTGTGAAACTGCTTATGATATGTGGGAACGAGTTAGAAGGCTTTGTCATGGCACAAAAATTGGACAACAAGATATTGAAAACAAGCTTCTAACCGAATGGGAAAAGTTCACATCCACTCCAGCTGAACCAATTGAATATTACTACACCAGGTTTTGCACCTTAATGAATGAGCTTATCAGAAACAAGTTGACACAAAAATCAATTGTTCAAAACATCAAATTCTTCAACAATCTACCAGAAGAATGGGGACGGTATGTCACAATTGTTAACCAAACAAAGAACCTTCATGAGGTGAATTATGATCAGCTCTATGACTTTCTAAAACAAAACCAGGCAAAGGCGAATGAAGTCAGGAAAGAAAAGTTAGCCAAACAACATGATCCTCTAGCATTGATTGCTTAAACAACAACACCTGCAACAATGAATACATAACCATCATCATCTCCCACTCAGAACAACTACATGCAACACCAATTCGTTCCACAAACTGCTGTTATACCACAACAACAATTCTACCCATAAAAACAAGTTATTCCACAACAACAATACCAGCAATATCAAGAACCAGAATTCACAGACACCGATGATAGTGCTGCTTTGACTTAAGCATTTACCCTTCTAACAAAGGTATTTCAAGGACGCTATTCCACACCAACTAATAGCAACCAAAGGATTTCTTCGAACACTCGCAACAGGCAGATTGCACAGCCGAGTTTCAACATGGGTATCAAGGATAAATGGTTGGAGTTTATGGGAATCAGCAAGGATATGCTACAAGGTTTCAGATGGGTAATCAAGGGCAGTATGCAGGAAATCAGATGGGTCAGTATGCTGGGAATCAGATGGGTCAAGCTGTTAGAAATCAAAAGGGTCAGAATGTTGGGAACCAGAATATTGGTAATCAGTTTGGGAATGTTGCTCCAGTTGCTGGGAATGTTGGGAATATAAATCAAGGGAATTTGGTAAAGTGCTTCAACTGTCAGGGTACTGGTCACATGGCAAGGAACTGTCCCACCAAGCCTAAAAAGAAAGATCTTGAGTATCTTCAGAAAGCAGTGCTTTTAGCACAGAAGGAAAAGGCAGGGTTTCAGTTGAATGCTGAGGAGAATGATTTCATGGCACTGATGGATGACATGGAAGACCTTGAGGATATCGATGCCAACTGCATTTTCATGGCAAATCTTCAGGAGGCAAAGTATGACACAGATTCTGATGCACCTCCTGCTTATGATGTCAATGGAATTTCTGAGGTACCACCATATGCTACATGTCACAATAATGAAATATTTGATATGTCACCTCAAAATGAACATCATCCTGCGACTCCTAATCTCACTTACGATACATATATGGACACGCCAAGTTGTGGCAATATTAATTTGGCAACTATAGATATGGATCCTAATGGAGGCTTCGAGTCACAACATACTGAGAATGATGAGGAAACACGTGCGTTATTTGAATCATTATTGCAAAATCGTAGTATTGAAATTGAAAAGGTCAAAAAGATCAATCGCGAAGTCAAGGCCGAGAATGAAAAATTGACCGCTGAGTTTAAGAGATATAAGGTGAAGGAACATGCTTTTGAATTTAATAACAAACGACAATCCGAACTAGAAATTGGTTATAGAGATTCTGTTTTAAGAGAAAAACTTTTGCAAATCAAATATGACACACTCGATGTTAATTTGAATATGAAAATAAAATCCTTAAATACGGAAATTTCTTAATTAACCAATCAACTTTCTAAACAAAAATCAACTTGTTCGGATGTTGAAAAAGAAAAGAAAGAGTTGAATGCAAGGTTTTCAAAACGAGAAAATGATCTTCTTGATGAAATCATTGATAAACAAGAAACCATTAAAAAGTTGGAAGAGTTGCTTGTGAAAACGAGCCAGTCTACTCAAATAATTAATATGCTAATTAAAGATCCAAACCCACTTTTACATACAATGAAGAAAATGGCTATCGGTTGTGAAAACCTTTATTATCTCAAGAAAGCTCAGAAAGAACAGAATGTGTTATATAATGGTAGTATGCTAAATGATAAACATGATCCTCCCGAAGTTCGGGATTCTTTTGAAACGATTGAGCTCGCCGAAGAGAGTAGAATCAAAATGCGACAAATGAACCCAGAAATTAAACCAATTGATTATAATAAGCTTAACATAATTTCTGGAGTACATCTTGTTGAAAAAGTGTCACCAATGTTTTTCAAAAAACCAGTTGTTGTTAAAAAAAGAAAAGTTGTTTCAAAACATCTTTCTAACATTGAACAAATGTCCTCTAGTTGCCATTTTAACATAAGTGACGCTAGATAATATTTGGATGATCTTAAAAAGAGAGTTGAAATGCTTCAAATGATTGTGGCATCCAAAACAGATATGAAATTCAACGACCGGTATTCAAGTTTTCATACTGAACAGAAAAAGATGTTCGAAACCGAAATTACTCCTACATTAACTGCAATTCATGCAAGAGTAATCCATGTTGAAAAAGCAATTTTAAAAGAAACAGCCGACTTTGTCAAGGATCACAAATCCCTGGTGAAGGAAGCTAATGAAAACATTGAACACATCAAAGTTTTGGAAAAACACAATGACACTCTCTTCGAAGTAGCTCTGTCGACCGATATTATGTCCATTATTTATCAAACATATTCTGTGGAAGATGATGAATGACTATTGTTGGGATTCTAGATATGATGAGACAAAATAAATAGAAGAATGAAACAAAAAGGGCTTAAAGTGACAAAGTATGAAGCTTCAAAGAAGAAAAAGATTCTACGATATCTTTTATATTTTTAGTAATTATCTTTTGTAAAACCTAAATCTCTATTATATAAAGAGATCAAGGGTACAGGTTTTTATTATGTCTTCCATAATGTAGATTACTAAAGGTGTGTGTGTGTGTCTAGGGCGTAGTAAATTGTAAACGCCTAGACTAGATTGTAGTTGTGAGTCGCCTCAAGGATCTCTTGATTCCTGTTACAAGATTAGTGTAACTGTATTATTCTGATCAAATAATATTGAGGCGTGGAGAGTGATTAAAGAGAAACTTTGTGTCAATAACTTTGATTTGTTTTAATCCGCTGTGCATAATTGTTCATTGTTATTGTTGAACCCTAAGGCTCAAAACGATCCTAGAAACTATCTTTAGCACGTTCTTAGTTTCTACAGGTGGTATTAGAGCTTGGGGAGCTCGTTACCTAGGGATTCACAAAGTTTATTGGTGTCGACTGAAGCATACTTGAAGAAGGCAAATAATCGGTAAGGTCTAAATTAATTATTCTCGTACAGATTATGATGACATGGCATGACTTAAGGGTTCAATTTACTACGCCCTAGACACACACACACACACACCTTTAGTAATCTACATTATGGAAGACATAATAAAAACCTGTACCCTTGATCTCTTTATATAATAGAGATTTAGGGTTTACAAAAGATAATTACTAAAAATATAAAAGATAAAGTAGAATCTTTTTCTTCTTTGAAGTTTCATCCTTTGTCACTTTAAGCCCTTTTTGTTTCATTCTTCTATTTATTTCGTCTTAACAAATCTAGAATCCCAACAATCTTCCCCTATTTGATGATGACAAAACAAAAAAAGTCATGTACGAACTTCCCTAGACGAAGTAGAGAAGTTGAGATGTGATCATCTCCCTGAATGAAAAAAATATTGTCTTCCTTGTCTTCCCCTTAAGTCATGCCATGTCATCGCAATATTTCTTCCCTTTTTTGTTTTCAACAATCTTCCTTGTCTTCCCCTTAAGTCATGCCATGACAACCGAATTAAATATACCCTTTTTATTCATTCTCTATTTGTTGAAAACCAAAAGGTGAAGAAATATTGTGATGACATGGCATAACTTAAGGGGAAGACAAGGAAGACAATATTTGTTTCATTCAGGGAGATGATCACATCTCAACTTCTCTACTTCGTCTAGGGAAGTTCGTACACGACTTTGTTTGTTTTGTCATCATCAAATAGGGGAAGATTGTTGGGATTCTAGATTTGATGAGACAAAATAAATAAAAGAATGAAACAAAAAGGGCTTAAAGTGACAAAGGATGAAACTTCAAAGAAGAAAAAGATTCTACGATATCTTTTATATTTTTAGTAATTATCTTTCGTAAACCCTGAATCTCTATTATATAAAGAGATCAAGGGTAAAGGTTTTTATTATGTCTTCCATAATGTAGATTACTAAAGGTGTGTGTGTGTGTATGTCTAGGGCGTAGTAAATTGAACCCTTAAGTCATGCCATGTCATCACAATCAGTACGAGAATAATTAATTTATACCTTACCGATTATTTGCCTTCTTCATGTATGCTTCAGTCGACACCAATAAACTTTGTGAATCCCTAGGTAACTAGCTCCCCAAGCTCTGATACCACCTATAGAAACTAAGAACGTGCTAAAGATAGTTTCTAGGATCATTTTGAGCCTTAGGGTTCAACAATAACAATGAACAATTATGCACAGCGGATTAAAACAAATCAAAGTTATTGACACAAAGTTTCTCTTTAATCACTCTCCACGCCTCAATATTATTTGATTAGAATAATACGGTTACACTAATCTTGTAACAGGAATCAAGAGATCCTTGAGGCGACTACACAAACTCTAATCTAGTCTAGGCGTTTGCAATTTACTACGCCCTAGACACACACACCCCCCTTTAGTAATCTACATTATGGAAGACACATGAAAAACCTGTACCCTTGATCTCTTTATATAATAGAGATTTAGGGTTTACAAAAGATAAATACTAAAAATAAAAGATTTCGTAGTAATCTTTTATTTCTTTTGAACTTTCATCTTTTGTCACTTTAAGCCCCTTTGTTTCATTCTTCTATTTTTTTTGTCTCATCAAATCAAGAATCCCAACAACTGTGAGCTGAGACTTCTAAAATTGTGTTAAAATATGAAAATGCGCTTGCTAAGCTTGAAAAGGAAAATGTCACATATTTTAGACAACTTGATCGGAAACAAGAAGAAAACAAGTATGACAAATTGTCGTATGAGCGTTCTTACAAAAACATGCAAGAACAAATTGATCTCTTGAAGTCTCAACTTGATACTCAAAAAGGGCAAGGTGAGGAAACTAAGTTTGCAAAACCATCAACTTCAGACAAAGCAGTTGCAAAACCAAAAATATCAATTTCTCAAAGTGTTCCAAATGTTGATGTGATAATTGATTTGACAAAACCAGTCACTCCAACACCTTTGCCAAAGGAATGTGAATAGGGAAAAGGGAAAGCTGTTGTCAAAACATCGAAAGTGATAGCACCTGGCCTTTATAGGATTAATCCCACTACTGTGTCTGCCTATACATCTCAAACATATAGGGCGATAGACAAAACTGCTAAAGCTAATCCAAAAGAGACTAGGAATGGTAAAAGAACATCTCAGGACAACAATATAAATTCTAATGTGTGTGCCTTACCTTCTACAGGATTAGAAAGCACCTCTAGGAGCAGCAGACTAAAACCTAGGAGCAATACAAGGAAGAATAGAGTCTCGCCTGCCTCTAAGAGTGAAAGCAAGAATAAAACTGAAGAAGTAGATGAACACCCTAGGAATTTATCGCTTTTGAATAAGAAACATATGTAATCTGAATGTTATGTTAAAAGTACTGATTCTAGTGCATGTAATGACTCTGTTTGTTTAATGTGCGAGAAATCTTTGTCTGAAAATGTTTGTGATGATATTGTTTCTAAATCTGTGAATGTGAATGCCATGCCAAAACAGAAAGATGTTCCTCCAGGAACTAGTGCTAAATCTAGATATGTTAAAAGAATCATTAAAGCAGCTAGGTCAACCACTAGGAGTATACTACCTAGGAACTATCTTAAGTTGTGCGTATGGATTCCAACGGGTAGAGAATTCATTCTAGAAAATGGTAGAATAAAAAAGGCTAAGAAAGAACCAGTAAAAACCGTCTATGAATGTGATTCGTCTGTTACCCCTAACCCCATGGAACCAAATGATAAACGGTTTCCAAACGCACAATCATCTGTTATTGGCAGGTTATCGAAATATGTCTTCGGATCATCGACTCGGGTTGCTCCAAGCACATGACCGGGAATCTGAAGCTGCTGATCAACTTTGTATGGAAGTTCATGGGAACTGTTCGGTTTGGAAATGATCATGTAGCAGCTATTCTAGGTTATGGAGATCTTCAGTTCGGGAATTTCTTAATCACTCGAGTTTACTAAGTCGAAGGGTTGGGACACAATCTGTTTTCAGTCGGGCAATTTTGCGATGCAGATTTAGAGGTTGCATTTAGGAGAAATACTAACTTCGTTAGGAATTTGATTGGATATGATCTCTTAACCGGAAATCGTGGCACCAATCTCTATGCTATCGATATTAACCAAATGGCCTCTTCATCACCAATTTGTCTCATGACAAGAGCTGGCAAAACTAAGTCCTAGTTGTGGCAACAACATTTATCCCATCTCAGCTTTGACACCTTAACCAAACTTGCCAAAGACGACACCGTCACCGGTCTCCCAAAGATCAAATACACCAAAGAACACTTATGTCCATCCTGTGAGAAAGGCAAAAGCAAACGAGCAACATACAAACCCAAGACCATACCCAATTCCGTTGATAAGTTACATTTGTTACATATGGACTTATGTGGCCCAATGAGAGTTGAAAGTATCAATGGGAAGAACTATATTATTGTTATCGTCGATGATTATTCAAGATATACATGGGTAAAGTTTTTGAGATCAAAAGACGAAGCACCAGGCATCATCATCACCTTTCTGAAGCGAATTCAAGTCCTACTTCAAGCTCCAGTTAGGATAGTAAGAACCGACAATGGCACGGAATTCACGAATTAGGAGTTAAGAACATATTTTGAAGAGACTGGAATCACTCACCAGACATCAGCTGTTAGAACTCCACAGCAGAACGGGGTAGTCGAAAGAAGAAATAGAACTCTTGTGGAAGCTGCTCGCACGATGCTGATTTATTCTAGTGCACCGTTATTCTTATGGGCTGATGCTGTTGCCACTGCTTGTTTCACTCAGAACCGATCCCTAATCCATCCAAGATTCAATAAAACCCTATATGAATTAGTGAACAACAGAAAACCCGATATCTCTTACCTTCATGTATTTGGCGCTTTGTGCTATCCTACGAATGACAGAGAAGATCTGGGGAAGCTGAAAGCTAAGGGTGATATTGGAATTTTCATTGGTTATTCAGACAACTCGAGGGCATTCCGGGTGTATAACAGGAGAACTAAAAGGATAATGGAGACGATGAATGTGAAATTTGACGAGATTTCACAAATGGCTTCTGAGAGACTCGCTCTAGAACCCGCGCTTAACCCAATGACTTCTAATCATACCAGATTAGGACCCGCATCAAACGCTGAAACTTCTGGACACATCAGTTCAGGACTCATACCCCAAGGAGCTCAGTCAACTAACACTGACAAACCAACAAATCAAGAACTGGAAAATTTCTTCGAGTTTATGTATGATGAGTACTATGGTGGAGCTTCGATAAATGCATCTCAACAACGTTCCGCTGCACCCGCTCAACAACATCAACCACCACCACCACCACCGCAAGATGCATCTACAACATTCGAAGCTGACGCACCAACTCCCTCAACGTCATCAACATCTACTCCAGCAACTCCAGTAATTGAGATTGTCTTACCAAGAGTTGATGAGCAAAACCAAACAACACCAATTCAAGAAGAATCACATCAAAATGATGCTGTGTTAGAAGAAGAACCATTTGAAAACCCATTTGCAACGGAATCTGCTGAATCTTCTTCTAGGTTACAAGAACCATCTAACACGCATTCGTCAAATCCAAGGTACCCTTCTACGTTACAGTGGACTAAAGAACATCCAATAGATCACGTTATTGGTGAACCTTCAAGGCCAGTTCAGACGAGAAGCCAACTCGCCACCGATTGCGACATGTGCATCTTCGCCTGCTCAGTCAGTCTAAAAGAACCAAAGAACATTCGGGAAGCGATGACAGACAATGCTTGGATTGAAGCGATGCAGGAAGAACTTCTCCAATATCAATTACATGACACTTGTGATTTAGTGCCAAGACCAATTGACAAACTTGTCATTGATCTTAAGTGGTTATGGAAAAACAAAAAGGATGAAGTGATGACTGTAATTCGCAACAAAGCTCGTCTCGTGGCCAAGGGATTCAGACAGGAAGAGGGAATAGATTTTGAAGAGTCATTCGCGCTAGTAGCAGCTTTCTTGAACGGAACTCTGAAAGAAGAGGTGTACGTGAGTCAGCCAAACGGATTCGTTGACAAAGATCATCCCGACTACGTCTACAAGCTTAAGAAAGCTATCTATGGTTTGAAACAAGCCCCAAGGGCGTGGTATGACGAGTTATCATCTTTCCTACTTCAAAATCATTACACCAAAGGAACAATTGACCCGACCTTGTTTACAAAAGAATTCAAAGATGATATTTTGATTGTTTAGATTTACGTGGGCGACATAATATTTGGGTCCACTAATCTGAAATATTCTTTCTTGGTTTACAAATTCATCAAACCTCACTTGGTATTTTTATTAATCAGGCTAAATATACTATTGAGATTTTAATGAAACATGGAATGGAAAATTGTGACTCTGTTGGTACACCAATGGTCACTTCACCCAAAATAGGCACGGACTTAAATGGGAAACCCATCGATCCGAAAAAATATCAGAGCATGATTGGGTCTCTCATGTACTTAACTGCCAGTCGACCCGATATACATTTTGTTGTCTGTTTATTAGCACGGTTTCAGGGAAGGCCTACCGAACTTCACCTCCAAGAGGTTAAACGGATCTTTCGGTACCTACGAAGAACCATTAACATGGGACTTTTGTATCCAAAGGATTCGAAGTTTACACTAACAGCCTTTTCAGATGCCGACAATGCTGGTTGCCAAATTACCACAAAAAATACATCTGGGGGAGCACAATTTTTGGGAAAAAAGCTAGTAGGATGGTCATCAAAGAAACAAGATTGTACTGCATTATCAACCGCTGAAGCCGAGTATGTGTCTGGTATGTGTGTAAATAAATACCTTTTCTTGATAAAAAACGGACTTAAAATAACCAAAAACTAACCAAAATGCCAAAGGTATTTGTGTTTTTGTGTTTGTGTATGTGCAGGTAACGGATGAAGCGAAAAGTGTACCGCTTTTAAGGGGTCATTTAAGCCCTAAATCGTATTTATTTGATCAAATATTGCCCTAAATCGTTCCTTTTGTCATTTTAGGTACTTTTGAGGAGAAATCTGGAAAAGGAGGCATTTTGGACGTTTTTGGAGCATAAAAGTGAAGAAAACAACAAAGTCTCAAAATTGTGCTGGAAGTTACCTTTGACGGCGTCAGGATTTACTCCAGACGGCGTCATGGCTTGGCAAGAAAAGGTGGATGTGAAATTTACTCATGATAAGCCAGTGAAAATTGCATGTGAATTCTGACGGCGTCACGCTTTAACCTGATCAAGGGCGTCACGGCTTAATTCAAAGAAGGACGGCGTCACGTTCAAGGTCTGACGGCGTCAAGCCTTGATAAGCCAGAACGGATTTTGGAGAGCTAAAGAGGGACGGCGTCAAGAAGGTCATCCGGGAACCCTAGAAGCGGCGAGGTGACGGCGTCATACTCCATAACGTGACGCCGTCAGATCCAAAAGTCTATATATAGTTTTCTAATTTTTTGTCATTAGTGTGGAACTTAGTGTGGAATTTTTGGGAGAAAACCCTAAGACGATTTTAGCATCTTTTTCAAGGCTTTTTGCCTTGAGATCTTCCATGTTACATTAAAGATAAGTTATCAATTAATCATTCAATATGTCTATGTGTTGTTTGATTCTATCTTGTTCTTGTCTTTTGGTTAATATGTTAGGCTAGATTTATCTTGTGTTTGCTTAAATCTAATGAAACCTAGCTATTGATTATTGGTTATTAGTGTGTTATTAGTTGTATTGGATGATTGTTTATCTATGTTAGGCTTAAGAAAACTGGCTAACTTCCTATTCGGTAACTTGCTTGAACGTCTTAAGAAACATGAACCAAATGCGTACTAAAGGTTTTTATGGTTGTATTTAATGCACAAGCGAATTCTAGTGATCCCATGTTAGGAGATTCCTAGCCGGCTCGACATAGGAGTGAAGTAGGAGCTTGTAGAGTTGGGGAAGTACGTACGCCACCCCACGATTGGTATTAAGGAATACACCCGTCATCCACGCGACTAATACACACTAATCAACCGGTAAAAGATAGTTAGGGAGTAAGGAAATCTAAGTAAACACATTTCTCTACACATAAGATTTCACCAACTTTTTATTTTCAGTTATTTATTTTATTTGCATTTGTAGTTATTTGGGTTAGTTGACTAGCAACTAATTCCGCCCACTCCTTCAAACCCGAGATTTTACTTGCTTTCATAAAAATATAAAAACATAAAAAAGAACCTTCTCTCAACCCTTAGACCTAATTAGAGTAGTCTTTCATACCTAACGAACACTATTCCCTGTGGAGAACGATCAATCCCCCGTACTTACCACTACACTATACTACATCGGTCAGGTACACTGCCTGGTGGGGTTGTAAGCCTCTTGAGATCCCTCGAGAGGTAAAACCTGTTGTAAGGTTGCAAAACCACGCATCAAGTTTTTGGCGCCGCTGCCGGGGAATAGTTATTGTTTAGGTTGAATTTTTATTTTATAGGTCTACTCACTAGATTCCTTTCTAGTGAGATTTTTATTTTATTTTTCTAGGTTTTCTTTAGTCTATCTATTTTCTTCGTGCTTTTGTTCGTATAAGATTTTCATTGACTCTTCCATTCACCATTATGGAGAACGCGAATCCACCATACTACCAACCACGTAATTCACCCACTCCATATGACATCTTGATGTTTAAACAACATAAAGATGAACCTCTCTATGATGCATGGACTCGTTTTAAATATTTACTCCAAAAAGTTCCTCATCATAACTTCGATTTTTGGTCCCTAACTCAAATCTTTTACAATCATGTCGACCGACATGCCCAAAGGGACATTTACCATATTGCCAGCAGGGATATTAGGGAATTAAGTGCTGAGAAAGCATGGGAAGCTATTGAAGAGTGTGCCCAATATTATTATATAGTAGACTACCCAACAAACGTTAGTACAAGTCAATTGAATATAAATTTCCTGGATCATGAAACAAGTTTGTTTGGGGATGAATACATTAGTGTTGAGATACCTAAGTGGTTGTCATGTAATGCCATAGTACAAAACAAACACATAGGTGACCTTGATGTGATGGAGGATTTAGCCGAACATGATCACATTGATCAAAAAGACCTAGGTTTTGTGATTGATGACGTCGAATCTCAAGAAACACATGATGAATCTTTTAGGCAGTTTGAATATAGCAGTCAGAATATTGAGGATGATCCTTATGATTCGGACATAGAAGTTGAGATGCCTAGAGAAGCACTTGAGATACTTGGGAAAATGTTAGGGTTAGATCCTACTAAAACACATGATAAGGATATAGGTGATCTTGACACAAGGAATGATGAGGGAAGTAACATAAGCCCACTAAATACCCCACAAGTCCTACCATCATTTGAGGCACCCACACCGCCCGTGACTCACCCGGAAGAAGTAGAAGGGACTATAGGAACCCCAATTGAAGTAGAACCTTTGGAAGAAACAAAACTAGAAGAAATAGGTTTGAATACTTGTAGTCATAACCTTTCTTTTAGTTCTATGGAAGTTCTATGGAAGTTCCTAGTTTTGATGAACCGGAGCCTAAACCAAAACCGTTACCTAATCTTACATCCTTAGATGTGAACTTAGGAATTGAATTAGGTCCCGATCCACCCATCAAACCATGTAGTCCGGGTAATGTTAAGATAAAGGTAGTAGACTCTAGGCCATGTGGAGTGGAAGCTAATATAGGAGTGAACCGTGACCTTACATACTTACATCACCCATTCATGATTGATCACAAGAAACATTATGGGTTTAAACCGGGTTTATTAGGTCAAGATGGATTCCCAACTAGGAATTTCTCGAAGTTGATAGAAGATGATCCCTTTTTAGGAGAAAACTTTAATTCACCCATTGACCAAAGTGAACTAGGTAAGGTTATGATGAAAGGAGCACACCCCTTTGAGTATATAATTCATCCACCAATCTTTCCTCACGTGGCATACTCCTACCGAGCTGGTGTGTATCGCTACTATCACCCGCACTTAATCCTAAGTGTAGGGAAAACCTCTCCTTTATCCATTAAATAAGGGTAGAGTCAGGCTCATGACTCGAACAAAAACAAGCGCTTCTTGGGAGGCAACCCAAGCTTTATTTGCTTTATTTGTTTGATTGTTTGTTTATTTAATTTTATTTGTTTCCGTATGCATTTCTTATTCTTTTTGTTTACTGTTCATGTCTCAAATATAAATTGTGAAAATGCTTTATTTTGTTTTTAACTTCGTCTTAACTACATATAAAGGTATTTTGCAAAAGATAAGTGTAAGGGAAATCCAAATTTGTTTTTAAGAACAAGATTTAACATGAACGATAACAATGAGATATAAGCATGCATATTAGTATTTGTTTGAGTCAAATGCTTGTATCGAGTCATAGTGATGTTTTGCAGGATTTCCAGGAAGTAAGGTAAAGGTTTTTCCAGAAATTTTCCGGAAACTTAACATGAGAATTTTTGTCAGGTCATTTCTGATGGCGTCAGGGTTTATAACCTGACGGCGTCAGATTTAATTTTCAGAAATTTTTGAAAGTTTTGTTTTCATAAAAGTTTTTATTAAATCTCCAACTTATAATCTCCAGGAATCTGCAAAATTATCATTCCACAAGCATTATATCTTTATATATAGATTTATCCCGCCGATGTTATGCAGGTTTTCGTGTTTGTTTTCTCAGGTTTAACAGGTTATTTTGGACAAGAAAATGTTTTGAATCAAGCTTATGGCGATGCATTAGTCATGGAGCTTTTACATTACCTTGGAAGAAGATTTAACCGTGTAACTTCATTATCCACCGAGCGAATCAGGGGAGTATTTGATTTCATTCTTTTACTTTATGCTTTTACATTTGTTATTTGAACATTGGGGACAATGTTCATCTTAAGTGTAAGGGGGGGGGGGGTAAAAGTACGTTTAGAGAATGCTATTACGCTTGATTTTTGTTTGTTTAATAGTAGATGTGTAATAAAACTGAGAGAAATACTTGTTAAGGTAATTTTAGTGCCAAATTTAAATTTTTTTACAACATATAGGAGTGAAACTTTGATCTTAATGAGCGTCTCACGGATAGGAGTTATATGACTAGCACAAAAACCGTACCACTAAAAAATTTTCCACCCCCAAATATGTGAGGTTCGCCCCTAGAATTGGTAGGAAAAGCATTTATGCTATGATGTGTGTACCGGTAGCACTTAGATTCTAGAACTTGCGTTAGGACCATTCCGAGGCCACAAGTGAGACTACATTCGTGTAGTTAGATTTACTACATGATAAGAGGCATTAAGATTAACCCATTGTTTTACACCTGTGTTTTTGTTATAATTACATTGGCTACATTGGTCAAGTAATTCTCCCACACCCTTTGCGTTGTACTCATTTTTAGTACACGATACCCCTAGTACACCCCTCAGAGCCTATCTTTTCGTTTCGACCTTTAAGCATTTTACTTAAAGGAAGAATTTGTTACACCCCACTTAAATGTACACCCAAATCGCCTTAGCCTACCTTGTATGCACTCATTTTTAGTGCATTATTGTGACAACATTTGTTTAAACCCAAGTTAATTATCTAGTTGATTACATGGTTGCTAAGTTGAGTCATATCCTTGTATATATTGTTTTGGGACGATTAGGACTCATGGGTAAAGTACTAGTGTAATGGAGTAATGGGGAAGAACATCAATTATTACCCCCATATGTGCTAAATGTTTTAAAAAGTACTCCAAGTTTTTCGATTATCTTAATTCGAGTCATTAGAATAGTTATTTGTAAAGTTATGTAAAAGTTTAAGTGTAAGGGGGATGCAATGCCCCTATGATGTATTATTTTGGATGGTAGGGCAAGGGTGTATGAAAAAAAAAAAAAAAAAAAAAAATCGAAAAAAAATCAAGAAAAATACAAAAAAATGAGAAAAAGAAAAAGAAAAAGAAAACATACGGACTACCATCCCGTTTCATTTTATTTTTATTTTATGTTTTTGTTATTTTGTTTTTAGCTTAAGATTGAGTCGAGTCTTGGCTTAGCAACATTGTATAGTACATGTAATTAATCAAGATCTTTAACTCGCCACCAGTAAAATATCCCTTATCCAACAAAACCGTGTTTTCCTTTTCCCTACACCTAACGTTATAACCCATTTAAAAGCCCTCTTTGATAGTTTATCTTAGGTGCTTACGCCTAGTGGAGGAGGTTTTCGATCCTTTCCCAAGCCTATGGTAATCTATTTGCTATGACAGGTAGTGAGAGATATTATCCGTTTCCATTTATGAGATTTATTTTGATGACGCTTGAGAGATGTGAGTATCTAAACACTACTTGTGAGGTGCTAGTTTATAATCTCCGTGCTTATTATGATTAAAGTGGAATGATTATTTGTTGCAATTACTTTTATATTAGCGTTAAATGACCCCTAACTTGTATTTTGATTAGAATAAAAGCGCATTTGCTTGAGGACAAGCAAATCTCAAGTGTAAGGGTATTTGATGAAGCGAAAAGTGTACCGCTTTTAAGGGGTCATTTAAGCCCTAAATCGTATTTATTTGATCAAATATTGCCCTAAATCGTTCCTTTTGTCATTTTAGGTACTTTTGAGGAGAAATCTGGAAAAGGAGGCATTTTGGACGTTTTTGGAGCATAAAAGTGAAGAAAACAACGAAGTCTCAAAATTGTGCTGGAAGTTACCTTTGACGGCGTCAGGATTTACTCCAGACGGCGTCATGGCTTGGCAAGAAAAGGTGGATGTGAAATTTACTCATGATAAGCCAGTGAAAATTGCATGTGAATTCTGACGGCGTCACGCTTTAACCTGATCAAGAGCGTCACGGCTTAATTCAAAGAAGGACGGCGTCACGTTCAAGGTCTGACGGCGTCAAGCCTTGATAAGCCAGAACGGATTTTGGAGAGCTAAAGAGGGACGGCGTCAAGAAGGTCATCCGGGAACCCTAGAAGCGGCGAGGTGACGGCGTCACACTCCATAATGTGACGCCGTCAGATCCAAAAGTCTATATATAGTTTTCTAATTTTTTGTCATTAGTGTGGAACTTAGTGTGGAATTTTTGGGAGAAAACCCTAAGACGATTTTAGCGTCTTTTTCAAGGCTTTTTGCCTTGAGATCTTCCATGTTACATTAAAGATAAGTTATCAATTAATCATTCAATATTTCTATGTGTTGTTTGATTCTATCTTGTTCTTGTCTTTTGGTTATTATGTTAGGCTAGATTTATCTTGTGTTTGCTTAGATCTAATGAAACCTAGCTATTGATTATTGGTTATTAGTGTGTTATTAGTTGTATTGGATGATTGTTTATCTATGTTAGGCTTAAGAAAATTGGCTAACTTCCTATTCGGTAACTTGCTTGAACGTCTTAAGAAACATGAACCAAATGCGTACTAAAGGTTTTTATGGTTGTATTTAATGCACAAGCGAATTCTAGTGATCCCATGTTAGGAGCTTCCTAGCCGGCTCGACATAGGAGTGAAGTAGGAGCTTGTAGAGTTGGGGAAGTACGTACGCCACCCCACGATTGGTATTAAGGAATACACCCGTCATCCACGCGACTAATACACACTAATCAACCGGTAAAAGATAGTTAGGGAGTAAGGAAATCTAAGTAAACACATTTCTCTACACATAAGTTTTCACCAACTTTTTATTTTCAGTTTTTTATTTTATTTGCATTTGTAGTTATTTGGGTTAGTTGACTAGCAACTAATTCCGCCCACTCCTTCAAACCCGAGATTTTACTTGCTTTCATAAAAATATAAAAACATAAAAAAAAAACTTCTCTCAACCCTTAGACCTAATTAGAGTAGTCTTTCATACCTAACGAACACTATTCCCTGTGGAGAACGATCAATCCCCCGTACTTACCACTACACTATACTACATCGGTCAGGTACACTGCCTGGTGGGGTTGTAAGCCTCTTGAGATCCCTCGAGAGGTAAAACCTGTTGTAAGGTTGCAAAACCACGCATCAGTAACGGATATAAGAAAAAAACAAAAAGAAAGGAAAAATGGACAAAAACGAGCACGTAATTTGGAAAGAGCACGGAATTGCGAGTCTATCGTTAATTTTATTTGGAGCATCGAGGCAAAAGAAGAGAAATTTAAAGATTATTTATATTAAGGACTAATGAATTAAACATAAAGAACGATGAGGGACCAAAAGTGTTTAATTCATATGAAGTTTAAAGAAGACAGGGACTAAAAGTCAAGCCAGGGGTGTAAAGTGACAAGTGAGGCCAAAATTGAAATTAATTCCATAACAAATAGTGGTGGGTCCCTTCTCTTGTGCATACTACCGACAAAATTAAAGAAAGAAAAGGGAATAGCAATTTGAAGCCCACGTGTACATCAATGAAGAAAACAAAAGAAAATATATATATATATATATATATATATATATATATATATATATATATATATATATATATATATATATATATATATATATATATATATATATATATATATATATATAAGAAGAGCAGATATTAATTTGGTGCGTGTCACTTCACTGCCCAAAATAAATCCAATCAGGCGCGTGGGGCATTTGCTTTCCCCACTCTCACAGCCACTAAATTATTTCCAGCCAATGCCGAGCCGCCACGTGGCCTGTTTAGCAAAGACATTGTCCACATTCAATGAATGGGAGCGTGAATATTGGCAATTTAAGCACCTGATCGAGCATAAAATTGGAAGCATTGAAGCATTCAAGCATTAATTCAAGGCATTCATTTCTTTCTTCACACATTCAATGAGACTTTTTTTTTATTGTAGCAGTTGTTTTTTTTTAAGTTGTGTTTAGTTTTAACTTATTTTTAAGTGCTATTGTAATAGATTATTTTTCAACTATTTTTTTTTCAAGTACTTATTTTGTAACCAACTTTTTATTAATCAATGAAGCTTATGTTTTCTTTTTTGCTTATTACTTCTTATTCTAATAATTTCTTTACTTTATTTTTCATTTTCTTTTCTTATCTATTAATCTATATTAGCTTAATAGCTTATCGTAGCTTATTAGATTAGCTTATTAATTAGATCTATTAGTTTTATCAAGTTTTCATAAAAAGTTTGCAACTTTTTAAGTTTTTTTTTCTTGAACAATAAGCTATTTAATAGCTTGTTTATTTAGATCTAGTCCTTAAACATACCTGATTCGCGTCTATTTATCGGAGTGGGCAACTTAGCTTCGGGTGGACTTAGATCTAATAGTTTTAGTTATAAAGTTTAAATCTTTTTAATTTTTAGATCACTTTTAGCATATTTATATTTAGTAGCAGTGCTTATTATTGTTTACTAACCTTTGATAGAGTTTGTGTTTTTTTCTTTGTTTCTTATCATCTCTACCGCTGAGGCCGGAGCTTAAGGGTCTTTAAGCATTTTTTATACATAAAGTTTGAAACTTTAGTAATTTTTAAGCTTTTTAGTAAATAAAGTTTTAAACTTTACTTACTAATTAGTGAATAAGATTAATAAAGTTTTAGACTTTTGTGTTAATTTGTGCTTATTAGATCGGGTGGTTTTATTCCTCTCGTTTCTTCATCCGGGTTCTACTTTCTTTGCTTTTTAAATCTTTAGTAGGTATTAATTTTAGTATAATAATCATGTTTATGGAAATATTTGCTATGTGTTTATTTGATTTGCTTAACAAGTATATATTTTTATCATATATTTCTTATTTCCTTGCTTAGTATAATCTAGTTTATTATTTTTAGTTGTTATCATTAACTTTAGATTATTCACCTACTACTAGTTTTATTATTATTTTTGCTTAGCATTATTTAGTTGTTATCATATATTTCTAGGATTAGTTTTCTTCGTTTTGACGTTTTAGGATCGGGATTTCCCGGTTTAAGCGCATTTTTAGTTTCCCTTTACGTTTTTAAGATAGTTGATCTTTGCCTATTTGTTCTAATTGCTTTATTATTTGTCTTTATTTTATATTTTCATATTTGTAGTTTAAAAAAATCCAAAAATCTCACTTTTATCACTATTCACAACACAAATCACAAAATTTCATTCATTCCTTCGTTGGATAAACGACTCGGGTTACACATATTTCCTTTGTGTTTCCTTTGGAGAAATATGTACTATAATTGACGAATCAATTTTTGGTGCCGCTGCCGGGGAAGGTTTGAAGTTAATTTTTAATTCTCATTTGTCGATTCGTGTTTTGAAGACCCTTCCTCGAGAAGTTATCTATTTTCGTTTGTAAATATTTTCTTATTATAAAAAAAATAAAAAATAAAAACAACAAAAGAAATCGTGAAGTTAATTGTTTTCGGATTATCTTTAGATTACAACCTATACAAGTGGTTTAAGGAGGTCTTGACATTAAATTGCAGACCGAAAAGAGATCTATTCTTCTCTTCCGCCACTCTGCGAGTAGTCTCGAGAGAAACGAATTTTGATTGACGAATCAATTGGAAAAATATCGTTTTTCAAGTTTTTCCTTAATATAAAAACCCAAAATCATCATTTTCTTTTTCAAAATTTATTTTAAATTTGTTTTTCTTCTATCTTTATTTTTTTTCCATATTTTCATTCTATTTCTTTCTTTTATAAAAACCATAAAAAATCTTCGCTATCCTCTTAAATGTTTAATTCTTATCTCTTTACCCTCTCATCGTTTAATTCTTCACAATGATCGAAAGATCACCATATCATCCCCATTATCTTCGGACCATGGAGGATTTCTATCGTCCGTCACTTATCGGTAGAGGAGGATCGATCGCTCCAACATCCGTTCCGGGAACCAATTTTGAATTGAAAAATCATATGGTTCGACTGCTTCGACAAAATTGTCAATTCTACGGATTTCGAGATGAAGATGCAAACGAGCACCTAAACAAGTTCATATCTATCACTCAATCCATGAAGCAGAAAGGAGTTTCTCAAGATAGCATTCGTTTGAATCTTTTTCCATTCTCTTTATCCCACAACGCTGAATCTTGGTTTTATACTCTTAAAACCAACTCAATTCATACTTGGGAAGAGATGTTCCTCAAGTTTCTTTCAAAATACTTTCCACATTCTAAAACGGTGCAGCTTAGGAAAGACATTATGAATTTCCGGAAATTGCCCATGGAGTCAGTATTTGAAGCTTGGGAACAATTCAAATCTTTGTTACGGAAATGTCCTGATCACAAAATTTTGCTTCTTGATCAAATCCTAACCTTTTATAATGGCATAACTACGATTGATCGAGACAAAATCATGTTGGCTGCCAGTGGCAATCTCATGCGGAAAACTCTACAAGAAGCTTATGATTTACTCGAAAATATGACACATCATCATTATTAGTGGGACGATGAAGTTCAGTACGACTCTACCACTATATTGAGTGATCATTATTCCGAAAAATTTTCCGCATTGAGTACACAAATTGAGGTACTTGGCAAGCAAGAAAAATATATAAGTCAACATTGTCAGTATGGACCAGGTCATCCTCACACCATTAACTTTACAGACTCCTACGAGGATGAGAGTGATGAGGATGAACCTTTAGTAGAAGAAGACGATCATAAATCAATTCCTTCATTGAGTGGCAGTCCTACTCCCTATTCTGATTCTGTTATCGCGTCTCTCACCTCCTTCGAGGATTGTGATCTTCTCTTGAAAGAGACCGACGCTTTTCTTGCTCTTGATGATTCAATTTCACCGGAAATTGATGATACTTATCTTGATCCGGAGGGAGATATTCTTTTGCTTGAGAAATTGCTAAACAATGACATGTCACCTTCTCTCCCTCCGAAGGAACTTAAAATGGAAGAAATAAAAGAAGTTAAGCCGTTTAACAAAAATCCTTCGGAGCCCGAGTTCGAGAATTTACTTCATAAGAGTGATTCTCTTCTTGGGGAGTTCGCCGATGAACTGGCTCACATTGATCCAATCCCAACGGGGAATGCAGACGATAACTTTGATTTTGAATCAGATCTGAGAGAGTTAGAGTTTTTGCTTAATCCATCGATTGATTCTTCTTCTTGTTTCGAGGAGTTCGCCGATGAAATCACTCACATCATATCTCCGCCAGAGTATGATCACTTTTACTCTAAGGACTCGGAGGGAGACATAACCTATCGTGAGCATTTGCTTATTAAAGACACTATCCCAAATCTCCCTCCTGAGGTGGTTTTAGACCATGACCTAAAAAGGTTAAATGACAAATTTGATAATGATGACGATTTTTTCACAATTTTTATCAGGATCTTTCTTCCCTTAATCACATATAATGTGATTTCTCCTCTTCTTCACTCCTTCGGGAATGAGGATACCGTTTTTGACCCCGGCATCTCCGCTTATAGTTTCTATTTAGTGCCGTGGGCATCTCATCGGAGTGGAACTTTGTAAGATGTTCACTAACTAATAACACAAGTATGTGAGTAGAGATGGATAAAATAGAAGAGTTTTAGAGAGAGAAGTGGAGAGTTTGGGAACCTTGAGAGAGAAAGATGTGAATATTATATTAGAAGTGAAGGAAGGTCCAACCCTCTCCCTAGGTGGAGAGGGGTATTTATACTATTACATATTATGCCCCGAGTGGGCTGTGGAGTGAGCTGACATAGGGTAAAGACCCGACCCACTCCATAAGTTCTATATTAACTAAACTACTACTAATAATACTAATATTCCTACGAGCTATTAAGTGCTAATGAGTACTCGGGGTGGCCGAGTCTTCAGATGAATATTAGTATTCCTAACAATCTCCCCCTAAGGGATGTCACCCCGAAAATAAAATTTGGAATTATAGCACTCTATCCTCTGAATGTGTCTTCATAGCTCGTAGTCTTTGATTCTTCAACTTTGTTGATGTTTGTGCCTTTCAGCAGTGAACTTTTGATGACTGATCTTTTATCTTGGATGATCTTTGAGTATCTTTAAATTTATCATCCATCATATGTCTTCACGTCATCTTGCAGCATCGTATATATGTGAGGTTGTGATCTTTGAGCTTTCTTTGAGATCATCATCCACCGTAAATCTCTGAGCTCATCCATTGTAGTAATGATTCCATGTGATTTGTTGTGACCGTTGGGCTCGCATGCTCACACTTTTCTAGATCATGATAGCTATCATCTGAGTTGCGAAAGCTGTGTAGTAGGTGTATCATCAATCATGATGTCTTTGATAATGAATTGGAAGAGTGAGCATGGAGTGTGGATTGAAATGTTTCTGCTGGAATCAGGAACCACCATCCCCATCTTTATATGAATCTGAAATAAAACAGTTAGTAATAGAGTTGGAGAACGAATATGGTTATGTCATTCGTTCGATGTGGTGGTTGGATGTAACCTTCGGTTCTGTGAAGACCGACCTGTGATTAGGTAGAATCCCCTTTAAAGAAGATTCTCCTTGACAGGAATTTCCAGCTTGTAGCAATTAGTCTTCCAATAAATTAATGTCAGAAACATCATACTAAGCATGTTCTCATACCGGAACATCTCAAAGCAGACAGCACGGTAGAGTGAATCAGTGAATTAAATACCCACTGATTGATGAGAAATTGATTAGAAAAATCACTTGCGTGTCACTGGATAAACATTTTGTGCAACACGACAAGGTTTTTATAAATTGAATTACATTTCTGTCAAAAATACTTTTGTTTGAAAATTTTCACAATCAATGTGCTCGAAACTTTGTTGGTGAGCACATTGAAAGGTTTTCCAAAAGTATCCGTCAATCCATTTCCTGGAACAAGTTTGATTCAAATTTGAATCGCCCTATCGTTTCTTTCCAGTTGTCACAAGCATGATCCATGAAGGATCTCACATGTCACCCACCAAGAGCTTGTTTGATGTTGGCTCTAGAAGGATTTCCATCTTCATTGTGAATACTTTACGTATCACTCGGATGTTCTGGCAATACCACAAGGATAATGTGTAGGACTCTTCATATATATTTTCTTGCTTTTCACGGTGTATGAAACAACAAGTATATTGGAAATGTGTCCTAATGAGATTAATGGATGATCTCTTGGCTCTAGACTCAATAGTGCATTTTGATTTAGTGATCGGAGGCTGGAGAGGACTGCCACCTTTTCAATATCATCTAACTCGGAGTGAGATAGACGATAGCCATGTATTGATCTCCGTGACAAGTGAAACAAGAATCCTTTGAGGGACCTCGAGTGGCTAGGGAGGGTTGTGCAGCATATCACTGGGTCCATGATACTTTGTCTTCAATGCCAGCAATCAACTAAGTGATTCTGATAGCATATGTATTGACCCGGTTTCTGCCTAAAGTGTAAGGAGGGCTTCTTTCTTTTCACCCTTTATCTTTACATTTCTTTTTCATTCTTCAACCCCTTCAGCGCTTACCGAGACTTCATTACTAGCACCTTGTTGGGTTTGTTCCAGTACTAGCTCCATCTCAGTCGGCACTTTTCCCTTATTCACTTTTCTCCTTTTTAATCATTCCTAAGGACTTCTATTCTAACTAAAGGATTGTCCCTGGGAAGATCCCTCCGGTTCTGGCTGGATCATGGGAACTAATACCTAACCTTACCATCCTTATAGCTCCAATACATAAAGTAAAATGGTCGGTCCTTGGTATTCTTTCACAATAGCCATCACAAATCATTCGCTCCCCCTCAATATGTGCATCGATATACAAAAAGGTTTAGCACATATGGGAGAGCCTACACTTGAGTTTCAAAAGATCACATGTTTTATCAGAATTTCATTTTTAAATCACATTCTCTCCCCCGATCAAAATTTTCAAACCAGTTGAGATTTGTGATCCCAATTGATTTAAATATGTTTAGAAAATTTGGGAGAAAAATGTGGTCAGGTTTAAATGTATTCTGATTACGGAGCATACTATGCTCCCCCTTAAGCCACGAGAGAGTGTCACTGCTGATGTTGCACAATGTGTAAAAAGGTGTCAGAAATTTGAACAAATACTCTCCCCCTTAATTAATGACCCGTTTTCTATTTAAAGAGCTGTAGTCATTCAATTGAGCGACAAGTATTTGTGAAATTTAAGTCCAGTTACCACCTTGTGAAACACCAAAACTCTCCTGAAGAATCATAGAATGGAAAGAGTTTATGGTGTAAAGAAGACTTCTCTTCTTGTACAAGAAATGATGCACTGAATCGTACATCAGTTCGAAGAAACATGGATATAAAGTAATCCATGCCTAGGTGAACATCACCCAGTTGGAGGAACAACCGTCTTTTTGGCGACATGCTTTCCCCATTGTAAAGTGCGGGTTGCAGAATGAAGTAACTGCATGCCATTTAGACATGTTTTAACCTGTTAGTATAACTTCTGCTCGAGCTTCATTTAAAGAACCGTGTCATTATTGAATGACATTTCTAGGTCCGTAAATGTTATCGATAAACAGAAGACATGCCTAGAGAAACTATTTTTGGTATTTTTTGTTTTACTGATTTTTTTTTGTTGGGTTTTTATAGGTTTTATATTTTTCTATTTGCTTTTTGTTTAAGATATATACAACATATATACAAGGATATGTGAAGTCAATCCTTTACTCCTCCTCTTCTTCTTGAAGACCCTTGAGTGCATCAGGTGTCAAGCTCTTCATGCGAAGTCGCGGGAGAATAAACTGAAACCGTTCTCTCGAAAGTGCCTTAGTGAAGATATCAACCAACTAAAACTCCATCCTCACGAAGTAGAGTTCGACAATCCCTTTCTCAACCTGTTCCCTTATGAAGTGATGCCTGATGTCGATGTGCTTCGACTGGGAGTGTTGGACATTGTTACAGCAGAGAGCGATAGCGCTTTTGTTGTCACAATACACGGGAATTTTGTTGTATTAAAGCCCATAATCGGAAAGTTGTGATCTCATCCATAGGATTTGAGCACAACAAGCAGACATAGCAATGTACTCGGCCTCTGTAGAGGATATAGACGCGCTTATTTTCTTCTTAGAAGACCAACTAACCAATTTTCCCCCCAAAAACTGAGCTCCCCCCGAAGTACTTCGACGAGTATCGTGACACCCTGCATGATCCGCATCTGTATAAGCTGTGAGTTACATTGCAGTGTCTTTTAGATACCAGAGTCCCATGTGAATTGTGCCATGAAGATATCTGAAGATTCTTTTCACCGCTTCCAGATGCTTTTTAGTGGGCTTAGTTTGGTACCTAGCGCACATACATACAGCAAACAGAAGATCTGGTCTACTGGCAGTGATATACATCAAGGATCCAATCATACTTCTATACTTTGTTTGATCAACAGGCACCCCAGATAGATCTTCATCCAGCTTTGATCTTTCAATCATGGGAGTGTCAACAGAGTCACTTGAATCGAATCCAAATTTCTTTAGAATTTCGTTTGCATATTTGGATTGATTAATGAAGATGCCTCCAGGACTTTGAGAAATTTGCAATCCTAAGAAGAACGACATTTGTCCCATCATCGACATCTGGAACTTAGAACTCATCTCCTTCGAAAACCGATTACATTCACTGGGATCAGACGAAGCAAAGATAATGTCATCTACATATATCTGAACAAGGAGTAGATGTTTGCCTGCCTTCCTGGTGAACAATTGATGAACTCAAATAAGTACATTTTATTACTATCATTTATCCTAATTATCTGACTTGTTTTATTATATTATGTATGAGGATTGATACTTAATCGTTTACTTTTGTAATTCTCAGGTAAAAACAAGCATTTGGTGAAACTTGGCGATTTTGGACTTATTATGGAGCAAAACATGCAAGAAGTTAAGAGTCTACTGAAATGGACAAGATCAAGACGAATCTGCTCCAGATGCGCCGCATCTCACTTATTACATACGGCGCATCACTATCAATATTTCACCAGATACGATCCAAGATACAAGAGGACATGCGCCGCATCTACTTATGGAGTTACGCCGCATCTTCTGGCGGTGTACGAATATTCCTGAATATTATAATCTTGGACCCCACGCGAAGTTAAGTCAATGCGCCGCATCTACTTACTAGATGCGCCGCATCTTACCCTCAGACAGAAACTATAAATACCCCAAGACCAGACGAATTCGAGAGGCATAATATTATATCCGAAGACCGAAGTACAGAAACCTAGGACGAATTCAGTCGATTAAGGCAGCACAAGACACACCCAAACAAAGATACAAGAGCTGTAAGAAGGTGCTGCATGTGTTTAATTCATTAAGTAGTTTTGTTTTATTGTGTTAGTAAACTTTAATTCATCAAGATTGGTGGCTTGTGTAATGTGACAACGGAAAGATTGCACTCCCTTAAAACTGCTTTCTCATTAAGTAAAGTTTATATGTTGATGTCTTTGGTGACTTTTATTAGTGCATTGATAACCTCTGTGTCTAGCTGAGCGTTGATCGGGTCGCCATGCCTCTGCCCTCGCCTATTTATTAGATCGCCTATGCATTCTATCGTCTGTAGAAAAGTAGGAAGAAAGATAAATAGGATAGTCATAAGTAATCATTAAGGGTTTACTCGCCGATAAGATTAGAACCAACGAGAAAGGACTTAATCTCGGTGCGTTGCATCGAACTATACACTTCATATAAAACTAGCAATAAAACAAGTGACAACCTACTTATCTATCATGACAGCCTTCTTATTGTCTCGAGTATTTATCTGTGTACGTGTGTGCTATTCGCTGATTCGTGCCTATTGGTTTAGTTTATTATTTAATTGCAACCAAATCGTGCCAGTCTCTCAGGCTGAACCCCCCTTGCGTTAGAATAGGTTGTGTAGCTAACTTAATATATTAAAATACTGATTAGGATAACGAGATAATACGTTCCACTCTTAGTGATCGACACTCTACTTACCATTATATATTCATACTGACCGGGTACACTGCTCGTTAAGTGTGTGTGTTATTGATAAGTCGGCTAAATATAAATTTAAAACTTGAGTAGGCATTAATACTGCTAAACCGCAACGACATACACGCGCATCAAGTTTTTGGCGCCGCTGCCGGGGAGTGAATTGTTATTATCTGTTAATTTGATTAGTATTTTAATTAGGTTTTTAATTTTTTTTTATCTAACCGCTAATTCTGTTGTGTATTAGATTAATTTGCATTCATTGTAATATTTTGCATATTTTCTGTTTTTGTGTGTTATTTGTTTGCTTTTATTTGTGTTTATTTTCGTGTGTTTTATTTGTTTTTTTTATTTTTCGTATTTTCTGCATACTGCTATCGTTGTTCTGAGCTAAATCAAACGATACGGCGCATCTGATTTCTCAGATACGGCGTATTGCGTTTAATTAATTCGATACGACGCATCTTTTCCCCAAGATACGGCGTATCTGTTTTTGATAAAAAAATTTTTTCTAAACGTTAACGCCATACGACGCATCTGCTTTAGCAGATACGGCGTATCTATTATTTTAATTAAAAACAGTTTTCGAATTATTAAACAGATACGGCGCATCGATCTCTTTCGATACGGCGTATCTTCTGAATCAAAAATCTTATATTTTGAAACGTAACGAAAATACGGCGCATTAACTTTTGTTAATACGACGCATTTAATTTTTAATAAATATCGATTTTTGATTATTAAAATTGATACGGCGCATTCGAATTTCTAAGCGGCGTATCTATTTTCTGAATAAAGTCTGATTTAATTTTAACGATTATAAGATACGGCGTATCCAAGTTTTTGGATACGGCGCATCGTCTGCAGATATCAGCTATTTGTATTCTTATATCCGTTTCTATATTCATTAATTTCTCTTCTAGCGAACAAATCCTACTGATGATTTTACTTGTGATGACAGATTTTGCTATGGAAGATATATCGAAGAACGGATATCTTGCTATGGAGCTCTTGCTTTCGAACTCATCCATGGAAGTTTACGATAATGTCAACTTCAATGTACTCGAGATTGATACGGATTTATTCTCTTGGGAGACCCCTCTTGAAGCTGTTTTTAAGGAATTCATGCGTTTATGCAACATTGACAAAGGGGTATTCTCTTATGACGTATTTGTGAGGTACACTGGAGATGAATTGTCGCTCTTATGGCCTATCATTGAATCCAAAGGATTGAACTGGACTACTATCGAAGAAGATGATGGGAAATTATATCTTGCATACATGGACTCAAGCAACAAAAGCTGTGGTGGAGGCAATACCCAAATCTCTTACATGCCTTATTCCGAACAGTACTGGGGATTAAATGAGAACTATCTGGACGATGATAGAATTTATGCTGTGGCGGAGTTACTATTTCATGGCAAGTTGGTAAGATTGATGGACCTCTCCCTCAATGACTGGCTTGAACTTAAATATGGTAGTCCGAAATTTGCCCCTGCAAATGAAGTTAAGCGGATTATGACTTCATGGTTGACACGTAGTTTTAAGGAGCAATTTAACGAGTTCATGGAGATAAGGAGGAACATGATTGGAAAAGCTTGCTTTGACGTTGACCATGATCATAACAATGATGATTTTTCAGAGTGGTTGGCTAGTAAGTTTAATAACCATAAGAGTATAGATCGAGCTACTAAGGATGCATTATGGGTATATTGGATGAGAGGAGAAGACGAAGAAGTAGAGAGCGACTATGGGTCGTCACTTCATGATTCAACAGTCAATGAGGGCATTGAAGAATTATTCAGAATTGACATTGACGTGTTCGATTATGAGACACCCTTGTGCAAGAAATTCAAGGAATTTAACTACCTTCTTCAAGTCGACAATGATGTGCTAACTGGAGATCTACCAGGATTTAAGACTTATGACGATTTCAAAAACACCTGGTACTACGAATGGAATGACCAAGTACCATGGGTTTGGGATAAACCATGGGAATTTGAGCACATTAATCACACCTGTACACCTTTCATTTTCAAGGATGGGAGTAGTGTTTGGCCGACCTGTGATTATAAGAGTGACGGAACCTGTAATGGGGGAAGTATTATTGGGATGAAACGGGTTGGAAAAGATGTAACCTTTGAAGATTATGAGTGGTACGATAATGTTGAAGACTGCCCACAAAAAGTGGAGGCTTTGCAAGAAAAGGGTAGAATTGAATACTTGAAAGGACTTAAGGGAACATCGGACACTACTTTCTGGGAATGGGTGCATGAACAATTTGATGATTACACGAAGCTTAGTCGACGGCTAAAATGGGAATTGGAAAGAGAATGGGAGGCAATTCAAGATGATTGTAATAAGTCATTAATTGATGAATTACATGACTATTTGATTAAGGATCCTTATTTTAAGTTTGTTGATAAAGACGAGGAAGAGTTCACCAAAAGAAAGTGTCAACTACTTGGGATTCCTTATAATGAGCCACCCATGATTATTTCCGAAAAATTCAAAATCATCAAATATTCTTTGAGTCCAGATGAAGAATATGTTGCGGCAAAGACCAAGAGTTATACTAGACTAAGTCGCACGGAAGAAAACGTCGCAAAGCTATACGGGAACGTCTTTCGGATGAAGGAAGAAGGATGGACCGTGACAAGGACTAAATGATGAGCTGAACGTGAGTCTAACTTGAAGACTCTGGAATAAAGACAAGTGCTTACCGGGAGACAACCCGGATTTATCTTTTAATTTTCTGTTTGTGTCGAGTCAGTCAGGCCGCAGAGGATACGGCGCATCTCAATCCTGAGATGCGACGCATCTCCTGCAATGGTCATATCTTTATTTTTCTGCATTTTTTATTTTCGACTTTAAAACTTTTTATCAGTTTATTTTAATGCGGCGCATCCCTGGTTAAGGATGCGGCGCATCTTCTATTCTGATCCGTATTTATTCCAGGCTCGATACGGCGTATCTTCTTCCATAAGATACGGCGCATCGACTGACCTGATGATTTTCATTTTTTAATTTTTATGTTTTATTTTTAACTAACTACTAATGTGTTATGCAAGTTGAACCTTTCTTAACTTAGGTGTGTTTTAAAGCCTTGGTGGTATTATAGATTCCTGCATTTCCTGTGGATACATCGATTATGAAGCTTAAACGTTCTAATCCACAAGAAAGATGATTTTTGCTCTTATACAAATGGAGGATCATACCGAGCAAATCTCAGGGGAGTTTTTCTGTTCTAATTCTTTTATTTTCCAGTTTTTAACCTTTTATACAAACAACGAGGACGTTGTTTAACTTAAGTGGGGGGATTGGAGAATTAGAACACTTAACACTTACTTGTCCTAAACTTTTCAAAATATGCTTAAAATGTGCTTAATATATCGAAATTTAAAATTTTTTTTTAGCATGTTTTTGTTTAAAGTCTAAGTTGCATTGCTGCACACATGACGTTACTTTCAAAAATTGTGATTTTTCAAAATTCACAAATCTATGAGTGTGCCGGTGACTTGTAAACTTTAGAACTTGGCTTGTATACTATTCGAGACCACCATAATAAGTATTATTTATATAATTGGAATGACTTGTCTAAATTGGTAAATTTCTAGGATTACACCCAAATAGCCATTATATGTTATGTGTTATTAGCTAACTACACTGGTTAGTTAACCCCCGTATAAACCCTTTTGTTACTCTCATTTTTAGAGTAAGATACCCCTAGAAAAACACTCAGAGCCATTCTTTTCGTTTCTTACACCTTTGTTAAAATGTTTCGTTACACCTTTACACCTTAGCCTACCCTGTAGATTAAAATCCGTGGTTGGTTAATTGCTATAGGCAAAGTGTGTTTCCTTACATTACCTATGTTCGCGTGCGTAATTCATTATCTATGGTTAGGTCGGGAAATTGCACAATGCA
This sequence comes from Artemisia tridentata subsp. tridentata, assembly GCA_021014915.2. NCBI lineage: Eukaryota > Viridiplantae > Streptophyta > Magnoliopsida > Asterales > Asteraceae > Artemisia > Artemisia tridentata. Next base: position 433,946,743 of record CP139504.1, on the reverse strand, counting down.
ATTGGAGTGAAAGTAAATATTGTATATCTTTGAGTTTATTTTTTTCGTGTGTTTACTACTTTCACTATTACCGTTATTTTTGAAGTCATGAAAAGTATGGAAAAATTATCCAGAATTATCATTATAGTGATGTGGTGAAAGTTTACACATCTATGTTTATGTTAAAAAAAAAAAAAAAAAAAAAAAAAAAAAAAAAAAAAAAAAAAAAAATCGAAAAAAATGAGAAAAGAAAAAGAAAAAAAAGAGTTGGATGTTTGCTTTAACCAACTTATGTAAAGTTTTGTATTAAGTGGTCGATATCACCACTAGTTGTTGTATATTATATCTATGGATTGAATGGGAGTTGGCAGTTATGGGAACGCCAACTAAGGTTTATTCTTTGATTAAGATCTTGTTGAGTATAATTCGTGTCTACCTAAAGCGTGTGTTTCAAGTGTTAAAGCGTGAGTTATTCTATGATATGAGTCTTATTCATGGGATGGTTGGGATAGTGATTAACCACACTTAGGATTTTAATTTATTTGTTTTGTTTATTTTTTATTTTACACCAATTTGTATCCCAAATATTATCCATACCCTATATTATTCTTGATCCAAACCTTTGATTTATTGAGATTAGGGATTTGAGCAATCTTAAGTATCGTAGTCGTGGATTCGACTATGTATTTATGATTTTGTCGCCCTTTTTGATATAATATTATTGGTAAAGATTACTTGGTCCTATCTTTAGCCTATTCTAGTTAAGGATTTGAGCAATTGCAAGTATCGTGTTCGTGGATTCGATCATATATTTGTGATTTTGTCGCCTTTTCTGGAATTTGAGATCGATAGAGATTAAGGAGAATAATTAACCCTTTAAGCCTAAAAACCCTTTTTACCGCTTTAGACTTGTTATTCCTTGGCTATAGTGGGGGAGATGTGTATGCTTGCCATGCTTATGATAGAATATTCGTCACGACTGGACAGTTAAACGATTAGATTTGCTTTTATCAAATAATTTTATTTAACTTCTAATTCGTTAAGTGTTTGGTTGTGTGATTATGACAAAAATGAATACATGCTTAAATGTAAAAATAAATCCTAATATCTTTTAGGATACATTTTCATAAGATTAATTCTAAGGTTTACTTGGGGATAAGTAAAGTTCAAGTGGGGGGATATTTGATGAACTCAAATAAGTACATTTTATTACTATCATTTATCCTAATTATCTGACTTGTTTTATTATATTATGTATGAGGATTGATACTTAATCGTTTACTTTTGTAATTCTCAGGTAAAAACAAGCATTTGGTGAAACTTGGCGATTTTGGACTTATTATGGAGCAAAACATGCAAGAAGTTAAGAGTCTACTGAAATGGACAAGATCAAGATGAATCTGCTCCAGATGCGCCGCATCTCACTTATTACATACGGCGCATCACTATCAATATTTCACCAGATACGATCCAAGATACAAGAGGACATGCGCCGCATCTACTTATGGAGTTACGCCGCATCTTCTGGCGGTGTACGAATATTCCTGAATATTATAATCTTGGACCCCACGCGAAGTTAAGTCAATGCGCCGCATCTACTTACTAGATGCGCCGCATCTTACCCTCAGACAGAAACTATAAATACCCCAAGACCAGACGAATTCGAGAGGCATAATATTATATCCGAAGACCGAAGTACAGAAACCTAGGACGAATTCAGTCGATTAAGGCAGCACAAGACACACCCAAACAAAGATACAAGAGCTGTAAGAAGGTGCTGCATATGTTTAATTCATTAAGTAGTTTTGTTTTATTGTGTTAGTAAACTTTAATTCATCAAGATTGGTGGCTTGTGTAATGTGACAACGGAAAATTGCACTCCCTTAAAACTGCTTTCTCATTAATTAAAGTTTATATGTTGATGTCTTTGGTGACTTTTATTAGTGCATTGATAACCTCTGTGTCTAGCTGAGCGTTGATCGGGTCACCATGCCTCTGCCCTCGCCTATTTATTAGATCGCCTATGCATTCTATCGTCTGTAGAAAAGTAGGAAGAAAGATAAATAGGATAGTCATAAGTAATCATTAAGGGTTTACTCGCCGATAAGATTAGAACCAACGAGAAAGGACTTAATCTCGGTGCGTTGCATCGAACTATACACTTCATATAAAACTAGCAATAAAACAAGTGACAAACTACTTATCTATCACGACAGCCTTCTTATTGTCTCGAGTATTTATCTGTGTACGTGTGTGCTATTCGCTGATTCGTGCCTATTGGTTTAGTTTATTATTTAATTGCAACCAAATCGTGCCAGTCTCTCAGGCTGAACCCCCCTTGCGTTAGAATAGGTTGTGTAGCTAACTTAATATATTAAAATACTGATTAGGATAACGAGATAATACGTTCCACTCTTAGTGATCGACACTCTACTTACCATTATATTCATACTGACTGGGTACACTGCTCGTTAAGTGTGTGTGTTATTGATAAGTCGGCTAAATATAAATTTAAAACTTGAGTAGGCATTAATACTGCTAAACCGCAATGACATACACGCGCATCAACAATGTAGGATCAATAACACCCTTGGAGAATCCATTTGCAAGAAGGAACTTGGACAAGGTGTCATACCATGCCCTTGGTGCCTGCTTCAAGCCATAGAGGGCCTTCTTCAAGCGATAGACATGAGTAGGATGATCAGCGTCCACAAATCCTTCTGGTTGACTTACATAGACTTCCTCTTTTAAGTCACCATTTAAGAAAGCTGTTTTAACATCCATCTGGTAGACTATCATATTCCGACTAGCAGCATTTGCGAGGAAGATTCTGATGGCTTCAATTCATGCAACAGGAGCAAATGATTCCTCAAAGTCTATGCCCTCTTCTTGGCAATATCCTTTTGCAACTAGCCGTGCCTTGTTCTTAAGAACATCACCATGCTCATCAAGTTTCACTTTAAAGATCCACTTTAGAGCAATGATCATTGCATACTCTGGAGGAGGTACTAATTCCCATACTTCAAGCCTATCAAATTCGTGAATTTCATCTTGCATAGCGTTGAACCAGCAGTATTTGGTCATTGCTTCTTTTGCATCTTTTGGTTCGACTTTCGATAGTACAGAGTTGAAGAAACACCACAGGGCATCAGTGGCTAGCTGTTTTCGAGTAGATACCGGACGAGAGAGATTACCAATGATGTTGTCAATCGGATGATCATTGGTCCATTTTCTAAGATGATCGTGGGGTTGAGAGTTTTGAACAGATGTTGCCGTGTTGTGATCCCCTGAAGTGGATGTGTCTGCTGAATATTCAGGAGCAAATATGTTTTCAAATGGAACATCATCCACATGAGAAAATGGATTAACTTCACAAGAATGGTCATCTGCAGATCCTTGCTGCACCGAAGAAGATTGAATATTTGATGATACGGGTGAAGGACTAGTAGAAGGAGCATCGAGACTGATTGAGACAGATACTGATGGGCCTTCTGAATCATGTGGAATTTGAGCATCAGCAACCAGAAGTACAGCTGGAGTATCAGTGGTAGTATCAATTGTTGTTTGCTCAAAATATTCATCAAACATCGGATCAAATAACTTCTTCAACTCTTCACCTGTGGGAGGTACATAAGGAACTGCAGGCGTGGGATTCTATACAAGACCCGAACTAATTGGTCCTGGTGTCAAAAGGTTAAGAGCGGGTCCAGAACTAGATTGTCCAGAAGCCGGTTGCTCAGACAGCTCATCGAACGTAACATGAATTGTTTCCATGATTTGTCGGGTTCTTTTGTTATAGATTATGTATCCCTTACGATCTGGTGCGTACCCAACGAAGAAACCTACGTCTGCTTTAGCTTTCAACTTTCCCAGATCTTGACTGTCATTTGTCGGTTAACACAGTGCACCGAATACACGAAGAAAGGAGAGATCTTGCTTCTTATTATGAATCATCTCATAAGGTGTCTTGTTGTGAGTAGTATGAATCAGGGATCAGTTTTGGGTGTAACATGCTGTTGCAATTGCTTCTGCCCAAAGAAACATCGGAGCTTTGGAAAATATTAGCATGGTTCTTGCAGCCTCCACCAGAGTACGGTTCCTTCTTTCAACCACACCGTTCTGCTGAGGAGTGCGTGGAACACTTTTCTGGTGTGTTATGCCAATACTTTCATAGAAATGACTAAGTTGTTGGTTGAAAAACTCAGTTCCATTGTCTGTACGGATGATTCGGACAGTTTTGTTGAGCCTTACTTGCAGCTGTTTAATGAGTTTGATGATAACCTCTGGAGTTTCATCTTTTGTTCTCAAAAACTTTACCCACGTAAACCGAGAGTAGTCATCGACTACCACAAGAATGTATTTCTTCCCGTTTATACTTTGTACTCTCATTAGACCGCACAGATCCATGTGAAGGGTGTGAAGAACTTCCAGGATGGTGTTGACGGTTTTGGGTTTGTGGGTTTGTTTCTTGCTTTTGCCCAGTTGACATGCAGTACATAGAGGATCTTTCTCAAACTTTAGTCTGGGCATGCCTCGTATAAGGTCCTTGCGAGACAAGTCATTTATGGTACCGAAGTTCAAATGGTTTAAACGACGGTGCCAAAGCCAAGACTTGGTCTTTGAGGCCTTTGAAAGCAAGCAAATAGGAGAGGACCTCATCATTTCTTCAATGGAGATGGTATATAAATTGGTGCCACGACTGCCTTTGAGGAGATCCACACCATCCAACTCTCTGACAAAACAAGTGTGTTTCCTAAAGGCCACTTCAAGATCGGAATCACAGAATTGACCAACCGAAAACAAGTTATGCCCTAGTCCTTCCACATAGTATACCCGAGAGATTACACTGTCCCCGAACACATAATCTCCATACCCCATAATTGCCCCAAAGTGGTCGTTCCCAAATCTAACTGTCCCGATGAACTTTTTCACGAAGTTCTTGAGCCGTGAGCGATCCCCCGTCATATGTTTTGAGTAGCCTGAGTCCAAATACCAAAGGACGATTTGTACGACCTGTATTCGAAAACAGACAACGATGGATAACTGAAATATGTGGATCCCCACGTGCAGTTGGGGTCCGTTTGGTTAGCACACACAAATTCAGGAGTTACAGGGTTCACAGATGCTGTTGTCATTTTAGTAGAGGCTACCCTAGATGCAGCAGATGGCCTAGATGGAAGGCATTGTGCTTCTAGAGTCAAAATTCGACCAGTTGGTCTCCATTCCTTAGACTTCACAATCTTATGATTATTCTTTCAAGGTAAGGGACACTGGTTTCCTAAAGTGAACTTCCTTCCAGTGGGTCTCCATTTGTATCCAACATTAGCAAACGTTTTTCCTGTTGCTTTCCAAACTTTCTTACATGTTTCAGGTCTCCTAACATTCATAACATGGGGTTGTTTGGGAGATCTCAAAAATGACATAACACATCTATCGTGATTGCCAGAAATTAAACATTCATTACATGTCTTACAAATAGCAATAGAATTCGAATCAATTACAGTACTTTTAAGACAGATACTAGAATCAACACTGTTCTTTTTCATAAAAACAAACTTATTGTTCCTAGGATAGGCTTCTACTTTCTTCTCACTATCACTTTTAGTCGGCGCAGTCCTATCATTCTTGGTATTGCTTTTAAGCATTGACTTGGTAGCTCTAGTGACTTGTTTACTCCTGTAGAAGCAATAAAGGGAGCATTAGTTTGTTGTAGTGCCATTTGGTTTTCTAGTTTAGATGTGCTTGGAATAGATGCTTTCTATGTTTCATCAAAAGTTGCATGCTTGCTCTTAATTGTGGATGATGATGCAACAATTCTATCTCTTTTGTTATCGGTCTTAGGGCCAGTCCCAATGGCATATTTTAACACTTCTTGAATCCTTTTTGTGAGAACACAAGCATACACAACTGCCTTATCAAGTGGCTTTTCTATTCTGTCCTCTTCTACAACCTCACGAAGTGTGTCAAGGCCTTCCCTAAGGTGATGGAGATATATTTGATGGGCATGTCTATTGTTTCTAAGGGGAAATGGAATAGGCCCAACATCAACATCATACATTTTAATAGCAAAAACCTTTGATGCAACACAATCACAGGTGATACTTGGCATTTTACCTTTCACCTGAGTCTTAAGATTCTCAATTTCATTTAACAAAGAAGTTATCTTTTCATTATGACTCTTTCGTGTAACTTTAATCGAGTCATATAACTCTTTGTAATGCTGTTTAATCTTAGAGTTCTCAGCTCGAAAACATTCATTTTCATAGTGTAACTTATTGATGGTGTCTTGATAGTGAAAATTCTTAGAATCTAAAGACGAAGGTTTATTGGTGCCATGCACATCACACTTGTTTGATTTTAATTGGGCAATTTGAACCCTTAATAGCCGAATCGTGTTTGTGTGAGATTGAATTTTCCCATCCCATTTGCTTAATTCAAAATACGTATCAAACTCAGGAGCATCCACAGATGTCTTTACATTTGATAGTTTACATTTTTCTTCTAAGTGTTGATATTTTAATTGTAAATTAAGATACTCAACCTCTAGTTTTGAAAAACGTTTAACCATGTTGTCATGGTCAGTATTTTGAATTTGATCAAGCAATTTCAAATTCTCCCCCTTAAGCTCAACAACACGATTCTGGGTAACATTCAAAGCAATAAAATACTCATGAAATTAACAAGCAGATAATGCAGAATCAGTAGCAGTATAAAATAGATCTTGTGCAATACATCTAGCAATCAAATTCTCGTTTGTGATGAGAATGTTATTTCTTTCAATCTCACGAGTCTTAAGTTCTATCACATTTTGAGTTACCTCATTTTCCATATCTTTAAACACTGCTTTCATTTCATTTACTTCTGTTTTAATAGTATTTTGCATCCCTTCAAAATGTTCTTTGAGTAGTTTAAAGAATGGTATGACCTCAGTTAATCAACACCTTTTTGTATGTTCAAAACACCTTTCTCCCTCAGTTATTCCTGTTCATGTAATTCCCTTCTTACATGTTTTATCAAAATCAGCAAATAGTTGACAAAGTACATATATGCTAATTAAGGTTTTACATTCAGTGGGAAGAGTCAAAGGAACCAAATGTCTAGGTGTATTGGGAGGATACACCGTCGCAGCAGCAATTTTCCTAAGGGATGGGGTTTTGGCTTCAAGCTCATCAGTTTTTTTCTTTTCAGTATCATACTTCCAAAATATTTGTTCAGGCGTTAACTTCTTTTGAGGTGCAAACACGGTCAATCGATTTTCCATATTATAATCATGGGGTTTGATTATTATTCGATTGGCTATGCGGATGGGATCCTTTATTTTCTCATTCACTCTTTCTCTTTTCCACACATCTATTTCATCATTCTCTTCTGATGATGAGTGGTCAGGTGGGGTATGATCAGGCGTAAACATCACATTAGCATCATACAATGCGGGTTGGGCCATTTTTGCGTTCCTAAGGTACGCAGACTTTGGTTCACCTATGGTATTCTCACTATGCTTATCACTCAGCTTTCTGTGCTTGTATATCATTTGAGCAGTCTGTCTGGTTTGGTCCTGTGTGTACAACTTATCTTCAAGCTTATTCTTTAGGGTTTTAAGTCTGGAGAAATCATTTAAGAGTTGTGTTTCTTTATCTTTGAATTCTTGCTTTAGAGTATTTAAATTTTTTTGAACTTCCTGTTTTTGCTTAACAGTCTGATCCAGCTGACTTTTAAAAGAATTCAACTCTAGTTTTAATGTTTCTTCCCTAACATTACGCTCTGTTATAAGTGTACGCATCTGACTTTCCATTTTCTGCTCACGCTCTGTTAGTTCAAACTTAGCACGCTGTTCATACAAGGCCACTTGATCTTTTTATAAATGTTTAATCTAGTGGTCAAGGTATCATTAGTGACAAACACAGTGTTTTCATGAGACTCACAAGTATTATCTACAGCACAAGTATTATCTAAGGCACAGACATTATTTACAACACAAGCAATGTTTTTAACAGAAGATGCACCATCTTGTACATCAGACATGTTGTTGTGATTCACATATTGTTCATATGGAATAATATTACTATTTCCCATGTCAACAGTATCTAAATCAACCACATCTGTCTGTTGTACTTCGTTGGGAATCTTCTGTACATCAACCACGTTATATGTGTCATAAAGTTTTAGTACCTCAGAGATCACAGATGTGTTGGAGGAACCAGCTTGTTGAGGTGATGAGACAACAGAGGACAAGTTAGCCATGAAGATCGTTTGAGCAGTTGGTTCTTCATCCACATCAGAGTCGAACGCATCACAATCATCGGCTTTGAAGATGTTCGGATCATTAAGTGCAAGGTCCTGAACTGGCTGTTCGTCCACATCAGCATCAAAATTATTTCCCCCATCACCAGCAAGAAACAACAGTTCTTCTTCATCCAACACAACACCACTTTCTTGTGCTTGCATCAATAACATCTTGTCCTTGAAATAGTCAGAGTTTTGAGGACGTTTAGGATGATTTCAATTCCTAGCAATATGTCCCAATCCACCACAATTGTAGCACTTTGTTTGCCTTCCTTGTCCCTGGTTGACATTTCCAACTCTGTTATGAACATTCCCCCTACCAACATTCCCAACATTCCTTGGATTCCCATTTTGTCTTCCCTGCACAATCTGAACAATAATTCTTCCATCTTCCACAGTAGCCTGATTACATGGGTTAGATGAGTTTCTGAGTTGATTGCATGTTTGAGCAGCTTTGAATTGTTGCATAAGTAGGGACACTTGATTGGAAAGCTCATCAATCATCAGATCAGTGCGAGAATATCTAGAGTCTAGTTGAGAGTTCATAGTAGGTTGTGGGTGCATGGATGATTGAGCAAACAATGACTGATTCTTTGATGGGATGGGATTTTGATATGATTGATCAAGTTGTGGTTGATTGTATTGCTGAACATTTGCAACAAAGGCTAGTGGATCACTTGGTGCAGTAGGATTGAGTTTTTCTCTCAACAGACGATCATAAGCAGCATGTTTCTCATGTTGTTGCAGGTATGCATACAACTGTTCATAGTTTGTGTCCCTTAGACCTTTGTTGAGTTTAACTGCGGTAACAAATCTGTCCCATTCTGGTGTCATGTTGTTCACAAACTTTGAGTTCAGTTGGATGTTCGGCATAGTCATTCTTATGATTCTCATATCGTTCACCAACTTGTGGAACCTTACATAGTAGTCTGTGATATTCTCTCCTTGGTTCATTTTAAAATGCTCAAACTCATCGTATAGTTGTGACTCACGATCTTCTTTTGTGAGTTCTGATCCAGCCAAAAGCATCTTGACATTGTCCCATACTGCTTTTGCTTCAGTGTTAAAATTTATGAGTTTGTAGACATCTTTAGGCAGACCTTGAATGACAATGTTGGAAGCTCTAATGTCAGCATCATACCTCTTCATTTCCTCTTCAGTCAGATCATTGTAAGTTCGAGGCCTGTCTATTCCAAATGTCACAGTTCCATCATCACCAGTGGTAACAACGTCTCTGGTAGTACCCATCTGAAATGGTCCTTCATCAATGGATTTAAGGATGTTGAATCCATTTTCTTTACCCAAGCAGTAGAGACGAATTCTTTGTGCCCATGACTCGTAGTCAGTCCTATCTAGCATAGGAGGACGAGTATCGGACCCAGCAGCTTGTATATCATCAGATGCAGTGCTTGTCATGATTTGGACGGGATTTTACAACTCTTGTGATTTAAACCGAGAAATTGATGCTTTCGCGGGATTTTCTAAAATTAACAAGAGAAACCGTAATCTAAGAGTGAATTGCAAAATTGATATTCAAAATTCGAGTTACAAAAATCAAATCTTAATTTGATCAAATCGCAACACGTCAAGTCACAGATTGTCAAATCGCAACAAGTCAATTAGCAATCAACCAAATCACAATAAGTCAAATCGCAAGTGTCAACTCGCAACGTCAAATCGCAACTGGTCAAATCACAATCAGTCAAATCACAATAAATCAAATCGCAACTTAATCAAATCACAAATAATCAAATTACAATTTGTCAATCGTAAGTCAAATCGCTAAGATCAAATCGCAATCACTCAAGTCACAAGTTACAGCCTTAAATCGCAACAGAGTGAGCTCAAATCGCAATAAGCAAATAGCAATCAGACAACCCAAGTCGCAACTATCAAATCGCAACAAGAACAACTCAAATCGTTAGAGTCAAATCGCAACTCACAATCGGACAAACTGTCACTGTCTCGTCAAGTCCCAACCCACAATCTGCCAAACCTGTCGCTTTCTAGCGATTTGACTTCTTTTTCCCTTTTGAGTAATAAGTCAAATCGCAAACTCCAATATATACCAAATCGCAACTACCAATTTCCCAACTGATCAAATCGCAGCGAAGAACTTCTGGGCGCAACTCAAATCGCAGCCAAGAACACTTTTGCAAACACCAAACGATTTGACCAAATACTCCACAAATCGATAGAAACAACCAACCCAACAACAAAACAACGCTTATGTAACAATCTTGAACAAGAAAGTACACGGTTTTCACAGATTTAACCACAAACAAGAATCGTACACGTGATTTTCCTAAAAAAACAATACGAACCAAGAAATCCAAAGAAAACAATTCGAACCAAAGACCCTAAACACAATCAATGAAATCCGTGGACATGAACTCATATGAACCTAACCATGGCTCGTGATACCAATTGTAAGATGTTCACTAACTAATAACACAAGTATGTGAGTAGAGATGGATCGAATAGAAGAGTTTTAGAGAGAGAAGTGGAGAGTTTGGAAACCTTGAGAGAGAAAGATGTGCATATTAGATTAGAAGTGAAGGAAGGTCCAACCCTCTCCCTAGGTGGAGAGGGGTATTTATACTATTACATATTATGCCCCGAGTGGGCTGTGGAGTGAGCTGATAGAGGGTAAAGACCCGACCCACTCCACAAGTTCTATATTAACTAAACTACTACTAATAATACTAGTATTCCTACGAGCTATTAAGTGCTAATGAGTACTTGGGGTGACCGAGTCTTCAGATGAATATTAATATTCCTAACAAACTTTCATGTGCTTCAATGTTTATCCAAACCTCTTGAACGAAATTCCGATGAAGATTTTCTTTTCCACTTGCTCCCCCAAGAACAATTAAATTCGGGGCGAGTCAAGCTATATGACTCGATAAAAAACAAGCGCTTCATGGGAGGCACCCCATGCTTATCCTTCTATCTTCTTTCTATTCTCTTTCTAATAAGTGACGTGAGGAGGTCCTAACTCTTCCATTTCTCGTGTTTCGTGGTTGTTTGTGATGTGTCCAGGATTTGCCCGAATAATGAAGACTCTCGTGCTCGTGGTTTTGTCTTTCTCCACTCGAGTTTCATCATTTGTTGCTCATCCAATATCCTAAATCTTATCATCTAACATTTATCTTTTGGCATAATTAATAAACGGCCTTAGATTTATGTAGGAGAACCCTTACCTTTAAGACATTGGGGACAATGTCTCATTTTAGTCTGGGGGGTAATCTTTCGATTTGATTTTGCCTTGCATTTTTGCTTTATACTCTCGCAACTCCGTTTTTCCTCCAAAATGAATGAAAAAATTGAAAAAATGAGAAAACTTAAAAATTTTTGCAAAAATATTATAAGTGTTTTGACACATTGTTGACTTTCCGCTGGTTAGAGTAGGAATAAAATTTTGACTTGACCGGGCGTGTTGAGCTCTAGCTTGTCCCCTTAACCTTTTTAATTGAAAGTTGTGCTAGTCTTTTATACCAAAAGCTATAAAACGCGAATTCTTTAAAGAATTTGCAAGTTTCCATAATTGACTTTAAATATGCGCAACTTGATTTTACATTTGGCTAAGCATTCGCGGATCTTATTATTTAAGATTTTAAATTTGCGAAGAACGAGAAATGATAGAGTTGATTATAAGTTGTGATGCTAAGCAATGATTAGTTGGTTATCTTAAAGGCTCATTAGTGTAATTTGTGGTTTTTCCTCCCAGAAGATAAAAAAAGTGTTGTTTTCAAACTTTTGAACTTAGAAATTGTTTTATTATAAACTTTTATACAACTTTGATATAGAGTACGAGTTCAACTTTTTATTTAAAATTTTTGAACAGGCATACTTTTTTAAAATCGGAATAATATTGCAAAAGAAAGTGAGTAAAATCACAAGTATGATGCAAGTATATATATATGTGTTAAAAGAAATTAAATATATATATTATATATATATATATATATATATATATATATATATATATATATATATATATATATATATATATAATATAAATAAAAAATAATTAAATAATAATAAATATATATATATATATATATATATATATAATATATAATAAATAAATAAATAAATAAAAAATAATTAATAATAATAAATATATATATATATATATATATATATATATATATATATATATATATATATATATATATATTTGTGTGTGTGTGTGTGTGTGTGTGTGTTGTGTGAATAAATATGTTGCTTATGAATAAATGTACGAAGCTTGCTTTTTCTTAAATTTAAATTGGAAGTTGAACTAGTATTCGTCAATTTTGTGTAAAAGTTTAACGGGAATTTGGTAGATTGTTGATTTCAAAGACCCCGAAAGCTCCGATACTATTCTCGAGGGTATAAAAACCTAGCCTCCTAAGCTTTGCTAAAAGGACAAGCTGAGAAGAAAGTCGCTACATGGAGTGATCTCACCTTTGAGTCTCTAATCTCTAAATGATCGTCGGTTGTTGCCTGTTTAAGTATTTAATACTAACTTAGTGGGAATATCTAAAATCTTTGAAATCGAAATCCCGCTGATTCCGGTACTATTCTCTGTGAGGTGTTAAAAGCCTGGTCACCTAAAGCCAACTGGTTTGGGATGTGCCGAGAAGAAAGCCGCTACTTGGAAAAGGCCTTTTTGATCCTTAGATTTTGAGGTTCCCGGTAAAGTAGTATTTGACTTAAATAAATAACAACCATAATAATTTCGATTTATGTGATCAAAATTTTGAAAATGAGCAAACTTACCAAACTTATAGAATAATTGGGGAGTGAAAAATTTACAAGTTACATTCATGAGCAGTGTTAGCATCTTAACTTGTATATAACAATGATTTCGTTTTTAAGCTTAGTTTGGGCACTCGTGAATCATCAGGGACGATGAATTTTATCCGTATGGTCACTTCTTTATGAGTTGTGTTTCCTACTCCGTGATCCTAAAAGTTATTATGAAATAATGAAAGTCAACATACCGTCACATGAAAAAGAGAAAAATACCAAAATAGAATAAATGTGAATAAATTTGAAAAACGAGGCGTTTTTAGAACTTTTGATTTCTTAATCTCTTTTTAATATTTTACTACTTTTCAAAGTTAGTAAAAAGAGGTTTGAAATTTTGGGTTTCAAAAGCGTGAGTTGATAACATTGCGTGAGGACACGACAATACCTTAGTATGGGGGATTTTGGTATGTGTGTAAATACATACCTTTACTTGATAAAATACCCAAAAACTAACCAAAATGCTAAAGATATTTTTGTTTTTGTGTTTGTTTATATGCAGGTAACGGATATGAGAAAAAGACAAAAAGAAAGGCAAAATGGACAAAAACGAGCACGGGATTTGGAAAGAGCACGTAATTGCGAGTCTATCGTTAATTTTATTTGGAGCATCGAGGCAAAAGAAGAGAAATTTAAAGATTATTTATTTTAAGGACCAATGAATTAAACATAAAGAACGATGAGGGACCAAAGGTGTTTAATTCATATGAAGTTTAAAGAAGACAGGGACTAAAAGTGAAGCCAGGGGTGTAAAGTGACTAGTGAGGCCAAAATTGAAATTAATTCCATAACAAATAGTGGTGGGTCCCTTCTCTTGTGCATACTACCGACAAAATTAAAGAAAGAAAAGGGAATAGCAATTTGAAGCCCATGTGTACATAAATGAAGAAAACAAAAGAAAGAAAAAATATATATATATAAGAAGAGCAGATATTAATTTGGTGCGTGTCACTTCACTGCCCAAAATAAATTCAATCAGGCGCGTGGGGCATTTGCTTTCCCCACTCTCACAACCACTAAATTATTTCCAGCCAATGCTGAGCCGCCACGTGGCCTGTTTAGCAAAGACATTGTCCACATTCAATGAATGGGAGCGTGCATATAGGCTATTTAAGCAGCTGATCGAGCATAAAATTGGAAGCATTGAAGCATTCAAGGCATTCATTTCTTTCTTCACACATTCAATGAGACTTTTTTTATTGTAGCAGTTGTTTTTTTTAAGTAGTGTTTAGTTTTAACTTATTTTTAAGTGCTTTTGTAATAGATTATTTTTCAACTATTTTTTTTTCAGGTGCTTATTTTGTAACCAACTTTTTATTAATCAATGAAGCTTATGTTTTCTTTTTAGCTTATTACTTCTTATTATAATCATTTCTTTACTTTATTTTTCATTTTCTTTTCTTATCTATTAATCTATATTAGCTTAATAGCTTATTGTAGCTTATTAGATTAGCTTATTAATTAGATCTAGAGTTAACTACATTTTTGGTCCTCGTGGTTTACCGGGTATAACGATTTTGGTCCAATAGTTTCATTTGTAATGGATCTTGTCCTATTTTCGCTGACCCGTAACGGGTTTGGTCCAATTTCGTTAATGCCGTTAGTTTGACTTTCATTGACTGTTAAATGAGAGGGTAAATTAGTCATTTGAGTCTCACTCATATCCTTATCTTCACCAACATCCTCAGAATCCTCACCAACATCTTGAGATACATCATTTTCTCTATCTTCAGAAACATCATCTTCTCTACCAAATCCTTAAAATCAAGAAAACCCCCATCAACACCCTTACCAACATCCTCATAAACATCATCTTATCTATCTTCACATTTAGCTATGATTGAACTCAAACACAGAATCATAACCTCCTTATCCAAAATGACTATACCAAAAATACTAATTAACCAAACACTTTACCCCTATGAACAACCACTTCACGCAGCTCCAAAAAAAAATACCAAACACTTCACCTGTATTTGCTCACGGCTACAAGATCCTTTTAAAGGTCTAAGGAAGGTTTTTGGTGTTTTGTTTGCTTAAACCGAACGAAAGATTGGATGAAACACATATGTTTTGTTCTTTCTTAATGGCTTTCGGATATGCAAAAAAATCTATAAAGATTGGTATAATTAATGAAAAAGCTGATATCTAGCACTTTTTTTTTCTTTTAAATCGAACTAGGGAAGGAAGGGAACACGGCTTGTTCTTGTTTCTTCCTTTAATTTTCGGATATAACAAAGAAGTGGCTAAGCTTCCCAAGGATCTGTGAGTTGTTGTTGATGAAGGGATATGAGCTGTTTTTGATGATGAAGGGATATGAGTTGTTGTTGATGATGAAGGGTGTAGCAGACATCCATCTTCATCACATGTTTGGTTATCAAGATTCGTACCCCAATTTCATCAAATTTAGGGACTGTTTGGTTATCATGATTCGTACTTTGTTATGGTTGTTGTTGTTGTTTAAGGATCTTTTTTCTTAACTGGTTGGTTCTTTTTTTGGTTTTGTGGTTGAAATGAGATGAAATGAGATGAAATGTGAAATGGGTTTTGAGGGTTGTTTGGTTGTGTAGAATTAGAGGGTGAAAAAGTGTAGTAAGGAAGATGATTAAATGTTTGAATTGGGTTGAATTGATTTTGTGTATGTTTAAAGTGGGGTGTATTGATTTAGTGGGTGTTTTTTATGTTAGAAGAACTTTGGAAATATGGATGTTGTGGTGGCCGGAATTTAAAGGAGGTGGCCAGAAGTAGTTTTGAAGGAGATGGTGGTGCTGGTGGGGTTCTATGGTGATGGTGTTGGCGATTTTGTTGTGGTGGCAGTAGGGGGTGCAAAAGTCATGTTTGTGATTGTACAGTAAGAAAGTATCAAGATCCCTTGAAACTGATTATGTCATATGAAAAAAAGAAAAGGATTATATAATTAGTTGAAACAATATGGGTTGCTGAATATAGTGATTGGATGTGCTGCAGTTTGAAGTTGTATATAATGATTGGATTATATAATTTTGTTATGAATGGATGTGCTGAAGTTTGAAGTGGAGATTTGTTGGATTTGTGGAAGTGTTTGATTACATTGTGTGTTTGTGTGACTAACACATTTCCAGCATTCAAAGAAGAAAGGGATTTGGATTTGTGGAAGTGTTGGATTTGCTGGAAATGTGTTATAATAATAATAATAATAATAATAATAATAATAATAATAATAATAATAATAATAATAATAATAATAATAATAATAATAATAATAATAATAATAATAATAATAACCCGAATGAGATCGCTGCCCCCAAACTTATGAAGAAATTGGCAGACATATATTTCACACGTGTTACTAAAACAGCTGAATCCACTTTTGCCTTATCCGCTCGACAGATGGCGCTTTGGAGATCGCAACGAGAAGACTACACCTCCGATTTGCTTAGGGTGGCCCCGATTTCTGGGTTGGGGCAGACTATGAACGCTAGAACATACCGGTGTATTTTATGCTACCGGCTGGGTGTCCCCCTGTTCTCGGTCCAGATGCCGTGCTCTGCTTGTTCCAGGTTATTTGCAGGAGACATTTACGGGGATCATGCTGTGTCATGTGCTGGTATTATTGGTATTAAGCATCGGCACAACATGGTGCGCGACACTCTTGCTGACATTTGCTCTCGGTCTGGGATCTCGGCTCGCAAAGAGGTTGACATTGGCCTTTGTGGAGAAAGAGACAAAAGCTTACGCCCAGCCGATGTCTTGCTCTATTCATGGGACGGTGGACAGGACGTGTGTGTCGATTTGACAGGGTCGTCTCCTTTGACGCAATCGAGTATGGTCGATTTTGTGCCAGGACGAGTGGTGATTGAAGCAGCACAGCGCAAACGCGTCAAATATGAGAGCAAGTGTGCCAATATTAGATATGGGTTTCTTCCCTTCTCGTTCTCCTCCTTTGGGGAACTCGGGAAGGATGCAGTGACCCTACTGAACCGGATCCGAAAGTTCTCAGTAACTCAAGACATCGGCTCGCGAGCTGCTGTTCATATTTTTAGTAGGGTTAGCTTTGCAATAGCTAGAGGAGTGGGAGCCCAGTTAGTATCTCGGCTCCCCTCTAATTTCTTGTAAATCCTATGTTTTTCTAATGAATTGATGTTTTTATATATAAAAAAAAAAAAATAAAATAATAATAATAATAATAATAATAAGAGTTAATGAAGAAAGGGGCATTTTAGTCAATGTATATCATCATCAGAGGGGTATTTGAAATAATGATTCAAATAAAGCACGTGTTTCCTCTTCATTCTCAGTATGCTGTGACTCGAAGCCTCCATTAGGATTCATATCTGGAGTTGCCAAATTAATATTGCTACAACTTGGCGTGTCCATATATGTATCGTAATTGGTTGCAGGAGTCGCAGGATGTTGTTCATTCTGAGGTGACATATCAAATATTTCATTATGGTGACATGTAGCATATGGTGGTACCTCAGAGATTCCATTGAGATCATAAGCAGGAGGTGCTTCTGGATACGTGTCATACTTAGCCTCCTGAAGATTTTCCATGAAAATGCAGTTGGCATCAATGTCTTCAAGGTCTTCCATGTCATCCATAAGAGCCATAAAATCATTCTCTTCTGCACTCAACTGTAACCCGGCCCTTTCCTTCTGTGCCAACAGCAATGCCTTCTGCAGATAAGCTGGATCTTTCTTTTTCGGCTTGGTGGGACAGTTCCTTGCCATGTGACCAATTCCTTGACAGTTGAAACACTTTAGCAAATTCCCTTGATTCACGTTCCAATATTCCTAGCAACTGGAGCAACATTCCCATTCTGATTCTCGGCATTCTGACCCCTTTGATTTCCAACAACTTGACCCATCTGATTCCCTGCATACTGCCCTTGATTACCCATCTTATATCTAGGAGCATATCCTTGCTGATTCCCATAACCTCCAATCATTTGTCCTTGCTGACCCATATTCAAAATTCGGCTGTGCAATCTGCCTGTTGCGAGTGTTTCATGAGATTCTTTGATTATTGTTGATAGGTGTGGAATAGCGTCCTTGGAATGCTTTTGAAATTAAAGCAAATGCATGTGTCATAGCAGCAATAGCTTCATCTTGATCATTGACTTCTGGTTCTTGGAATGGTGGATATTGTTGTTGTGGAATGACTTGTTGTTGTTTGTAGAACTGTTGTTATGGTATGACAGCAGTTTGTGGAGTAAATTGTTGTTGCATGTAGTTCTGAGTGGAAGATGATGATGATGGTTGTGTATTCACTGTTACAGGTGTTGGTGTCTGAGCAATGAGTGTAAGAGGATCATGTTGTTTGGCTAACTTTTCTTTCCTTACTTCATCTGCCTCTTTCTGGTTTTGCTTTAGGAAATCATAGAGCTGATCATAATTTACCTCGTGAAGGTTCTTTGTTTGGTTAACAATTGTGACATACCGTCCCCATTCTTCTGGTAAATTGTTGATGAACTTGATGTTTTGAATAATTGGTTTTGGTGTCAACTTGTTCCTGATCAGCTCATTCATTAGTGTGCAAAACCTTGTGTATTAAGATTCAATTGGTTCAGCTAGAGTGGATGTGAACTTCTCCCATTCAGTTAGAAGCTTGTTTTCAATATCTTGTTGTCCAATTTCTGTGCCATGACAAAGCCTGCGAACTCGTTCCCACATATCATAAGCAGTTTCATAACTGTCAACAGTAGTAAAGATCTCTCGTGGTAAACCAAGTTGAATCAAGTGCATTGCTAAGTCATCAGCTTCAATTTGTTTCCAATCCTCAGCTGTGTATTCCTGTTCTTTTTTATCACGAAAGGATGGTGGAATAGGAGGTGTTGCATTTGGATCACCAGCTACTTGAATCTGACGAGGCTTGAATGGTCCTTTCTGGATGGTTGAGCAGAAGTCTACCTTGACCATTAGGTTTGGTTTTGATATATCAAATCATACGACTCGTCCATGGAAGATAACCACCTTTTTCAAGCATTGGAGGACGGTTCTCAGCACCAGCTGCATGGATTTCTTGTTGAATTGCCATTGATGATGTTGTATGATAAAGTTTATTCAGGATCGTTGCAACGAAATAGGAGTTGTGGTTGTTGAAGGTTAAACTTAGTTGTTGAAGGGAAGTTTTGGTCCTTTGATGAACATCGTTTGAAGTCACTTGTAATTTTGATAAACATAGCAAATTAAATAAAGTTATAAAATTTAACTAGACTATAATTTAGACAAGATCAAATGTAAATTCGATAAAGTTATGCAAATTACAATTTAGATAAAATCACAATTTCTATAGAAATCTTAATTTAGACAAAATTTATACAAATTTTGGCAAAATTTCAATTTGTATAGAAATATGCAATATATATAAATTTGCAATTTATATAAACGATCCAACTAATTTATACAAATTAGTAGATATTCCCTTTTCGAAGTATTTGTCACACTTATACAAGTGAGAAAATACCGATTTCACTTTCGATGTTGTAGAAATTAAATTCAAATCAAATTTATAAAAGTTATTGAAGTTGTGACGATTTATATTAATTGCGATAGACTTGTCCGAGAAACAATTGTGATATCCGTGTCTGAGAAACAATTGCGATAGCCTTGTCCGAGAAACAATTGCGATAAGACTAGGACAATTGCGATAAAGCTGGGACAATTGCGATAAAAGGCGTTGACCAACAATTGCGATAAGTTTGACCTTGGCCTGGACAATTGCGATAGAAGCTGACCAGGGACAATTGCGATAAAATACTTTCTTCCCTGAATTGCGATAAAACGCTGAGGTCAGAATTGCGATAAAGAGGCTTTTGTACAATTTCGATAACCACCACAATTTCTATAGAAATTTACAATTTCTATAAAAATCACAATTCCTATAAACCCTCTTTTATAGAAATTCTCAAACACAAGAATTCCTATAAACCCCTTTTTATCTAAATTCTTATATCAAGAGAGTTGGTTGTGTGTCGAGGTAAAGCAAGAGGAAAACCCAAGATTATTGTGAAACCGCTTGCTTCCCAAAATGGAACTCTTTGCCTCCAAAAACCCTTAACCTTTCCTAGCTTCTTTCTTGTTCTTCTTGTGTCTCGACAGTAGATAGAAAGGTATATAGGTTGTATGATATTGAAAGTGAGTGAGTTGTGAGATTTTTATGTTGGTGTGTTCGGTTATATAGACCAAAGAAAAGGGGAGTTAGGTTGTTTGAGCAAGCATGCAGTCGACAAGTATTATGGGAAAGGAGGAGAAACTAGAGAGAAAAATGAGATAGAAGCTTTGTGTGTGAAAGGGAGTGTTATAAGCTGAGATCACTACTTTATCACACCACAAATGATATATATCGAATAGAACTAAAGAGGAATAAAGAACAAGATGGAGAGATCGGCAAAATAGAGATGATGTAACGATCAAAACCACGTAAGAAACACATAATCAGGAGGTCGGGGATGCTCGAAATAAAGGTTAAACATGGTTTATTAGATTAAAGAATTGGAAGGTGTGTGTGTTTTCTAGAGAGAGAAAGGAGAGAAAACCACAAACACCTTTGTGATACAATGAACATCCACCCTTCCTTGTTGACACAAGGAAGGTATTTATAGCAAAGTAAGTGACGTCCTACTTGCTATCTATGGGCTTTCGGTTGGGCTTTGGTTCATGGGCTTTACATTGGTTATTAATACAATACAAGCTACTTATCTATTCTAGTCCAAAAGCCCAACTCGTTAACTAAACTAGGCCTAAATGCAATTCTCAAATATAACATAACTTTGAGGCTAACAATCTCTCCCCAAAGTGATGTTATATGGGAATTTCTTACAACGTTCCCTACAAGTAAAGTATAAAACCATAAGCGCAAAGAATGGTCTTCAAACTTTATTACATCGTTCAGCTTGTAGAATCTTCTCAGCTTTCATTTCTTTACTTGTAGAAGAACAATGTGAGCAAATCTAATTAGGGTTTAATTCTGGGTGCCCTGAGTGCTCTCCCCTAATTAGTGCTCTCCCCCAAACTGACAACCATACTTATGAGTGCCCTAAGTGCCCTGCTGTTCGGGGGAATAGAGTATCAACATCTTCATCTCAACATATGCATCCTAGTTATCTTCATTTCTCTCCCCTGCTGGTTACGATTTATCGAAATCAGCATACTGATGTAAGCTGGAAGCATTTTATCATTAACCATAACAGCTTGTGAGAAGATGTCGATATACCCAATCTACTAATAATACCATTTGAATTGTCTAACTCTTTTATCAACCCCCTGTATCAAACACAACGGCTTCATGTAGTGACTACTGATGGAGAAAACCCACTATGACGAACTTGAGGCTGAAGTAAAATAACCCAAACTTGTGACTTAAACTTGCACTGTTGTATGACTAAGTACCTATACTGAGCACTACAACGTAACTCCTTAAAGCATAGGTCATTTCATATACCCATCCAACCTTCCTTAACTGTATATGAACTCATTTTGAATTATCCATATCTTTGTGTGACACTTGAGCACTACAACGTAACTCCTTTAAAGTGATAGCTATACTCTGTGAGCACAACAACGTAACTCCTTACATCAGGTATAACTAGACAAATCAAGTCTTAATCATCGAATGCTCTGAGAGCCGTTTAAGTTCGAGCAAGGATCTCGAAGAATCATGCATCCAACCAACCCCGATCTCTTCAAGATACTAAGTACACGCACCCGTGATATTCCACTTCAAATTCAAATAGGTAATAATGAATCATCATACTTGTAGTCACGGTTGATAACAATCAATTTTGTAGCCATTTTTATTTGATTGTGAATCTTGATCAGGATCTTTTTGGCTATACGTGGTAGGATTTGAGGATGTACACCAGTAAAATCATTTGTGATTTTGGTGTGAAATATGCCATAAAATGACATTCTAATGATGCTGGAGAATTTTGAGTTTAAGAAATTTTTACGCCAAAAATTCCCCGAAAAATTCGAATTTTGACCTAAAAATTTGAATTTTGGGCCAAAATTTTCACTATTGTACCAGAATTTGAATTTTGCGTAAAAATTGACTGTTAAGTCACTCCTCTGAATTAAATTTTCTCAAATTTTCTCGCCATTGTGATAAAGTTCTCGGACACAATTGCTATAGAGTTCTCGGACAGCAATTGCGATAGAGTTATCTGACACCAATTGCGATAAGGTTCTGCCAATTGCGATAGAAAATCCATTTGCGATAGAAAGTCCATTTGCGATAGAAAGTCCATTTGCGATAGAAATCCATTTGCCATAATTCTATCGAAAATGAATTTCGATAAAGTTGACGAAAACCAATTTCGACAAACCCATTTTTATCAAAAATGAATTTCGAAAAACCCCAATTTATCGAAAATCTTATACAAGATTTGGATATTTTCACAAGTCGAGCACGAATGCGATAAACCCCTTTTTATCAAATTTCTTATACAAGAAATTAGATTTGTTGACATAAACTCACTATGTTTTGATGATCACAAAATGTAAACTCATTAAAACATAAACTTATCAAATAAACAAGTATTTAGTTGTAAATATTCACTTCTACAACTTAATCACTTAAGGTATGAATAAACAAGTGCTTAATGCGTTATATGATCAAAGGAACATTTTCTTAATAACTAGATTTTTTATAAAACATTTTATATATTTTTGAAAAACATTTTTGGTATTAAATAAAAATGTTTAATCTTTTATAAAAATATGAATTCAAATTTTTAACCAAAATCAGTTAAAATGTTCCAGAAAAACCTTCCCCACAAAAGGACAAAATTGGCCAACGTTCAGTAGGGGCGGCCCCCTTAATTTTACTAGGCGGCCCCCTTAATTATGAAGGGGACCGCCCCCTATTTAAGGGGACCGCCCCCGCTCCAGTAGGCTCCAGCTGTCCAGATTTTTCTCCTATAAATACCAGCCTTCCCCTGGATTTTTACTCACCCTTTTGCACTAAAACTTTCTGTTGTAGATCTCATTTCATATCTTAAAAAACCTTTGATCATGTAATCTTAAGCATTGGTTTCCAAGTGATCCAAGCTTCCACCATCCAAGTGCAAAAGAAGAATAATTCTATCAATCAAGATTAGAAGTATTACAACTTAGTATCATCTTGTTACTTAAGTTGTGTGTTTAACAAAGTTTGTAAATCATTCATTCATTTGTATGTAAGGTGTGTGTTGTAGATTAGTGTTGTGTGTAAGTAGTGAAGATGTTGTATAAGTAGTTGTGGTATAGAAGTTGTGAGGTCAAAGTGTAGAAGTCGTGAAGCCGTTGTGTAGAAGTCGTGAACCCGTGGTGTAGAAGTTGTGAAGCCGTAGCTTAGAAGACATGAAGTCCTTGTGTTGAAGTCGTGAAGCCGTAGCATAGAAGCTGTGAAGCGGTCGTGTTAAAGTTGTGAAGTCCTAGTCGTGAAGTTCTTGTGTTGAAGTCGTGAAGCCATAGCATAGAAGTTGCGTAGCGGTCGTGTTGAAGCAATGAAGTCCTAGTCGTGAAGTCCTAGTGTTGAAGTCATGAAGCCGTAGCATAGAAGTTGTGTAGCGGTCGTGTTGAACCCGTGAAGTCCTAGTCGTGAAGTCCTATTGTTGAAGTCGTGAAGCCGTAGCATAGAGGTTGTGTAGCGGTCATGTTGAAGTCGTGAAGTCTTAGTCATGAAGACATAGTGTTGAAGTCGTGAAGCCGCATCATAGAGGTTGTGTAGCGGTCGTGTTGAAGTCTTGAAGAAGTCGTGAAGAAGTCGTGAAGCCGTTGTGAAGTAGTCGTGAATAAGTTGTGAAGAAGTTGTGTTGTGAAGTTGTGAGATTGGTTCTAGCTACGATTAGAACTCGACATTTAGCTTTGTGTCATTAAACCCGTGTAAGCCAAAGTTGTGTACGGTTTTCTCCGCCATAAGGGAGCTTATTGAAGTTGTGAAGAAAACTCTCAAGCAAGGTGTGCTCGGGGAGTGGAGTAGGGCAAGGAAGGTGTCCTTGTAGCCGAACCACTATAAATCTCTCGTGTCTCGGTTAGATCTTTCCATACCTTATTTATTTCTTTACTTGCATCATCATTACTTTCATACACATAGGCTTATATAATTGCTAGTATTAATTAGAGGTCAACTTCACATAAAGATCAAATTGAAAATCCATTCAAGAAACCAAAACTTTTACAATCAATTTAAAAGAATACATATATAACTAATAATAAGATTTATGTTTTATTTTTCATAACAAACTAGAATCTAAAGTTTTTAAAAGTATAAAACAAAGGTTTTATAATAAATTAAAAAGACGTAAAACTATTCAACCCCCCCTTCTAGTTTTCCACAAGATTTTTTCAATGAAGAACCACTTTTATCAAATTTCTTATACAAGAAATGTGATAAAAGCCGCTTTTATGGTGAGGATTGAAGTCGCAACCACTAAAAACTCTCGCAAAACTAATGACGAGACCAAAAGCTTGTAGCTTTTTATCAAGAACATTCTAAACTCCTCGTAAAACACAAAAAGCTTCAACCTTTTTTCACAAAACTTACGTTATTAAGGACTGATGAACAGTAACGAGATAAAAACACACCACAAATCATGTTTTTCACCTCAAATCACCATGGTTCACCCCCGGTTAGCCCTTGATACCAATTGTAACGATCAAAACCATGTAAGAAACACATAATCAGGAGGTCGGGGATGCTCAAAATAAAGGTTAAACATGGTTTATTAGATTAAAGAATGGGAAGGTGTGTGTTTTCTAGAGAGAGAAAGGAGAGAAAACCACACACACCTTTGTGATACAATGAACATCCACCCTTCCTTATTGACGCAAGGAAGGTATTTATAGCAAAGTAAGTGACGCCCTACTTACTATCTATGGGCTTTCGGTTGGGCTTTGGTTCATAGGCTTTACATTGGTTATTAATATAATACAAGCTACTTATCTATTCTAGTCTAAAAGCCCAACTCGTTAACTAAACTAGCCCTAAATGCAATTCCCAAATATAACATAACTTTAAGGCTAACAGAAGAAGTGGAACCATGTATATTAGATCAAATTAAGAAGAGAAGAATACAAAGAATAGAGAGAGAGAATACAAGAAACACATAAACACACTCCCACCTTTACCTCACTAATGCACACCTTTAAATGAGGTAGGAGTGTGGTATATATAGTGAGACATGTGATTCCCTAAGGCTTTATGATGGGCTTTGGTTGGGCTTTACATGGGTTGGACTATTATATCTTAACATTTAATCAATTAGCTTGTCCAAATTGTTAGCCCATTCGTCTATTCTATACTTCTTACACGACACTAATACAAAGATGTAAATTCAGAAATGACCATCACTTTAAATCAATTCTAACAGTCTCCCCCTAAGGGATAGTCATTCAAATGATGCTCCCAGTGATTTGGTCTTTCGTCTTCGTTGTCTTAAACCTTGAGTGTCGTTGTAGAATAGCCTTCATTCTTCATTCCTTCATGCTTTGTAATCTTCAAAGTATCGTCTTTTGTTTTTTCTTGCCTTGGATCAACATATTTTGTACATTAGCGTCGTATCCTCCATCATACTCATACTTCTTGAACTTCATACAAATGTCATCCTTTCTTGGTACATGAGCTTGTTCTTGACATCTTGATTACCTTTTTGACGTTGTCTTAGCACTTTGTCTTTAACTTGATCCTTTTGTCTTGAACTTTTTCACTTGAGCTTTGTTGAGGATGATCTTCATAAGTATGAGCATGAGGAGGTATAGATGTTGAGACATATGATGATGGTGAATGGACTTTCGTCAGTACCTGCATAAAATAGTTAGCAATAAATCATCCAGCGCTTACAGGTTAAGATTTCGAGATAGTTAACAGCATTGTGTGAAAACTTTCTCTAATCTTAACCAAGGCCGTTCTGAATCGGATACCCCCGAAAGGGCTTACATAGATACACCGAAGAGCACCCACGATTCAGTGAGTCGCTAGAGATCACCCCACGACTGTAGACCGTTTGAAACACGTAGCCATCATGATATAAGGCAAGATCCGAAGATCTTCATTAAGACTCTTGTACGCCTTGTGTCCTTTTTCGTGAACACGGGTGTATTATAAATGGAAAGTATCCCTAAGAGATCTTTTAATGAATCTCATGGCTCTAGACTCGATAATGTGCGTTTTAGTTTTAATAGTCGGAGGCATGGAGCAGAGTGCCACATTTTCAATATCAACACATCTCGGAATGAGAGGCTGATAGATTATGTAGTTTTCTCCCTGAGAAATGAAACAAATATCTTTTAAGAGATATCTGAGTGGCCAGGAGGGGTGGTGCAGTGCGTCACTGGGTCTATGATGTCTTGTCTTCAATATCAGTATCAACATTGTGATTACCGATAGGAGATGTATTGACCCATATTCTGCCCTAAGTTTTCATGGAGGGCTATTTCTTTTCACTCTTTCATTAAACATTTCTTTTTAATTCTTTGACCCCTTCTTTCCCTTTCTCATTTACTCCTTTTTTTTCAATCTTTCCTAAGGACTTCTAATTCTAATCTATTGGAATTGTCCTTGGGTAGATCCCTCCAGCTCTGGCGGATCACAGGACATAACCTAATCATAATCACCTTATTACTCCATGATTATCCTAGATTAGTTGATCACTTCCCATAAAACCTTTTGTGAAAATCTCTCAAAATGTTTATGAATAAAACACATTTGGTTAACACTTCGAGAGTTTTGCATTTTCTAAAACACTCCCCCTTTACACGTGCTCTTGCATTTTTAAGATAAATTTGCACATGTTGGGTAGAGTTCGCACATTTGAAATGATTGAATTTCAGTGAACATGACCATCGCGAGACATGATTACATCACTAGTTGAACTAGCTTGAAATTATTACCCGTCCCGGTCATATTCAAAGATAATCTCTCAAATTGGTACATTCTACACAGACAAGTCCTTTGCGAGACACGTTTTCATCACTGGATAACCAGCTTGAAATTATTACCCGTCCTAGACAAGTCTTTTAGATTACTGACATTTAGCTTTCGTCAATTCGAGGGTTAAATCTTAAGTCTTTTTGGAGAGCTCGACTCACTGCCATTTCTTTTTGATCTTTGAACATTTTGATCACATTTTAATCACGTCTTCTCCCCCTCAAAAATCGCATGTCGTGATATTTTTGATATCAACTGATTAAAACGAAGCTTTTTGGAGAGATAGACGGATTTGTTTTAGCATCAAATTGGAACATTTTTTCATTTTTTATACTCCCCCTTAAATAAAGCATGTTTTATCGGGTTTTAGAGGGAGTTATCTTAAGCACTTTATGAAAGATAGAGAAGATTTTGAAAATCTTTGAAGATATGATAGAAGAATTATCTTCATTTGTTTTAGGATAAGTGTTTGAAAAAGATATTGGTTTTGCACAACACTTTCCTTAATTTGAAGTTCGGGTTGTAAGCTGAAATACTTACAAGCCATAGAGATTTTTAGGATAAGTGCTCGAAAAAATATTTAAAACCTTTGTTTTGATTAAGCACTTTCCTTTCTTTGAAGCGCGGGCCCTGAACTGATGTGTCCAGAAGCCATAAAATTAAGCTCGGGTCCGAAACTGAGTTGTTCCGAAGCCATTATGAAGAAAATTTTGAGAAATGACATGTTTTAAAAAACATTTAAATGAACTCTCGCTCAAGCATTTGTACATGTCCGTATCATTGTTGAATGACATTTCTAGATACGTACAGAATATCTATTATACGAGAGATATTTCGTGAGAAGAATATTTTTGGTTTTTATGATTTTACATTGTTTTTGTATTTTTGAAGATTTTCTATTATTGTATTTTGTTTTTGGTTGTTTTTCAAATTTTATATTTTGTTTTTGTTTTTTCAAAAAAATAATATTCACAAAGAAGAATTAAGTTTGAACAAGTAGAAGTGGAGTTAAGAGTGGAATAAGACAAGGATTTCCAAATGCGATGTTGGCATAAAGTTCTTCTTTTCCACATTGAGCGTATGAAATCTCAACACTTTCACAAGTACGTGCATCCACAGAATCCACAGAGGAAGAATTTGCACAAATAACAGTGTTAGAAGTACATGGATTATCATTCTGAGGGTGTTGATTATCAACGGTTGTAGCGGTTTCTACATCTTTATCCTGATGATTTTCACTATTATTTGTCTTGGTGCAATAATAAAGAATCTTTCCTGTGGGAATCCATCTAAGACCAACTGTTTTAAAAACTTTTCCCGTGGGAGTCCACCTAAGGCAAAATCTAGGAGTTGTTTTCTTTTCAGATGCAGTGGAAGTCTCATTTTGAGAAAAACTACGTCATGTAGAGATCCACCTATTAGGTTTCTTAGCCTCTTGGTTCTTATCAACGGGTTTGTTTCTATTTGGTGTCTTAGTGGATTGTGCCTTAGCACATAAATTTGCTTTCTTGATAAACTGTGCAACACATGCATCATGATTAGCTGAGAAGACACATTTTTGACATGTAGGACAGACAAATTCAACATTCGTGTTTAACACCGCAACCTTAACTTTGTCACTCCAGTCATTTAAAGAGTGTTTCTTGTTCGATGACGAATTTGAATTCTTAGTGTTCCATTCTACGTTCATAACATTTTCTTTTGCGCAACTACTCTTAGATACAAGCCAATCCCTAGTCATTTGTTGAGTGTTCCTAGGTAACGGTTGACTACTACTAGCAGTGCCTTGTAATGTTGTACAATTCATCACCCTAGGTTTTGTACCTAAAATTCCGTCTTTACAAATCTGTGCCTTTTTCCTAGCTTTTTCTAGATAGTGATTGTGGACCATGTCATTAGAATCAACAGATTCCTTAACTGTTTTTGTGGTCACATTTGTTGTACTATTCCTAGAAAGGACAGGTGCTATCACTTTTGGTGTGTCGACAACAGCTTTTTCTTTTCCTTTTTCACTTTCCTTTGGCAAGGGTGTTGGAGTGACTGGTTTTTTCAAATCAATTATCACATCAACTGTTGGAACACTTTGAGAAATTGACATTTTTGGTTTTGCAACCAGTTTATCCGAAGTTGATGGTTTTGCAAACTTAGTTTCCTTACCCTTACCTTTTTGACTATCAAGCTGAGACTTCAAAAGATCATATTGCTCTTTCATGTTTTTGTAAGCATACTCATACGATAATTTGTCATACTTGCATTCTTATTTTTTCTGATCAAGTTGTTTAAAATATGTTACATTTTCTTTCTCAAGTTTTGCAAGAGCATTTTCATATTTTAAAACAATTGCAGAAGTCTCAGCTCGAAGTCTTTCATCGTCTTCCACAGAATATGTTTGATAAATAATGGACATAATTTCGGTTGACAGAACTGCTTCGAAGAGAGTATCATTGTGGTTTTCCAAAACTTCGATGCGTTTAATGTTTTCATTAGCTTCCTTTACCCTGGATTTTTTGGTCGTTGACAAAGTCGGCTGTTTCTTTTAAAATTGCATTTTCAACATGAATTACTCTCGCACTAATATTACAGAGTGGAGTAGTAATTTCTGTTTGAAACACCTTTTTCATTTCATTATAAAAACTTGAATGCCAGTTGCTAATGCTAAGATTCGTTTTTGAGTCAACAATACTTTGAAGTGTTTTTACTTTATCTTTCAGATCATCCAAATATCTCCTAGCTTCACTTGTGTTAAAAGGGTTGCTAGAGAACATTTGCTCCAGATTTGAAAGATTTTTGGAAACAACTTTTGGTTTTTTTGAAACAACTGGTCTTTTGAAAACCTTTGGTATTTGTTGTTGTTTAACAAAGTTTACCCCAAAAAGTATGTTAAGCTTATTATAATCAATTGGTTTTATTTTTGGGTTCTTTAGTTTCATTTTGATTCTACTCTCTTCGGCAAGCTCAATCGTATCATCAGAATCCCGAACCTCGGGAGGATCATGTTTATCAAATATCACATTACCATTATACAAAATATTCTGTTCTTTCTGAGCTTTCTTGAAAGTATAAGGGTTTTCACAACCGATAGCCATTTTCTTCATTGTGTGCAAAATCGGGTTTGGATCTTTTATGAGCATATGAATTGTTTGAGCAGAATGACCCGTTTTGACAAGCAAATCTTCCAACTTTTTAATTGTTTCTTGTTTCTTAATGATTTCATCAAGAAGATCATTTTCGCCTTTTGAAAAATCTGCTTTCAACTATTTCTTTTCTTTTTCAAGATCAGAACAAGTTGATTTCTGTTTAGAAAGTTGGTTTTGTAATTCTGAAACCTCCGCGTTTAAGGATCTTATTTTCTTGTTCAAGTTAACATCGAGAGTGTCAAACTTGATTTGTAATTCTTTTTCTCTTGAAACGGAGTTTTTGTAGCCATTTTTTAATTCTGATTATCGTGTTTTATTAAATTCAAAAACTTTTTGATTTTCCTTATACTTCTCAAGCTCAGCTGTCAATTTTACATTCACGACATTTAATTCGCGGTTGACCTTTTTCACATTTTCAATCTCAATGCGACAATTATTCAGTAATGATTCAAAGAGAGCATGGGTTTCCTCATCATTAGCATCATTTTGTGCAACTTGAACTTCATTAGGATCCATATATGAAGTTTCACAGTTAACATTGTTATTAACTTGCTCTCCCACATATGTATCATAATTAGGTTCGAGAGGCACATAATGTGGCTTTTCATGAGAAAACGGATTTTGTACCTCATGGAGTGGTTCTGTGTCATAAGTTAGAGTAGTTTCAGAATCACTACATGATGTTGTTTCTTGCTGATGAGCCATAAAGTTGAGATTTCCATTGAGATCTGCTGCATTATCATTAACTTTTGTTTTAACCATGAAGTCATATTCCTCAGCAGTCAACGGTGTTCTCGACTTTTCCTTTTTGGCTAGCATCAACATGTGCTGGAGCTTTTGTAGCTTCGCCATTGCATTGACGTTGCAATCTCTACCAATATCACTACTGTGAATTTCAGATGTAGGTTTCTGAATCGTAGTCATAAAACAATAATTCTTATTTTGATTAACCCCGTTCTGATTCATAAACTGATCCATTTTATTTCCAGTATACTGCCCTGCATATTGCATCTGATTCCCCATATGTATACCCGTAGCATTTCCATGCTGATTCTCAGTAACTTCAACCATTTGTCCTTCTTGGCCCATATAAATACTTGGTTGAGCAAACTGCGTATTGTCAGTGTACGATGAAATCCATTGGTGGTTGTTATGTGGTTTGATGTTTAATTCCTTGGAGATTAAAGCAAAAGCATTTGCCAAATCAGTTGCGATATCATCTTGGTGAGTTGCTATTGATGAAGTTTGGTATGATAAAGTTGATGTAGGGTCGTTGCAAAGATCTAGGAGTTGTGATTGGTGTTGGTTACAGTAAGGATATTGGTGATTTCTTATTTCCTTCCAAAAATTGAAATTGAAAAATTTCTCAACCAGAATTTGAAATACACCATAAAATGCAATTCTAAGGTTACAAGAAAATTTTGATTTTTAAAGATTTTGACGCCAAATTTCACCGTAAAATTTCAATTTTTTTTTTTTTTTTAATTTTCGGAATTGTGATAAAATATTGAGAATTACGATAGAACTTAAGTCCAACAATTGCGATAAAGTTCCAAGTCTAGAATTGCGATAGAGATCAAATCCAGAATTGCAATAGAAGTTCCAAGAGGGAATTGCGATAGAACTCCAAACCAGAATTGCGATAGAGCTCCAAACCAGAATTGCGATAAACAATTGCGATAGAGTTGACTTCAGAATTGCGATAGAGTTGATTGCTTGAATTGCGATAGAAGTACAAGGTAGATTTGCGATAGATTCACAGTCCAGATTTGCGATAGAAGCTAGAACCACAATTGCGATAAACCCCAACTTATCGAAATTCTTCTGCAAGAATTGCGATAGAAGCTCCTTGGTCAGAATTGCGATAACTTCCGGTCAACAATTGCGATAAGTTGCTCAGTCCAGATTTGCGATAAACCCCAATGACCAGAATTGCGATAAACCAAACACAAATTGTCGAAATTCTTATACAAGAGCTCCTACAAACCCTTTTTTATCTAAATTCTTATACAAGAATTTGATAAAGTCGCAAGTTGATGAAGCTTCCAAAACGCGTCACAAACAATCTGGTAGCTCTTTTTCATGATAAAAAACACTTCAAAATCTCGTATAAACTAATAAAGTTCCATCCTTTTATAGCCAATATACTATATGAACTATTTTTCGAGACAAAGATTGTACTTTTAACAAGTTTTTGAGGATTATAAACTATAAAAAATAACCAAAACTCACTAACAACGTATAAACTATAAAAAGCTACAACCTTTTCCCAAAAACTTGCATAAAACTCAAAGTTTGCAGAAAAAGATTACGTTTTTATTGAGAAAAATACGCAACTTTTTGCTTACTTTGATCCAAAAACCGAACACAACTTAATCCTAAATCGTTGTCTGGCGTGTTGATACCACTTGTTATAAGCTGAGATCACTACTTTATCACACCACAAATGATATATATCGAATAGAACTAAAGAGAAATAAAGAATAAGATGGAGAGATCGGCACAATAGAGAAGAAGTGGAACCGTGTATATTAGATCAGATTAAGAAGAGAAGAATACAAAGAATAGAGAGAGAGAATACAAGAAAAACATACACACACTCCCACCTTTACCTTACTAATGCACACAACTAAATGAGGTAGGAGTGTGGTATCTATAGTGAGACATGTGATGCCCTAAGGCTTTATGATGGGCTTTGGTTAGGCTTTACATGGGTTGGAATATTATATCTTAACATTTAATCAATTAGCTTGTCCAAACTATTAGCCCATTCGTCTATTCTATACATCTTACACGACACTAATACAAAGATGTAAATTCGGAAATGACCATCACTTTAAATCAATTCTAACAGGGAGTTTGAGTGTGTGTGTATTATACACATACATGTACACGTATATAATCATATATTGTATTTTAAGAGTCCAAGTTGATTGTACAAGAACATGGCAGTGATTTGGTGAGATTGAGGATAAAATACACTCAAGTACTTAGATATTATGAAGGAGATTGAGTGTTGGATTTGCTATGTTTCGAGTGGCATGTATATGTATATATTATGTATGTGTCGATATACTTTAAAGGGTCCAAAACCACATTTAACGTGCAATATTGTATGACAAGGTGAGAAATGATGTGAAACATGCTTATGAACATCATAATCGATCATAGAAAATAAATGAGCTAGGTGAAAAATAAGTTAAACCGAATTGGATTAAAATGGGTTAATGTTGGGTGAATTTGTACATGTCTCGAGAGTGATTGGCTTTGGGTCTCGTTTAGCAATCAAATGTTCGAATGAGAGAGTGAGACTCGGCATCTTGTTTCTTTGGTGTGTGAGGATTCGAAATGTGAAAAAAGTTACATATCTTGTGTGTCGAATTTAAGAGAAATCGAGGCCAAGTGAGTGAGAGTGAACCAAGTGAGATAATAGAAGTATTAAAACTTATAAGTGTTGGGTTGGGCTTGTGAATAGTAATAGGCCAAAAACTTGAGCCAGGAATAATATATGATCCGTTTGGTATTTAATGAGTGTGTTGAATTCGTCGTGGTCCGCGTGTGAGATCGTTCCAATGTGTTTGTGAATTACGTATCAATGTGTTTGTAATAAACAAAATTTTCAAATTTTGCCCATAAAAATGGTTAACTGAACTATATTAGTACTTAATACTTTATTAGCGTTTAAAAATTACTGGTGAGTTTTACAGGTTGCTACATATTCCAAATAAATAGTCATTGAGTTTAGTTAAAAACGAGCATGTATTCTCCCCCAAAATAGTTAGAAAACCGGTAGAAGTAGGGGCCATGAACTCACCTTAGCCACAGCAATGCAAAGATCATAACTGACACGACTGGCCTTGAGAAGCAAGACACAACAGTCTCAAGACATACGGCACGACAGTTCCAAGATATAAAGGCACAACGGTAACTATGACGGCACCACACAACGGACTCGGCACAACCTAATAATATAAAGACTCATCTCAAAATATATTCCACACGGTAACTAAAAGAGTAAAAATCTCTAAATGTTAACTATTTCCCTTTCCAAAATCAATCATTTCCTTTCCCAAAATAATCCGATTCCATTTCCAAAAATAATCAACTCTTAGCCTTTAGAATAAGTTAGGTATCATCATTCGTGTGACGGAAGAAAGACACGACTCAAGAGTACGCACACTAAAATAAGAATAAAAAAACAAAAGCGACGAGAAAAACGATACAGAACTCAGGACGAAACGACGGGGTCAAACCAAATAAATTACACAAATCAAACACACCCAAATCAAGTGAATAGATTGGTAGTCTTCGGTATTTTCCAAACATCCCGTTAAGTTATAATTCTTATATGTTTTATATAATAAAACATTAATTCGCCATGGCTCATCCCCTAATGGAACGTTACCATGTCGAACAATTTATGAGTTTACCAACGTGTTAAATTAATAACTGTTACCATTTATTCCCAAGAAATTCTGACTACCGATCATTCAATAGTAAGTCCCACAATTAATCTAAGTGGTATTTACTTTCCTTTTTAAATATCGATATTAGATAACAAAATAATTCGCTATAAACCAATTATTTTATTAAGTAATATCTTAAGTCATTATTATTTATTATATCACATTTTTAATTTGTCATTTCAATTTCTAGACTAAATATATATCGAGTCAATTTTACATTCCGAGTCACAATTCGATTTCCATTATACTCGAGTCAACAAATCAATATCTAGTCCAAAAGTCCAAACACGAGTCCAAATAAAATTTTCGACTTGTCGAGGCCATGCCTAGACTACAAAGTCTCGGTTAGCACCCGACGTTGCTCAAACCATCACAAGTAACAATCCAAGTCCATATATAAATCAATAATTCGGCCACTAATCCTACGGCCCAACCTCGATATCCAAAACTAATCTGAATCCAAATCCACTCTCGACACAAGAACAACAACAATGATAAACTTACCACGCCGAGACCCTTGAGGTCTCGGCATCGAACAACGAAGTCGCAATCGAACCAAACATACCCCATTATCTCATTTCACATCAATCACAACCAAAACAAATCTAAAAACCAAAAGTCATCTAAACCCTAAGACTACAACTATTACAACCTAAAATAAACTAGTGAGCTTATTAATAAGCTCGAGTAATCCCAAGACTAGACCAAAACGGCTCGTACGAGAGCCTAAGCCCTCAGTACGCATCCCAAGAAAAGATAACGCGACACCCAGACGATGATACCACAAGTTTTATCTCGTTCTTAACAAGTTTTTTCGTTATGGCCCTCACCGATTCACACAAGGTCGTGAATCGGTGAGCTTATCACCTAAACCCATAAATCTATCTTACCTTACTTACCAAAACAAGAAAACAACAAGAAGTGGCGGCGATGGTGGCGCGTTGGTGGGTTTTACGATGCGTGCATCACGGATCGGTGATAAGAAGGATGAAATAGGGGTGGGTTTATTGTTGTTTCGAAGGTGGAGATGGCGGTGAGCGGCGGAGATGGTGGTCGTTGCTTTGGGGTTGGCGGCTGCAGACAGGGGAGGGGGCTAGCGTTGGGTTTTTGTTATAACAAATGAAGAGAAACCCTTATCCAAGGGTATATATACTAGGTAGAAACTACAGGGGCCAAATATGCATTATTAGAAAGTTCAGGGGTTGCGGGGTATTTTAAGTTTAGGGACCAATACTGAAATTTTTGCAATCTTTCACGAAATGAGGTTCGAGGCTCATTTAGGCTAGTAAACAGCAGATTCAAGACACGAGAATTACGCCATCGCGCTCAAAATAATTTTTCAAAAAAAAATGACTATTCATACGCCTCGTTTCTCACAAATAATAAAATAATCAAATTAAATTGTCGGTTGTGCCAGTACGCGTTGTGCACGCTTTCCACGTTTCACGAGATAACTTCACGTTTTTAAGCCAATTGAGTTCATAAAAGTTCGTAAATGCAAAACAGAGATAATCTCGTATAGAAATACGTCTGGAAAATTACGGGTTGTCATAAACTCATCAAGCAGCGTAACAAATTTGTTGGCGTCATCATCGTGTGAATCATCTTGAGGAATAAGAGATAATGTATCAATTCTCCAATGTGAATGTACAAAGTCCAACGAAAGTACATTCCCTTTCATTTGCTTTATCTTATGAGCACGGCCTGACTCATTGTAGACGTCGCCTTATTCGATTCTTTGACTACTAAGCATTCATGAGATAACAAACTCAATATTCAATCTAGCTAGCTCCAATACCATCTTCATGACAACGCATGACTTTTCCAACATTATTGTACCAGAAGGAACAAACTGTCTTAGGCACAAGAAGGCATACAATATGAATACATACACGACACGCATGGAACTGTGGAACTGATTTTCAGTCTCTCTTCGATAGACTTCGAGCTAACGACATTTTCTGCGAGTTCTAAAGAACTAAAATTTTGTTTCAAATATGCAATAATTATGGTCCTTTTTTTTTTCCTTTTTTTTTCTTTTTTTTAAGGCATCTTAGTTATTCCTTGACTTGCTCCATGACAAGCTACCAGTGAAATGTTCCCACAACTAAATGTTTGGAGTTTTAAGCAATTGAACTGTTAAGATTAGAAAGGAAAATAGCATTTTCGAATTAATGTTTAAAAGAAATTAAGCAAACGACATTTGGTGGTATTTTAAATTGTGTTGCAAATTTAACTTCCATCTAATTCAAAAGAGCAATTTGATGATTATAAAGTTCTTAAAAGTAACTAAGTTCTTTATAGAGCTTGCCTACTATTGCTGTTGAAAAGCATAAGGGAAATTTGTTGCTTAGGGTTCAAATATAACAACTGGCGCACTATGTATGCACATGTAGCAATGTTGTGAAAGGGTTAAAAATGAAAATTAGTGCATATAATAACTAAAAGGGCATTGTTTTTTCAAAATGTATTCTTAATCGTTCAGATAGAAGCTTAATATATGTACCTCCTAAAACAGAACAGCCAAAGTATCCACAATGAAGCACTTATCCAACTTTATTCCTCATATGCTACCAAAAACGACAATCATATACATGCACGGTATATTTGTGTAACTCTATTCATTAACTTGTATAACATGTTGAGAAGCATTATTAGCTTTAAAGTTTTGTCATATGTGGGAATTGCACTTCTTTCTTTGTACAAGGACTAGTTTAGACATTATGGCTAAGTTAGCTTTGTATTCTTGTAATAAATACCCTCATAGTCACAACTAGGAGGGTTGAGGATTCACTTGTTCTTGGAGGTGTGTATTGTTTTCTAGACATCTCTCTCTAGAAAACATACACACCTCCCCCAATCAATAAACCGATTATGAAATGTTTAATCTTTAGATCGTGTTTATCGTGTTTCCTCCACCTCCAAAACGTGAATCTTGGTCTTTACAAGCATCTAATAAACTCAAGAATCATTTACTATTGAACTACGTTAGATAACCTACCTCTTTTTCCCGTTTATCATCAATGTAAATTTAGACTTAGTATGTATTTTTTTTGTTTTGGTAAAGGGGCTTCCATCTGGTAAAATATATTACTCCAAAAAAATAGTTAAGTACAATGAAATATGGCAGAAATACCACATTAACCTCAACCAATCGCTTGAACAACCACTTAATATTTCATGATAGGCCATAAATGATTAACTAGCTACACACAACTAGAAACCAACACAAAAACAAGCATAGACTTAGTGTGTAGTAAATGCTATTTTTGGTTTTTCACTATGAATGGAAAGTCTGTGTTTATTGAAATACATCATGAATGACGTTGATGTAGAACAGAAGCGTGAACAATAACCCTAAGGGTTAAACAAAATCACAAAGGATTTAAGACTAAAAGTCAAGATTTATTGATAACTGAATACATATACAATGAACCCAAGCCCTATATTTATAAGGAAGTAAATTTTGGGGAAAAGGTAACCTAAATATAGTAAAAACCGACTCAACTATAAAAGTTATTTTTGGGCTATCGAAGCCTCTACGACGTAGGGAAAAGTTTCCCTCGACTGCGTAACCACTAAGACGCATGAATAAATTCTTATTCGAGAGCTCTACGGCGTAGGGAGAAGTTTCCCAGAATCAAGCAACCTAGTGCAGACGTGATTACTCTCGTAGTTACAACCGAATGTCCCCTCCGTTGTCCCAACACATTTCTGAACCGAATATAAAAACAATATTAGTATTCGTTTTGAATGTAATTTGCAGTTACAAAATACATATGGAGTTAAATAATAGGAGTAGCTACTACATTTTTTCACATGGCTAAGCAGTGTTAACTTTAATTTTACTAGAAGGCCGTTTATATTATCTTCTTTTTTTACCTTTCTCGGATGTCTCGCCATGATGGGAAAAGTATTTTACTTGATGTTCAGGAGAGTGATGATGATGCGGAAGTGGATAACGTTTATGAAGAAGCGTCTACATTTATTGCTTCTAAGTAATGTGTAAATTTCCTTTATTTATGCATGATTTTTATGGTTCTATTTGTAATGTATAGCTAGAGTAGTTGTGTCATTGGCATGTTAAAGGCTTTATTTGGTTTGTTTTGTTTATCAAGCGTGTGTGCTTGAGGTTAATGTGGTACATCAGCAACATTCTATTGTACTTAATTCCTTTTACCAGGGTAATCCTTTACTAAAAAAAAAATAGGTGTAAAGATCGAACTCCCTTTTCTTTATCACACAAACACACGACACACTATGATGACACTCACAAGATCTATGTATAGAAAAATAAAAGTAGTATGTGGATCGTATAGAATAACTTGGGTCGAATGTTTATTAGCTTTGAAGATAAGGAAATAAACAAAGACAATGAAGAACACACACACACTCTCTTAGACACACAATGAGACACACTTGATAGAATGAGAGTGTGTGTGTATATGTAGCGACACAGCCACACCAAGTGGATTGGTGCGCTTTTCTTTGGGCTTGGTGTGGGCTAATGTTAGCACTACACTTATACATTTAAGATACTAACACATCTAATGCCATTAGCCCACTAACTAGACTAATTAATACATTTGACACTAAAGTTCTAAATAAACAAATGACCATCACTTCACAATTAATAAATTAATTGCTAACAATCTCCCCCTAAGGGATGGTCATTTCAATGATGCTCCCGTGATTGGTCTTTTGCCTTCAGTGTCTTGAACTTTGTGTGTCAATGTATAATAGTCTTCATTCAATGTTCCTTCATGCACTGTGATCTTCAAAGAATCGACTTTTGGTCGTTCTTGCCTTGATCTACTTCTTATGTCCAGATGCGTCGTCGTTGTAGATGATGATGGTAGATGGACTTTCGTCGGTACCTGCATAAGACAATTAGCAATAAATAGTCCAGCGCTTATAGGTTCAGATTTCGAGATCGTTATCAGCATAGTGTGAAAACTTTCTCTCATCTTTACCAGGGCCGTTGAGAGCCTCTGAAGTATACCGAAGTATCACTTCAAGACTGTAGACCGTTTGAAGAGAGTAACCATCATGACATAAGGCAAGATCCGAAGATCTCATTAAAACTCTTACAGCTTGTATCCTTTTTGGTGAACACAAGTGTATTGCATAGGAAGTGTTCCTAAGAGATCTTTGATGAATCTCATGTCTCTAGACTCAATAATTTGCATTTTGGTTTTAGTCATCGGAGGCATGGAGCAGAGTGCCACCTTTTCAATATCAACACATCTCGGAGTGAGAGGCCGATAGATTATGTAGTGTTCTCCATGAGAAATGAAACAAATATCTTTTAAGAGATATCTGAGTGGCAAGGAGGGGTGGTGCAATGCATCACTGGGTCCATGACGTCTTGTCTTCAATATCAGTATCACCTTAGTGAGTACCGATAGCAGATGTATTGACCCGTTTTCTGTCCTAAGTTTTCATGGAGGGCTATTTCTTTTCACCCTTTCATTAAACTTTTCTTTTTCATTCTTCAACCCCTTCTTTCTCCTTTCTCATTTTTCTCCTTTTTTCAATCTTACCTAAGGACTTCTAATTCTACTCTATTGGAATTGTCCTTGGGTAGATCCCTCCGGTTCTGGCGGATCATTGGACATAACCTAACCATAATCACCTTATTTCTCCATGATTATCCTAGATTATCGATCACTTGCCATAAAACCTTGTGAAAATCTCTCAAAGTGTTTATGAGAAAACACATTTATTTAACACATTGAGAGTTTTGCATTTTTAAAATACCCCCCCTTCACATGTGCTCATGCATTTTTGAAATAATATGCACATGTTGGGTAGAGTTCGCACATTTTGAAATGATCGATTTTCAATGAACATGACCTTCGCGAGACACGCTTACATCACTAGATAAACTAGCTTGAAATTATTACCCGTCCCGGTCAAATTCAAAGATCATCTCTCGAATTGGTACATTCTACTCAGACAAGTCCTTTGCGAGACACGCTTACATCACTGGAAAACCAGCTTGAAATTATTACCCGTCTAGGACATGTCTTTTCGATAACGGACATTTAGTTTCGTCAATTCGAGGGTTATAACTGAGTCTTGAGATTCAATCCACGGTCTTAGATCACATTTTAATCACGTCCTCTCCCCCTTATACCTAATTACCACTTAATCTCCCCCTCAAAAATAGCATGTAGTGGTATTTTTGAAAACAGTTGATTAAAATGAGACGTTTTGGAGAGACAGACTGATTTTTGCATGAAAGCGGAACATTTTCTTTTTATACTCCCCCTTAAACAAAGCATATTATTAAACACTTGAGTTTAAAAGCAGTTAAGGGTCTTAGAGGGAGTGATTGTGAGCACAAAATGTATAGAAAGACTTTGAAAAATCTTTTTGAAACAATCTTGATTAAGTACTCACGGTTTTTGCTTTTTGCCATTAACACTGCGAGTCCTGATCGGAAATGATCAGAAGTCATCAATGTAGCTTTTGTTTGAAATCTATTCGAGTTGGCATACCCGTGCTACAATAAAAGATTTCACATTTAAGAACGGGTTTCATACTGAAGTATATGAAAGCCATACTGAAGAAAGTTGAGAAACGACATGTTTTGGAAAAAATTTAAATGAACTCTCGCTCAAGCATCTGTACATGCCCGTATCATTGTTGAATGACATTTCTAGATACGTACAGAATATCGATTATACGAGAGACATGTCGTGAGAAGAATATTTTTGGTTTTTATGTCTTTTTGAAATTTTCTATTTTTATATTTTGTTTTTTGAAAAATATTTACATGCGAAGCTTCATGAGATAATTCACAAAGATTCGAGAAGACTTTCTAAATTTTCGGGAGTTAGGCTTCGCATTCCAATTCGACGAACTAAGTTATCAAACCGCACTTTTGGGAGGGCTTTAGTATAAATAGATCGGCGAGTTGATATTCAGTCTTGACGAAAAATAATTCAAAAGTACCCTCTTCTACGTGTTCCTTTATGAAGTGATAGCGGACTCTAATATGCTTGGTCTTCGAGTATTGCACGGGATTGCACGAGATGGCTATGGCACTTTTCGAGTCACAATACAAAGGTATGCGGTCGAAAGAGAAACCATAATCTGTGAGTTGTGTCCTCATCCATAGAACTTGGGCACAACACGCAGATAGAGACACATACTCGGCCTCCGCGGTTGATAGTGCAGTGCAGTCTTGTTTCCTTGATGACCAGCCTACTAGCTTTTCTCCCAAAAACTGTGCTCCGCCTGATGTACTCTTTGCTGTAACTTGGCAACCGGCATGGTCTGCATCTGAAAATGCTATTAGTGTAAACTCTGAATCCTTCGGATACCAAAGTCCCATGTTAATGGTTCTTCGTAGGTACCGAAAGATCCGTTTAACCTCTTGGAGGTGAAGTTCGGTAGGCCTTGCCTGAAACTGTGCAAGTAAACAAACAACAAAATGTATATCTGGTCGACGAGCAGTTAAGTACATGAGAGACCCAATCATGCTCCGATATTTCTTCGGATCCATGGGTTTCCCATATAGGTCAGCGCCTATTTTGGGTGAAGTGACCATTGGAGTACTAACAGAGTCACAATTCTCCATTCCATGTTTTTTCAAAATCTCAATTGTATAGTTAGCTTGATTTAGAAAAATACCACGTGGGGATTGATGAATTTGTAAACCCAGAAATAATTTTAATTCTCCCATCATGGACATTTCAAATTTGCTTTTAATGAGATTTTCAAAATGTTTTGAATGTTGCGGATTAGTGGACCCAAATATTATGTCGTCCACGTAAATCTGAACAATCAAAATATCATTTTTGTATTTTCTTGTATACAAGGTCGGATCAATTGTTCCTTTGGTGAAATTATTTGACAACAAGAAAGATGATAACTCGTCATACCACGCCCGTGGGGCTTGTTTTAAACCATAGATTGCTTTCTTTAGCTTGTAGACGTATTCTGGATGATCTTTGTCAACGAATCTGTCTGGCTGACTCACATACACTTCTTCTTTCAGAGTTCCATTCAAGAAAGCGGTCTTGATGTCCATCTGATATACTGTGATGTTCTTGTGAGCGGCATATGCTAAGAAAATCCTGACTGCTTCAAGCCTTGCAACTGGCGCGAATGACTCTTCAAAATCTATCCCTTCTTCCTGTCTGTATCCCTTTGCCACTAGACGAGCTTTGTTGCGAATGACAGTCATTTCTTCATCCTTTTTGTTTTTCCATAACCACTTAAGATCAATGATGAGTTTGTCAATTGGTCTTGGAACTAAATCCCATGTGTGATGTAACTGACATTAAAGAAGTTCTTCCTGCATCGCTTCAATCCAGGCATTATCTGCCATTGCTTCCCGAATGTTCTTAGGTTCTATGAGACTGACTGAGCAGACATAGATGCACATGTCACAATCGGTGTTTAATTGTTTTCTCGTCTAAATTGGCCTTGAGGTTTCACCAATAACTTGTTCTATTGGATGGTCTTTTGTCCACTGTAATGTTGAAGGGTACCTTGGTGTTGAAGAATGTGTGTTAGATGGTTCATGTAACCGTGACGATGATTCAGCAGAGTCCGTTGCAAACGGATTTTCAAATGGTTATTCATCTAACACAGCATTATTTTGTTCTAGCTCATCAATTCTTGGTAGAACAATTTCAATTACTGGAGTTGCTGGAGTAGATGTTGATGACGTGGAGGAAGGTGGTGCGTCAGCTTCGAATGTTGTGGATGCATCTTGATTTGGTGGTGGTGGTGGTGGTTGTTGATTTTGAGTGGGTGCAGCGGAACGTTGGTTAGATGCATTTTTTGAAGCGCCACCATAGTATTCATCATACATAAACTCGAAGAAATTATCCAGTTCCTAATTTGTGGGTTGTTCGTTATGAATTGATTGAGCTCCTTGAGGTGCGAGTCCTGAACTGATATGCCCAGAAGTCATCGGGTTAAGCGCGGGTTCTAGAGCGAGTCTCTCAGAAGCCATTTGTGAAATTTCATCAAACTTCACATTCATCGTCTCCATGATCTTTTTCGTTCTCTTGTTATACACCTTGAATGCCCTTGAGTTTTCTGAGTAACCAATGAAGATTTCAATATCACCCTTAGCTTTCAACTTCCCCAGATCTTCTCTGTCATTTGTTGGATAACACAAAGCACCAAATACATGAAGGTAAGAGATATCTGGTTTTCTGTTGTTCACTAGTTCATATGGGGTTTTATTGAATCTTGGATGAACTAGGGATCGGTTCTGAGTGAAACAGGCAGTGGCAACAGCATCAGTCCATAAGAATAACGGTGCACTAGAATAAATCAGCATTGTGCTAGCAGCCTCCACAAGAGTTCGATTTCTTCTTTCAATTACCTCATTCTGCTGTGGAGTTCTAACAGCTGATGTCTGGTGAGTAAGACCAGTTTCTTCAAAATATGTTCTTAACTCCTGATTTGTGAATTCCGTGCCATTATCAGTTCTTACTATCCTTACTGGAGCTTGAAGTAGAACTTGAATCCGCTTCAGAAAGGTGATGATGATGCCGGGTGTTTCGTCTTTAGACCTCAGAAACTTTACCCATGTATATCTTGAATAGTCATCAACAATTACAAGAATATACTTCTTCCCATTTATGCTTTGAACTCTCATTGGGCCACATAAGTCCATGTGTAACAAATGTAACCTATCAACCGAACTAGGTACGGGTTTAGGTTTATATGTTGCTCTTTTGCTCTTTCCTTGCTCACAGGATGGACATAAGTGTTCTTTGGTGTATTTGAATTTTGGGAGACCATTGACGATATTGTCTTTGGCAAGTTTGTTTATGGTGTCAAAGTTAAGATGGGACAAACGTCTATGCCACAACCAGGATTTTGTTTCGCCTGCCCTGGTCATGAGACAAATTGGTGATGAAGAGGCCATTTGGTTTATGTCAATAGCATAGAGATTGGTGCCACGATTCCCAATTAAGAGATCATTTCCAACCAAATTCCTAACATAGCAAGTGTTTCTCCTAAATGCAACCTCTAAATCAGCATCACAAAACTGCCCGACTGAGAACAGATTGTGTCCCAACCCTTCGACATAGTAAACCCGAGTGATCAAGTAATTTTGATGCGTGGTTTTGCAACCTTACAACAGGTTTTACCTCTCGAGGGATCTCAAGAGGCTTACAACCCCACCAGGCAGTGTACCTGACCGATGTAGTATAGTGTAGTGGTAAGTACGGGGGATTGATCGTTCTCCACAGGGAATAGTGTTCGTTAGGTATGAAAAATTACTCTAATAGGTCTAAGGGTGAGAGAAGATTCTTTTTATGTTTTTATATTTTTATGAAAGCAAGTAAAATCTCGGGTTTGAAAGAGTGGGCTGAATTAGTTGCTAGTCAACTAACCCAAATTACTACGAATGCAAATAAAATAAAATAACA
The DNA here is from genome assembly GCA_021014915.2 of Artemisia tridentata subsp. tridentata. Lineage (NCBI taxonomy): Eukaryota > Viridiplantae > Streptophyta > Magnoliopsida > Asterales > Asteraceae > Artemisia > Artemisia tridentata. The sequence goes on along the minus strand of CP139504.1, from coordinate 433,901,784 downwards.
AAAATGAAAATGTTGGTGAAAACTTATGTGGAGGGAAATGTGTTTACTTAGATTTCCTTACTCCCTAACTATCTTTTACCGGTTGATTAGTGTGTATTAGTTGCGTGGATGACGGGTGTATTCCTTAATACCATTCGTGGGGTGGCGTACGTACTTCCCCAACTCTACAAGCTCCTACTTCACTCCTATGTCGAGCTGGCTAGGAAGCTCCTAACATGGGATCACTAGAATTCGCTTGTGCATTAAATACAACCATAAAAACCTTTAGTACGCATTGGTTCATGTTTCTTAAGACGTTCAAGCAAGTTACCGAATAGGAAGTTAGCCAGTTTTCTTAAGCCTAACGTAGATAAACAATCATCCAATACAACTAATAGCACACTAATAACCAATAATTAATAGCTAGGTTTCATTAGATCTAAGCAAACACAAGATAAATCTAGCCTAGCATGTTAAACAAAAGACAAGAACAAGATAGAATCAAACAACACATAGACATATTGAATGATTAATTGATAACTAATCTTCAATGTAACATGGAAGATCTCAAGGCAAAAAGCCTTGAAAGAGCTGCCAAATTCGTCCTAGGGTTTTCACACACAAAGTTCCCCAATAAGTTCCACACTAATGACAAAGAATTGCAAAACTATATATAGATTTTTAGATCTGACGGCGTCACGTTATGGAGTGTGACGCCGTCACCTCGTCGCTTTTAGGGTTCCCGGATGACCTTCTTGACGCCGTCCCTCTTTAGCTCTCCAAAATCCGTTCTGGCCTATCAAGGCTTGACTCCCTCAGACTATGAACGTGACGCCGTCCCTCTTTAAATTATAACGTGACGACCTTGATCAAATTAAAGGGTGACGCCGTCAGAATTCCCATGCAATTTTCACTGGCTTATCATGAGTAAATTTCACATCCACCACTTTTGCCAAGCCATGACGCCGTCCAGGCATAATCCTGACGCCGTCAAAGGTAACTTCCAGCATGATTTTGAGACTTTGTCGTTTTCTTCACTTTTATGCTCCAAAAACGTCCAAAATGCCTCCTTTTCCAGATTTCTTCTCAAAAGTACCTAAAATGACAAAAGGAACGATTTAGGGAAATATTTGATCAAATAAATACGATTTAGGGCTTAAATGACCCCTTAAAAGCGGTACACTTTTCGCTTCATCAAATACCCTTACACTTGAGATTTGCTTGTCCTCAAGCAAATGCGCTTTTATTCTAATCAAAACACAAGTTAGGGGTCATTTAATGCTAACATAAAAGTAATTACAACAAATAATCGTTCCACTTTAATCATAATAAGCACGGAGATTACAAACTAGCACCTCACAAGTAGTGTTTAGATACTCATATCTCTCAAGTGTCATCAAAATAAATCTCATAAATGAAAACGGATAATATCTCTCACTACCTGTCATAGCAAATAGATTACCATAGGCCTTGGAAAGGATCGAAAACCTCCTCCACTAGGCGTAAGCACCTAAGATAAACTATCAAAGAGGGCTTTTAAATGGGTTATAACGTTAGGTGTAGGGAAAAGGAAAACACGGTTTTGTTGGATAAAGGATATTTTACTGGTGGCGAGTTAAAGATCTTGATCAATTACATGTACTATACAATGTTGCTAAGCCAAGACTCGACTCAATCTTAAGCTAATGAAAGAAAAAAACATAAAATAAACATAAAATGAAACGGGATGGTAGTCCGTATGTTTTTTCTACTTTTCTTTTTCTCATTTTTTTGTATTTTTCTTGATTTTTTCAAATTTTTTTTTTTTTTTTTTTTTTTTTTTTTTTTTTTTTTTTTTTGCATACACTTTTGCCCTACCATCCAAAATAATACATCATAGGGGCGTTGCATCCCCTTACACTTGAACTTTTACATAACTTTACAAATTACTATTCTAATGACTCGAATTAAGATAATCAAAACACTTGGAGTACTTTTAAAATATTTAGCACATATGGGGGTAATAAATGATGTTCTTCCCCATTACTTCATTACACTAGTACTTTACCCAATCGTCCCAATCGTCCCAAAACAATATGTACAAGGATATGACTCGACTTAGCAACCATGTAATCAACTAGATAATTAACTTGGGTTTAAACAAATGTTGTAACAATAATGCACTAAAAATGAGTGCATACAAGGTAGACTAAGGCGATTTGGGTGTACATTTTAGTGGGGTGTAACAAATTCTTCCTTTAAGTAAAATGCTTAAAGTTAAAAACGAAAAGATAGGCTCTGAGGGGTGTACTAGGGGTATCGTGTACTAAAAATGAGTACAACGCAAAGGGTGTGGGAGAATTACTTGACCAATGTAGCCAATGTAATTATAACAAAAACACAGGTGTAAAACAATGGGTTAATCCTAATGCCTCTTATCATGTAGTAAATCTAACTACACGAATGTAGTCTCACTTGTGGCCTCGGAATGGTCCTAACGCAAGTTCTAGAATCTAAGTGCTACCGGTACACACATCATAGCATAAATGCTTTTCCTACCAATTCTAGGGGCGAACCTCACATATTTGGGGGTGGAAAATTTTTTAGTGGTACGGTTTTTGTGCTAGTCATATAACTCCTATCCGTGAGACGCTCATTAAGATCAAAGTTTCACTCCTATATGTTGTAAAAAATTTTAAATTTGGCACTAAAATTACCCTAACAGGTATTTATCTCAAAAATCAAGCGCAATTGTATTCTCTAAAATCGTACTTTTACCCCCCCCCCCCCCCCTTACACTTAAGATGAACATTGTCCCCAATGTTCAAATAACAAGATGTAAAAGTAAATAAGGTAAAAGAATGAAATCAAATACTCCCCTGATTCGTTCGGTGGATAAAGAGGTAACATGGTTAGATCTTCTTCCAAGAGAATGTAGAAGCTCCAAGACTAATGCATCGTCAAAAGCTTGATTCCACAAACATCTCCTTGTCCAAAATAACCTGTTAAACCTGAGAAAACAAACACGAAAACCTGCATAACATCGGCGGGATAAACTCTATATATAAGGATATAATGCTTGTGGAATGATAATTTTGCAGATTCCTGGAGATTATAAGTTAGAGATTTAATAAAAACTTTTTATGAAAACAAAACTTTCAAAAATTTCAGAAAATTAAAACCTGACGCCGTCAGGTTGTAAAGCCTGACGCCGTCAGAAACGATCTGACAGAATTCTCATGTTACGTTTCCGGAAAAATTTTGGAAAAACCTATACCTTACTTCCTGGAATTCCTGCAAAACATCATTATGACTCGATACAAGCATTTGACTCAAACAAATACTAATATGCATGTTAATTTATTATTATTACGATTCATGTTCATTTGTGTTCTAATAAACCGATTTAGATTTCCCTTACACTTAACTTTTGCAAAATACCTTTATATGTAGTTAAGACGAAGTTAAAAACAAGATAAAGCATTTTCACAATTTAGTTTTGAACATGAATCAATAGTAATCAAAATTAAACATACATACGGAAGCAAATAAAATCAAACAAACAAATAAATAAACACACAAAGCAAATAAAGCTTGGGTTGCCTCCCAAGAAGCGCTTGTTTTTTTTCGAGTCACGAGCCTGACTCTACCCTTATTTAACAGAAATAGGGGAGGTTTTTCCTACACTTAGGGTTAAGTGCGGGTGATAGTAGCGATACACACCAGCTCGGTAGGAGTATGCCACGTGAGGAAAGATTGGTGGATGAATTATATGCTCAAAGGGGTGTGCTCCTTTCATCATAACCTTACCTAGTTCACTTTGGTCAATGGGTGAGTTAAAGTGTTCTCCTAAAAAGGGATCATTTTCTAACAACTTCGAGAGACTCCTAATTGGGAATCCATCTTGACCCAATAGACCCAGTTTAAACCCATAATGTTTCTTGTGATCAATCATGAATGGGTGATGTAGACATGTAAGGTCATTTTTCACTCCTATATTGTCTTCCTCACTACAAGGCTTAATGTCTACTACCTTAAACTTAAGACTACCCGGACTATATGTTTTGATGGGTGGATCGGGACCTAATTCAATTCCTAAATTTTCATCCAAGGATGGAAGATTAGGTAACGGTTTTGGTTGAGGCTCCGGCTCATCAAAACTAGGAACTTCCATAGGACTAAAAGAAAGGTTGTGATCACTAAAAGCATTCAAACCTATTTCTTCTAGTTGTGTTTGGTCCATGGGCTCTACCTCTATTGGGGTTCCTATAGTCTCCTCAACTTCTTCCGGGTAAGTCACGGGCGGTGTGTATGCCTCGAATGATGGTAGGATTTGTGGGGTACTTTGTAGGTTTGTGTTATTTACCTCATCCTTCCTTGTCTCTATATCAATTATATCCACATCATGTGTTTTAGTAGAATCTAACCCAAACATGTTCCTAAGTATCTCAAATCCTTCTCTAGCCATTTCAAGTTCTAAGTCCGATTCATAAGAATCTTCCCCGATAACATGATTACTATGTTCAATTTGCCTAAAGGATTCATCATGTGTTCCTTGAGATTCAAAGTCATTGATCATAAAACCTAGGTCTTTTTGCTCAATATGCTCATGTTCGGCTAAATCCTCCTCAATTGTTTCCTCAAGTTGTGATGTATACGAACCCATTAATTCATTAAACTTATGGTTCACGGTTAGGAGGCTTTCCTCAAAATTTTTCCAAAGGGTCTTATTAAAAGGAGTTGATCCTAACAATGATTGTTTAATAGAAGCCACACATGCACATAATTCATCAAACCTATCAAACTTTATACCCATCTCCTCTTGTATATATCTAAGATCACTTAAAAATTTATTGGAACAACAGGAAGCAAATCTATCCGTGTAAAGTAATTGTTCCTCTATTGTTAATGATCTAAATGGAATTTCATCCGCCATGGTGACAAATGAAAATGGTTTTACAAACAAAGGGCACAAAGAAAAAGATAGACTAAAGAAATCTAATAAAAAGAAAATAAATATCTCACTCGATAGGAATCTAGTGAGTAGACCTAATAAAATAAAAATTCAACCTAAACAATAACTATTCCCCGGCAGCGGCGCCAAAAACTTGATGCGTGGTTTTGCGACCTTACAACAGGTTTTACCTCTCGAGGGATCTCAAGAGGCTTACAACCCCACCAGGCAGTGTACCTGACCGATGTAGTATAGTGTAGTGGTAAGTACGGGGGATTGATCGTTCTCCACAGGGAATAGTGTTCGTTAGGATTGAAAAACTACTCTAATAGGTCTAAGGGTGAGAGAAGATTCTTTTTATGTTTTTATATTTTTATGAAAGCAAGTAAAATCTCGGGTTTGAAAGAGTGGGCGGAATTAGTTGCTAGTCAACTAACCCAAATTACTACGAATGCAAATAAAATAAAATAACAAAAATGAAAATGTTGGTGAAAACTTATGTGGAGGGAAATGTGTTTACTTAGATTTCCTTACTCCCTAACTATCTTTTACCGGTTGATTAGTGTGTATTAGTTGCGTGGATGACGGGTGTATTCCTTAATACCATTCGTGGGGTGGCATACGTACTTCCCCAACTCTACAAGCTCCTACTTCACTCCTATGTCGAGCCGGCTAGGAAGCTCCTAACATGGGATCACTAGAATTCGCTTGTGCATTAAATACAACCATAAAAACCTTTAGTACGCATTGGTTCATGTTTCTTAAGACGTTCAAGCAAGTTACCGAATAGGAAGTTAGCCAGTTTTCTTAAGCCTAACATAGATAAACAATCATCCAATACAACTAATAACACACTAATAACCAATAATCAATAGCTAGGTTTCATTAGATCTAAGCAAACACAAGATAAATCTAGCCTAGCATGTTAAACAAAAGACAAGAACAAGATAGAATCAAACAACACATAGACATATTGAATGATTAATTGATAACTTATCTTCAATGTAACATGGAAGATCTCAAGGCAAAAAGCCTTGTAAGAGCTGCCAAATTCGTCCTAGGGTTTTCACACACAAAGTTCCCCAATAAGTTCCACACTAATGACAAAGAATTGCAAAACTATATATAGATTTTTAGATCTGACGGCGTCACGTTATGGAGTGTGACGCCGTCACCTCGCCGCTTTTAGGGTTCACGGATGACCTTCTTGACGCCGTCCCTCTTTAGCTCTCCAAAATCCGTTCTGGCCTATCAAGGCTTGACGCCCTCAGACTATGAACGTGACGCCGTCCCTCCTTAAATTATAACGTGACGACCTTGATCAAATTAAAGGGTGACGCCGTCAGAATTCCCATGCAATTTTCACTGGCTTATCATGAGTAAATTTCACATCCACCACTTTTGCCAAGCCATGACGCCGTCCAGGCATAATCCTGACGCCGTCAAAGGTAACTTCCAGCATGATTTTGAGACTTTGTCGTTTTCTTCACTTTTATGCTCCAAAAACGTCCAAAATGCCTCCTTTTCCAGATTTCTTCTCAAAAGTACCTAAAATGACAAAAGGAACGATTTAGGGCAATATTTGATCAAATAAATACGATTTAGGGCTTAAATGACCCCTTAAAAGCGGTACACTTTTCGCTTCATAAAATTTTCATACCGAAAATCTCCATAACCCAGAATAGCTGCAACATGATCATTCCCAAACCGTACAGTCCCCATGAACTGCCATACAAAGTTGATCAGCAGCTTCAGATTCTCGGTCATGTGCTTGGAGCAACCCGAGTCGACGATCCAAAGACAGATTTTAATGACCTGCGAAGAACAGATGATTTTGTATATGGAAACCGTTTAACATTTGGTTCCAGGGGGTTAGATGTAACAGGTGAATCACACTTAGAGATGGTTTTCGGTGTAGCATTGGGAACTATTTCTAATGTGCCATTCTTAAGTGTGAACATTCTACCCGTTGGTTTCCATGCACAAAACTTAAGGTGATCCTTAGGCAATAGGCTACTAGTGGTTTTCCTAGCTTTTGCAATAAGTCTTCGAATATATCTAGACTTAGCCCTAGTTACTGAAGGAACCTTTTTCTGTTCAGGCATATCATTCACATTATCAGAAACAATATCAGCACAAGCATTTTTAGACAAAGATTTCTTTTGCATTAAACAAACAGAGTCATTACATGCATTCAAAACACTGGTCTTAACATTACATCCAGATGACATATGTTTCTTATTTGAAAGCTCTAATTTCATAGGGTGTTCATCTACTTCGTTGCATGCATTCTCAGAAACAGGCGAGACTCTAGTGTTCTTGTTATTGCTCCTAGACTTTCGTCTGCTCCTAGAGGTGCTTTCTAATCCTGTAGAAGGTAAGGCACACTCTTTAGAATTTGTGTTGTTGTCCTGAGATGTGGTTGTAGCATTCCTAGACTTGTTTGGATTATCCTTTTTACGTTTATCTATCGCCCTATATGTTTTAGATGTAGAGGCAGATGCAGTAGTGGGACTAATCCTATAAAGGCCAGGCGCTATTACATTCGATGTTTCGGCAACAGCTTTCTCTTTTTGTTTCTCATTAGGCAAGGGGGTTGATGGTGCTATACCCGTAGTTTCCTCACCCTTCCCTTTTTGACTTTCAAGCTGAGATTTCAAAAGATCAATTTGTTTTTGCATGTTGTGGTAGGAACGCTCATACGTGAATTTGTCATACTTGCTTTCTTCCTTTTTCTGATCAACTTGTTTAATATATGTGACATTTTGTTTTTCGATCTTGGCAAGTGCCTTTTCATATTTCAAAACAATTTCAGAAGTCTCATCCCGAAGCCTTTCATCATCCTCAACAGAATATGTTTGGTAAATAATAGACATAATTTCGGTCGATAGAGCTATTTCAGAGAGTATGTCATTATGTTGTTCCACAATCTTCATGCATTCCAAGTATTCATTAGCTTCCTTCACTAAGGATTTGTGGTCCTTAACGAATTCTACTGATTCTTTCAAAAGATTATGTTCCACATTTTGAACAACCGCATAGATTGCAGCAATATAAGGATTAATGTCATTTTCAAAAAAAAATTCAGTTCAGTATTAACACTTGGAAACCAGTCTAGCTGTTGACAGTTTGTTTTGGATGCCACAATACGTTGAAGTGTTTCAATTCTCTGTTTAAGATCAACCAAATATAGTTTAGCTGCACTTGTGTCAAAAGTGTTTTTAGATGCCATTTGTTCGATGTTAGACAGATGTTTTGGGACAACTATTCGTTTTGCAACAGCCACTGGTCTTTTGAAAAACATTGGTGACTCTTTTTGAACAAGATGAACTCCAGAATCTGTATTAAGCTTGTTATAATCAATTGGTTGAAATTCTCGGTTCATTTGTTTCATTTTAATTCTACTCTCTTTGGAAAGCTCAATCGTTTCATCAGAATCATGAACCTTGGGAGGATCATGTGAAGCATTTAGCACACTACCATTATATAACACATTCTGTTCTTTCTGAGCTTTCTTGAGATAATAAGGGTTGTCACAACCGATAGCCATTTTCTTTATCGTATGTAAAATCAGGTTTGGATCATTAATTAACAAATTAATTGTTTGTGTAGAATGATCCGTTTTTACAAGCAAATCTTCCAACTTTGCAATGGTTTCCTTTTTGTCAGTGATCTCTTTAAGAAGATCCTTTTCACGTTTTGAAAACCTTTCATTCAACTCTTTCTTTTCTTTTTCAAGATTAGAAAAAGTTGATTTTTGTTTAGAAAGTTGGTTGGTTAATTCAGAAATTTCTTTGTTTAAAGATTTGATTTGCACATTCAAATTAACATCTAGAGTGTCAAATTTGATTTGCAAATGTTTTTCTCTTAACTCAGAATCTCTTAAACTAACCTCAAGTTCTGACTGTCGTTTGTTATGAAAATCAAAAGCTCTTGCATTATCCTTATAACTCTCAAGCTCAGTGGTCAATTTTTCATTCGCGGCCTTAACATCGCGATTGATCTTTTTGACCTTTTCAATTTCAATACTACAATTTTGCAATAATGATTCAAACAAAGCACATGTTTCCTCAGCATTCTCAGTATGCTATGACTCGAAGTCTCCATTAGAATCCATGTCTGGAGTTACCAAATTAGTATTGCTACAACTTAGTTCGTCCATATGTATCGTAAGTGAAATTAGGAGTTCCAGGATGCTGTTCATTTTGAGGTGACATATCAAACATTTCATTATTGTGACATGTAGCATATGGTTGTACCTCAGAAACCGCATTGGTGTCAAAAGCAGGAGGTGCTTCAGAATCCGTGTCGTACTTAGCCTCCTGGAGATTTGCCATGAAAATGCAGTTTGCATCGATGTCCTTGAGATCTTCTGCATCATCCATAAGAGCCATGAAGTCATTCTCTTCAGCACTCAACTGTAACCCAGCCGTTTCCTTCTGTGCCAACAATAATGCTTTCTGCAAGTAAGTTGGACCTGTAACACCCCAACCCGACAAGGGTCAAGATGTCACAACAATGGTGACATATCAGAAACATACACAAGCATACATCTTCAATAATACAAAGGAAGTACAAAGGTTACAAGTGAAATACTGAAATTACAAGGTTACAATGCGACTACAAATTCTAACAATATAAAAACTTCTAATCATCTCTAAGCCAAAATAACTATCAAAGTCTTCTAAGTCCAAAAGTCTCTTCACTCATACCCAAAACTCGTCGTCCTGCTTATTACCTGCCGCACACGAAAAGAAAACGTGCGGCTGAGCTTAAGAAGCTCAGTGAACAGATACATATAACAAAGCAAAGAATAACGCAACAGAAATATAATATAGGCAATGGGAATGTCATAAGGTATAAACGAAATACATGGATAATAAGAGAAGAATAGGATAGTCATCCACCACGAGCCCAGAAACTCAAAGTCATAATCTCAACATCATAATCTCACAATCAGAGGGGATACCTCTTAGGCAACCAGATAATATGAGGGGTGTCCTCATGTATCATAATAGTGGAGTGATCAGCTCCCAGAAAATGTGAAAGGCGTGTATTGCACACAAGCACCAGTCACCTCAAAGTCATACTCAAAGTCATAGTTAAATCCACTAAACAAACAAATCTAGGATTGCAATCCATACGCCCCCATACTCAAAGTCAATCTCAAAGTCAAGTAGCCATGGCAGATAATATAAAAGGGACGGTGTGAGAAATCACTCCCCCACACGGGAGTCATGCCAGTGGTGCATCACAGACATGGCCAGGTTACCTTCCTGGCTAGGAAAATCACAAAATGGCTCGGGTATCAAACTAAGAGTCAGGTCTCAAAGTCAAAAGGTCATATATCCACAGGTGCATCTCAAAGTCATATCAAAAGGAATATCAAAGGTTCACTCAAAGGGAACATAGCAATGGCTTGGGAAATCTTAACTGAATCATAACTCAAAATCAATGTATGGAATATAAGAACCCTTACTGAAAAAGGGCAGAGTATCTGTACCTTATGCGAATCAACCAAATCAAAATAAGAAAGCACCGGAAATAGGGAATCACTCCTTCTTCAGCGAATCTACATGAATTAATGATCGTCTTATTACTTAACGCTCATTTTAAATCAGATTACTCATTTTAGTTTTCTTTCCAGTTTTAGTAACTTTCCAAATTAAGTAACTTTCCATTTTTAGTAACTTGCCGTTTTTTTTCAGTAAGTTTCCCGAATTAGTAATTTAATACTTTAAGGTTATAAATGACAATTATAGTAGTTTAGGGTTAATAGTGTCAATATTACAAAGTATAAGGTCTAATAGATCATAATTCAAAGCATAGGGTTTATATTGTAAATATATCAAAGTGTAGGGTTGATATGGTAATTAAATGTCATTTTATTAACAAGACTTTATTTCACATGACATGTAGCATATAGACTACGTATCTTTAATCTTTATAAATTTCCGATTCGTTTTCGAGACAAAATAAATCCAAACATGCATGCACCTTTCTCTTGTTATTAGCTCAGATAGAATTAGATCCCAAAACAGGTTTAGGTCGATTAAAAGACGAATCGAATCACACATGATACATTAGTCGAATACAAACATGTAGATCGATCAAATAGATTTATGGTTTTCAAAATCATTATTTTATGTGACTTTCATGCGGTTTCTTATTCTGATTTCATGTAACATTTGTATCATTTCCTGTGAGATATCTTTTATCATTTCATGTGAGATTCTATGTGACATTAAACGTATACATGCATGCACTCTAACTGATTCGTATAGCTTATTATATGACAGGTTCATAAGCGTATAATGAGAGCAAGAAAACGAAGGAAAAAGAGTTAGGTAAATATGAGATACCCTCTTGTGAGATCGGTTAAAAAGAACAAGTGACTACGACCAGCACCAATACTGAATCAACCCAAATCAGTCCTCCTCGAACTCAAACAGTACCACAATCCAAACTACACCTCGAACCCGAATATACCACGATCAACAGCATCCTTTTCATATCCTCCTGTACCACTTTCGCACCCACCATTCCAACGTAAACAATCACGAAAACCACACCTGAATGAGACTCGATATACAATCACGATACACCCTTTTCGAATAACACCACCCGCGATTACATTAACCCTTCAAGAGCCACCAAGGCTGCCACGAACAGAACTCCAGCTGCTGCACATGACTACCTGTTAGCCTCTTCTGAACCAGGAACCACACGATCAGACCCAACTCTCCCACCATCTTTTACCTAGTTTCTTTCGTACAAACTGATTTCTTGGGGAAGAAATATATGGCTGCCGTCACTTTTATTTTTAGGGTTTAGAGTGAATTTTGAAATTGTATTCGGTTTACTAATGAGATGAGAAGGAGAGATATATGGGGAAAATGGGCCGAGCAAAATGGAAGACCAAGAATAAATCAGATTTTTAAAATTCAAATGTATAATACTTTTATTTTATAGGTTAATTCTTGTGTACAAATTTTAATCTATTCGGCCCAAATGGAAATAAATTAACGTGTGATAAGTCTTAGATTAGGCACATATGTTGTGAGTTGATTTTATATTACCCATATCTTATAGATCATATACTTTGTAGTTTTTGAAACTTAGGTTTAGTTCACAATAGTTAGGAAAATTTTAAATTATATGGAAATTTAGGAGAACGGATTTTTGGGTTTTACAGGACCCCTCTTTTTCGGCATGTCTAGACAGTTCCTAGCCATATGACCGATACCCTGATAGTTGAAGCACTTCATCACATTACCCTAATTCATATTCCCAGCTCCCTGAGCAGCAACATTCCCAAACTGATTCCCAGCATTCTGACCCCTTTGATTACCAACAGCTGTACCCATCTGATTCCCTACATACTGACCCATCTGATATCGTGGAGCATATCCCTGCTAATTCCCATATCCCCCAACCATCTGTCCCTGCTGTCCCATGTTGAAACTCGGCTGTGCAATTTTCTTGTTGCGAGTGTTCGATGAGATTCGTTGATTGTTGTTGGTGGGTGTGGAGTAGCGTCCTTGGAATGCTTTTGTTAGGTAAGCAAAAGCTTGAGTCAAAGCAGCAGTTGACTCATCTTGATCTGGGTGTTGCGGATATTGATGTTGTGGGATTACTTGTTGTTGTTGTGGGTATAACGGTGTTTGAGGATTGTATTGTTGTTGCATGAAGTGTTGGGATGAAGATGAAGAGGGTTGTGTATTTACTGTTGCAGGTGTAGGTGTTTGGACAATGAGTACAAGAGGATCATGTTGTTTTGCTGGCTTCTCTTTTCTGACTTCATTTGCCTCTTCTTGGTTTTGTTTTAGAAAGTCATAGAGTTGATCATAGTTCACCTCGTGAAGGTTCTTTGTTTGGTTGACAATAGTGACATATCGTCCCCATTCCTCTGGAAGGTTGTTGATGAACTTGATGTTTTGAACAATTTGAGCAGGTGCCAACTTGTTTCTGATCAACTCATTCATTAGAGTACAAAACCGTGTTCAGCTGGAGTGGATGTGAACTTCTCCCATTCAGTTAGAAACTTGTTTTCAATGTCTTGTTTACCAATTTCAGTGCCATGACAAAGCCGTCTAACTCGTTCCCACATATCATAGGCAGTTTCACAACTATCTACAGCACAAAATATTTGTTGTGGTAAACCGAGTTGGATTAAGTGCATTGCCAAGTCATCCGCTTCTATTTGCTTCCAATCTTCTGGTGTATATTCTGATTCCTCCTGAACCCGGTAGGTTGCTTCAACGGGAGGTGTTGCATCTGGATTTCCAGCTGTTACTAGAATCTGACGAGGCTTCTCAATGGATTTAATCAAGAGTCTACCTTGACCTTGAGGCTTGGTTCTCATATATCGAAGCATACGACTCGTCCATGGAAGATAACCACCTTTTTCAAACATTGGAGGACGGTTTTCAGCACCGGCGGCATGAATGACTTGTTGTGTAGTCATCTTTGAAATTTTGTATGATAAAGTGGATTGAGGATCGTTTCAACAAAATAGGAGATGTTGTTGTGAAGTCTTGGTTTGTTGTTGATGATTGTTGAAGTTGTAAGTTAGATAAACGAAACAAATTAAATAAAGTTACGAAATTTGATTAGAGTATAATTAAGATAAAGTCAAAAGTTCACAAATTCGACAAAAGTTATGTAAATTAGAATTTAGATAAAAATGACAATTTCTATAGAAATTTCAATTCGACCAAAATTTATGCAAATTATGGCAAAATGTCAATTTAGATAGAAATATATCCAATTTATATAAATTGGTAATTTATATAAAAATCTAACACTCTTATACAAGAGGGTAGATATTCGTTTGTCGAAGTATTTTACACACTTATACAAGCGCGAAAATACCGAGTTCACTTTTGGTGTTGACGAAATTACGTTCGAATCAAATTCTTAAAAGTTATTTAACTTGGAAATCGTTTAAACCAAGTACGAGGGCCAAAACTGTCAATTCTGAAACTTCCCAAAAGCTGCTGGAAAAGACAAGGACAGAATCTGCGAAAACTGAAAACTGCTTCTTTGTCCGAGATATGATTTGCGATACTTTGTCCGATATCGGAATTGGAAGAAGATCTCGGATAAGACTGAGCTGGTTTGGTTTGCGATAACGTTCTCAGACCTGAATTGCAATAGAATTCATGAATTGCGATAAGATCCTGTTTCTGAATTGCGATAGCTTCCAGTCTTTGAATTGCGATAAAGCAGTCAAATTTCAATTTCGATACTTATCGCAATCTTTACAATATTGCGATAATTTTGGCGAATTGCGATAGACAACAGACAGTACTGAATTGCGATAAAAGGCAGTTCACCAACTCCTTGTCCATTAGTCACTTGCCCACTGACTTTTAAGACTTTTCCACTGCCAACTTTCACCAACTTACCAATTCTTACCAACTATTGTCAACTCAAATCAATAATTCAAGAACAAAGATTATACGCATCACAAAAAAATCAAATATCTAAAAACAAATCGTATACACCTTTCTTGGATTTGTGTCGATCTAAAACTTAGAACACCACAAGAATCCAACCTTGAAATACTAGATTCGAGTGAAAGATACTCACAAAATAATAAACTAAGTCGATATAACACAAACAAACACAACCTTTTGATCTTGATTTTGCGTATGATTCAAGGATAAAAAACAAAAAATGTAACTTTTCTACTTAAAGAAAAATAACAGTGGGTGTTTTAGTCTTGATGATCAAACAAAAAATACCTCCTACCTTGAAGCCTTGCTCGTTGATACCACTTGTAAGGATCGAACTCCCTTTTCTTTATCACACAAACACACGACACACTATGATGACACTCACAAGATCTATGTATAGAACAAGAAAAGTAGTATGTGGATCGTATGGAATAACTTGGGTCGAATGTTTATTAGCTTTGAAGATAAGGAAATAAACAAAGACAATGAAGAACACACACACAGACTCTCTTAGACACACAATGACACACACTTGATAGAATGAGTTTGTGTGTGTGTATATGTAGCGACACAGCCACACCAAGTGGATTGGTGGGCTTTTCTTTGGGCTTGGTGTGGGCTAATGTTAGCACTACACTTATACATTTAAGATACTAACACATCTAATGCCATTAGCCTACTAACTATACTAATTAATACATTTGACACTAAAGTTCTAAATAAACAAATGACCATCACTTCACAATTAATAAATTACTACCTCCGTCCCATATTAAGTATCCATAATGGAATCTTGGGATGTCCCAAATTAAGTGTCCAGGGAATATTTTCAACCAATGAGAAGAGACTTTAGTGGGTAATAGTGATATTTGATTGGTGGAGAGTGTAGTTAGTGGAATTTCCTAAAACTTTGTTCATTTGGAAAGTGGACACTTAATATGGGACGGAGGGAGTAATTGCTAACAATAGGGTCGGTCCACTTGTGTCGGCCCATTAGCCCGTCTAGCATTAGGGCATCTTCTCTTTATTTTGTGTATTTATATGTTGCTTGCACAAAATTTTCATTCATTAAGTTATATAAATGTTTGTTCACTATTCAATTTCTACATGTTCTCAGAGTCACAGGTTATCCTAATCTCGAGTTACCTACAACAACAAAATATGAACAACAAAAACTGCATCAAGTTCGAATGACTGCTGCGACTTGTACACATAATTAGTCCTACTCATGCTAAAGTTAAAAACAAGCATATAGATTGCGCGCAACACGGTGATGATCTATATATGCTCCATAATAAACTAATGTTACACACAACACATGCTAAAGTGAAAAACAACAGCGAATATGTCCAGTAAATAATTACTTTGCTTGTAGGTCTATACAAGAAGCGAGACCACATTGATTTCCCATAGAAGCGTTGCTAACGTCACACAAGCCAATACACTCAAAATCGTCTTCAGTTCGACTACAGCCAAAGTAGATGTCGCGGTTATTACTCTGGTGTATGTAGTAGCGCGCAACATGCTTTTAGTTTGTGATGTAGCCATTTGCAATAAGTCGAAACGAATAGTTTTATCCACAAAAAAAGTGCAATGATAATATAAAGGTAAAAGATCATTTGAGGACAAAACATTGCTTACATACAAAGGGACCAATCCCTACCTTCCATTCATTTTGATCTAAAGGTTGAGATTAAACTTATCATTTACACTACAGGGGTATTTTTGTCCATATATAATCTATATTTTTCATAACAACTCATTCAAAACACACACAAAACTGTGTGTGTTTACCTCACCTCTCTCCTCTCCATTATACCGATTTCCTTCATCAACCATCATCAGGTAACCCTAATTTTTTTCAGTCAATTCATTAATCGATCATCTACTTTATGATTACGCTAACATCAAGTTGATGTGCATCAAGTTGATGTGGCGTCGGCTGCTGCTAAGCCACAGAAGACGCCTTTGGCTTTGCCGAAGACGTCGGCTGCGGCTAAGCCACAGAAGACGCCTTCAGCTTTGTTTTTATATCGAACTAGATGCTTCAAATATTGTATATATGTTGTTGTAATGATGTAGAATTGGAATACTAGGGAGTAAAATTCGTGATAGCATTTCGATTCGAATCTGGTGTGTAATTAGAGATGTATGTGAACGATATGATGAATCTGTGAAGTGGTGTTGTTTTTAGTTGACGAGTTGTAATATAGCTCACTGATTTTACCTTTATATATGCTGCTATGCAAAAGTGATGATAAATTGGGTTAAACTAGTGTTGTATGTGAATAAAATGGTTTAGCTAAGTATTTAACTGAATCTGTTATGATGTGCAGTAGTAAGTGAAGTAGAATGTCGATGGCAGATGAGCGTTTGTACCTAATAGCGGTATTGATAGACGAGCTGAAGAATGATGATATTCAGTTGAGGTTAAATTCTATTAGAAGATTGTCTACGATTGCCCGTGCTTTAGGGGAGGAGAGGACTAGGAAGGAGTTGATTCCTTTTTTGAGTGAAAATAATGATGACGATGACGAGGTACTTCTTGCGATGGCGGAGGAATTAGGTGTGTTTATTCCTTATGTTGGAGGAGTTGAGCATGCAAATGTGTTGTTACCACCACTTGATATGCTGTGTACGGTTGAAGAAACGTGTGTGAGGGATAAAGTTGTGGAGTCGCTGTGTAGGATCGGGTCACAGATGAGAGAGTCTGATTTGGTTGATTGGTTTGTACCTCTGGTTAAGGTTGGTTCATTTCACTGTAATTTATAGCAGTTTTGATACTTACTGTTTTGGTTTAATTTTGGAGACATGACATGCTTTCGGTTTATGGTTGTAGAGGCTGGGAAAATTAACTGATATGCAATCTGCTTATCTAACCACTAGGCTAAAGTTTTTTTGGCCTACTGATGTTATTATATGGCCATGATAGTAAACACCGTGCAGCTGCAGCTATAATGTATTTAAGAAATTAGTACTAAGGTCATGTTTTGCTTATCTAACCACTTGTAAAGTTAGGAAAGTATGGAAACTTACTGAGAGTGATATCACTGGTGATAGCACCTGTGATATCACTGGTGATAGCACCTGTGATATCACTGGTGATAGCACCTATATGAATACAAGTGTGTTTGGCTAGTTCTAAGTAAATGCCATTCCATTGCATCTCTTGATTCTACAGAACTGAACATGTTCTTTTATGTTCTTCCTTTTGACACTATTAAGTTACAAATTGCAGGATCAGTGGTAAGATTTTGCAGTTGGAGACAATCACACAATCAGAAGCCATAAGGAGGCGATATCGCTACTTGAGCCATTTTTCTTTGACGACAACATTTCAGGTATGTTGCCAGAAATTAATCAGAAACCATCTGCTGTGAAACTAGAAGGTAGATGACTCGAAGCATCTGCTATATGCTACAAATGTCATTCCTCTGTGACGCTTATGTCTTATTGGTGGTGTTAATTGTTTATAGCTTTGTGAAATCGATCTCTCTGGAATATTGCCTCCCAGCTCACTTTCTCCATTTGGGAATGAGTTGAAAAATATTGCACCAGCTTTGTGAAAGCAGAGGACGCGTGTTGCCAGAAAGTTGAGCGTATAGATTCGTTCCATTGATTTATTGTTATGCACACAATAGTGGGAGTGGGTCACTTTTTGTTAAGCTCATGTCATTGAAGGAACATAACTTTGAATTCGTTGGTATAATTACTGTTTTATAATTGTCATACTTTTATAATTGAAGGAGCAAGAGGAGAAAGCCAAGGCAGAAGCTGCTGCTGTAAGTTATGTATATCGGTTTTAGAAAATGACGGCCCAAAAAAGTCTACTTGATTAATGAAAGATCCTGAAAAGCTACTTCAGGTGCGACTATCAGCTGCAGATGTATATCGGTTTTAGATAAGCTGGTGCTAGTATTCCCACATTTTGCTGATGATTATTTCCTATGGTCCATTGTTGGTACCTGTCATAGTCATCCTACAGGCCAAATCATGTCTCATACCTTCAAATTTGGTATTACTTCTATCTTTTTATGATTTCATTCTGTATGCAAATAATTTTGAACTTTTTTGTCTACTTTTTTCTTCATATAGATCATCTGATGATGGATCGTGTAGGATTTGGGATGCTAGACACTCTCAGTTCAGTCCACGAATATACATCCCTAAGCCTCCTGAACCTCAAGCAGGTTAGTTATAGATGCTATGTAGGCTCATTACAACTCATCTTTTTATTACTTATGACTTACCTAGGAGTAAATTTTTAACGATAGGGAAAAGCAATGGACCATCATCATCAAGCTTTGTTCCACAAAGTCATCAGATATTTTGCTCTGCCTTCAACTCTAGTGGAACTGTTTTTGTCACAGGAAGCTCGGACACTCTTGCAAGGGTATACTCTTAAAAATGTCATTTGATTTGCATTGATCATGAGTTTATATTATACTTCTATCATGTTTGTCATCGCATTTATTATTATTCCATTTATGCACGTTCCATCTTCAATGCGTAACTAGGACTCCCTAAGGACCAAACACATTTCCTCAAATGTTTAAAAGCTTAAAGAGAGTGAAAATATACGATTGGGAGACTAATAAACTTTGACTAGTGACAGAACTTTATAGGAAGGGTATATGCAAAGTTAGCTATGTTTCTGACCTCTGAACTTGTGAAATTGAAACATAATTAACGCATAACACTTTCTTTTGTTGTCTATGCAAATGCAACCATGATATATGGCTAACGGTGCTGTTTCTTCGCCCCATTTTGCAGCGGGTTTACATGACGAGAGCCTCTGCTTACAGAGATGCATTGAAGAGCTTTATAGTTGGTTACCAAGAAGGAATACCAGAAGTTACAAAGAAAAAAGAGTCAGGGTAGTGGTCTTAGTCCTGAAAATGTTGCGTACTGTGGAATATGAGCTTCCAGCTTCGAATAGAGTGAGGGAGGAGGGGGGCTTCGAGGTGTGTGAGCGATATCTGAATGTTTCTAAGCTTTAGGATACTCCCAAACATGATTAAGGTGTCTAATTTCTAATCTTGCATGTTTTAAACACAGATGAGATGGGTTTGGGGAAAACAATTGAGCTTCTTGCTTGTGTGTTTGCACACAGAAAGTTGGATGATGGCAACAAGATGATGCAAATGATCGGGGAAAACACACCTAAAATCAAAAGAGTGAAAAGAGAACGTGTTGAATGTGTTTGTGGGGCTCTAAGCGAAAGCAGTAGGTATAGAGGTTTGTGGGTACAATGTGATGTCTGTGATGCTTGGCAGCATGCAGATTGTGTAGGGTTTTTAGACAAAGGAAGAAGCTCTGACACAGAAAATGATTACGAGTCAGAAGGAGACAACAATAGTGTAAATGGTGATACAAGAAAAAAAAATCACAATGACTCCGAAGTAGATTTTTCTGACGAGGTTCATATTTGCCAACTTTGCTCAGAACTGATTCAAGCAACGACTTCCCCGGTTGCTACTGGTGCAAAATTTAGCATTTGATTGTTTTTAGGCGTGGTAAAACTAGTTCTTGATCAAAGACTAGTTTGTGTGATGTTACTTTTATTATTATTTGTTAGCAAACTGAGTAAGAGGTTGGTTGTTTCATTTGAGAAATTGTGTGTCTGATGCGTGGTTTTGCGACCTTACAACAGGTTTTACCTCTCGAGGGATCTCAAGAGGCTTGCAATCCCCACCAGGCAGTGTACCTGACTGATGTAGTATAGTGTAGTGGCAAGTACCGGGGGATTGATCGTTCTCTAGGGGAATAGTGTCGCTAGGATTGAAAAACTACTCTAATAGGTCTAAGGGTGAGGGAAGATTCTTTTTGTATTTTTATACTTTATTTAAAGCAAGTAAAATCTCGGGTTTGTAGGAGTGGGCGGAATTAGTTGCTAGTCAACTAACCCAAATAGCTACAAATGCAAATAAAATAAAATAACTGAAAATGAAAAGGTTGTGGAACTTATATGGGGAAAATGTGTTTACTTAGATTTCCTTACTCCCTAACTATCTTTTACCGGTTGATTAGTGTGTATTAATTGCGTGGATGACGGGTGTATTCCTTAATACCAATCGTGGGGTAGCGTACGTACTTCCCCAACTCTACAAGATCCTACTTCACTCCTATGTCGAGCCGTCTAAGAAGCTCCTAACATGGAATCACTAGAATTCGCTCATGCATTGAATACAACCAAATAAACCTAGTACGCATTGGTTCATGTTTCTTAAGACGTTCAAGCAAATTACCGTATAGGAGGTTAGCCAGTTTTTCTTAAGCCTAACATCGATAAACAATCATCCAATACAATTAATAACACACCAACAACTAATAATCAATAGTTAGGTTTCATTAGATCTAAGCAAACACAAGATAAATCTAGCCTAGCATGTTAATTAAAAGACAAGAACAAGATATAATCAAACAACACATAGACATATTGATTGATTAAGTGATTACTTATCTTCAATTAAACATGGGAGATCCAAGGGTATAAAACCCTTAAAAATGGCAGAAAATTCGTCTTAGGGTTTCTCCTCACAAAGTTGCACACTATGAATAAAAATTGCAAAACTATATATAGAGTTTAGTGGCTGACGGCGTCACGTTGTAGGAGGTGACGCTGTCACCTCTCCGTGGCTAGGGTTCCCGGATGGTCTTCCTGACGCCATCCCTCTTAAATCCTCCAAAATCCTCTCTGGCCCGTCAAGGTCTGACGCCGTCAGAATTGTGCTTGACGCCGTCTCTCTTTAACTTAAACCGTGATGGCCTTGATCACCTTAAAGGGTGACGCCGTCAGACTTTCCATTGTAAAACTCTCTGGCGCGTCACGTGTATTTTGTCATATCCACCTCTTTTGCCAAGCCGTGACGCCGTCAGGAGCAATCCTTGACGCCGTCAAGTGTACTTTTCCAGCAGCTTTGGAGACTTTGTCGTTTTCTTCACTTTTATGCTCCAAAAACGTCCAAAATGCTTCCTTTTCCAAAATTCTTCTCCAAAGTACCTAAAATGACAAAAGGAACGATTTAGGGCAATATTTGATCAAATAAATACGATTTAGGGCTTAAATGACCCCCTAAAAGCGGTACACTTTTCGCTTCATCAAATACCCTTACACTTGAGATTTGCTTGTCCTCAAGCAAATGCGCTTTTATTCTAATCAAAATACAAGTTAGGGGTCATTTAATGCTAATATAAAAGTAATTACAACAAATAGTCGTTCCAATTTAATCATAATAAGCACGGAGATTACAAACTAGCACCTCACAAGTAGTGTTTAGATACTCACATCTCTCAGGTGTCATCAAAGTATATCTCATAAATGAAAACGGATAATATCTCTCACTACCTGTCATAGCAAATAGATTACCATAGGCTTGGGAAAGGATCAAAAACCTCCTCCACTAGGCGTAAGCACCTAAGATAAACTATCAAAGAGGGCTTTTAAACGGGTTATAACGTTAGGTGTAGGGATATGATAAACACGGTTTTGTTGGATAAGGGATATTTTACTGGTGGCGAGTTAAAGATCTTGATCAATTACATGTACAATATGGCGTTGCTAAGCCAAGACTAGACTCGACTTAAGCTAAAAACAAAATAACAAAAACATAAAATAAACATAAAATGAAACGGGATGGTAGTCCGTATGTTTTTTCTACTTTTCTTTTTCTCATTTTTTTGTATTTTCCTTTATTTTTTTATTATTATTTTTTTTTCATACACTCTTGCCCTACCATCCAAAATAATACATCGTAGGGGCGTTGCATTCCCCTTACACTTGAACTTTTACATAACTTTACAAATAAGTATTCTAATGACTCGAATTAAGATAATCGAAACACTTGGAGTACTTTTTAAAATATTTAGCACATATGGGGGTAATAATGTTGTTCTTCCCCATTACTCCATTACACTAGTACTTTACCCATGAGTCCCAATCGTCCCAAAACAATATGTACAAGGATATGACTCGACTTAGCAACCATGTAATCAATTAGATAATTAACTAAGGGTTTAAACAAATGTTGTCACAATAATGCACTAAAAATGAGTGCATACAAGGTAGGCTAAGGCAATTTGGGTGTACATTTAAGTGGGGTGTAACAAATTCTTCCTTTAAGTAAAATGCTTAAAGTTAGAAATGAAAAGATAGGCTATGAGGGGTGTACTAGGGGTATCGTGTACTAAAAATGAGTACAACGCAAAGGGTGTGGGAGAATTACTTGACCAATGTAGCCAATGTAATTATAACAAAAACACAGGTGTAAAACAATGGGTTAATCCTAATGCCTCTTATCATGTAGTAAATCTAACTACACGAATGTAGTCTCACTTGTGGCCTCGGAATGGTCCTAACGCAAGTTCTAGAATCTAAGTGCTACCGGTACACACATCATAGCATAAATGCTTTTCCTACCAATTCTAGGGGCGAACCTCACATATTTGGGGGTGGAAAATTTTTTAGTGGTACGGATTTGTGCTAGTCATATAACTCCTATCCATGAGACGCTCATTAAGATCAAAGTTTCACTCCTATATGTTGTAAAAAATGTTAAATTTGGCACTAAAATTGCCTTAACAGGTATTTATCTCAGTTTTATTACACATCTACCATCAAACAAACAAAAAAATCAAGTGCAATAGCATTCTCTAAAGTATCGTACTTTACCCCCCCCCCTTACACTTAAGATGAACATTGTCCCCAATGTTCAAATAAGAAGATGTAAAAGTAAATAAGGTAAAAGAATGAAATCAAATACTCCCCTGATTCGTTTGGTGGATAAAGAGGTAACATGGTTAGATCTTCTTCCAAGAGAATGTAGAAGCTCCAAGACTAAAGCATCGCCAAAAGCTTGATTCCACATACATCTCCTTGTCCAAAATAACCTGTTAAACCTGAGAAAACAAACACGAAAACCTGCATAACATCAGCGGGATAAATCTATATAAGGATATAATGCTTGTGGAATGATTATTTTGCAGATTCCTGGAGTTTATAAGTTAGAGATTTAATAAAAACTTTTTATGAAAACAAAACTTTCAAAAATTTCAGAAAATTAAAACCTGACGCCGTCAGGTTGTAATGCCTGACGCCGTCAGAAATGATCTGACATAATTCTCATGTTAAGTTTCCGGAAAATTTCTGGAAAAACCTATACCTTACTTCCTGGAATTCCTGCAAAACATCATTATGACTCGATACACGCATTTGACTCAAACAATTACTAATATGTATGTTAATTTAATATTGTTATGATTCATGTTCATTTGTTCTAATAAACCGATTTGGATTTCCCTTACACTTATCTTTTGCAAAATACCTTTATATGTAGTTAAGACGAAGTTAAAAACAAGATAAAGCATTTTCACAATTTACTTTGAAACATGAATCAATAAAAATAAAAATTAAACACACATACGGAAACAAATAAAATCAAACAAACAAATAAATAAACACACAAAGCAAATAAAGCTTGGGTTGCCTCCCAAGAAGCGCTTTTCTTTATTAACGAGTCTTGTAGCTAGACTCAAAGTCAGGCTTATCTAGTGTCGCTTATGCTCACGTACCCGAGTGTGAGCCATCTAATTGTTGCCTCATCTTTCTTGTACTCATCATTCAGCTCCATACATCCATGATAATATCTCTTATTTTTCTCATGTGGATATTTGAGCCCCTATCTTTTATCATTCTCACATAACAAGTTAATAGGCACAAGTCTATTGCAAGATTCAATGGAGAAGTTCTTAAACCTAGGGTGTGATCGGGGCATTTGGTAAACAAAATCTTCATCCCCATCCGAGAATGTAATTAACCCGTCCACAAGTTTTTCGTCAAGGTTGGTCAACCTTTTGAAGGGTTCTCCAAAAATGACTTGGGTTAATTTGTTATCAATAAATTCTCCTAAGTTCTCCATAACCATAAAATCCACCAAATACACAAAACTTCCTAAGAATACGTGTAGTGGCTTAATCCTAGCAACAATGTTATCTCCTTGATATTCTAGCTCATCTACCATGATTTTATTATAATTAGCGCGAGAGATAATGTTCATAGGCAAAGATGAGTTAAGATAAGCATGAAAACTATGATAACCAATCTTACACGGAAATTGCATGTTAAAGAGGCTATCCTTTTCGATCTTAGTCCTAGGGTCAACATACTTAAAGGGATCAATTTCCTCTTTTCTCCATTCCTCGTTAACTACTTCTCCATTACCAGCATACTCATCGGAGTCTGAGTTGTAAAATGGACTAACTGCATAGTCATTCTCATGGTCAGACTCCTCCATCTCAGAATTGTTACCAAAGTGGTGGTCGGGTGAAAGGTTGTTGTTTTCTACGATGGGGGCGGGAACGGGTAGTTGGAAATTTGCACGGCGGAAAATACGAATAACAATTCAACCTAAACAATAACTATTCCCCGGCAGGTGGAAGGTGTCACAAACAAAAGTACAAAGAAATAAGATAGACTAAAGAAAACCTAGAAAAATAAAATAAAAATCTCACTAGAAAGGAATCTAGTGAGTAGACCTAATAAAATAAAAATTCAACCTAAACAATAACTATTCCCCGGCAGCGGCGCCAAAAACTTGATGCGTGGTTTTGCGACCTTACAATAGGTTTTACCTCTCGAGGGATCTCAAGAGGCTTGCAATCCCCACCAGGCAGTGTACCTGACCAATGTAGTATAGTGTAGTGGCAAGTACCGGGGGATTGATCGTTCTCTAGGGGAATAGTGTCGTTAGGATTGAAAAACTACTCTAATATGTCTAAGGGTGAGGGAAGATTCTTTTTGTATTTTTATATTTTATGTAAAGCAAGTAAAATCTCGGGTTTGAAGGAGTGGGCGGAATTAGTTGCTAGTCAACTAACCCAAATAGCTACAAATGCAAATAAAATAAAATAACTGAAAATGAAAAGGTTGTGGAACTTATATGGGGAGAAATGTGTTTACTTAGATTTCCTTACTCCCTAACTATCTTTTACCGGTTGATTAGTGTGTATTAATTGCGCGGATGACGGGTGTATTCTTTAATACCAATCGTGGGGTGGCGTACGTACTTCCCCAACTCTACAAGCTCCTACTTCACTCCTATGTCGAGCCGGCTAAGAAGCTCCTAACATGGGATCACTAGAATTCGCTCATGCATTAAATACAACCAAATAAACCTAGTACGCATTGGTTCATGTTTCTTAAGACGTTCAAGCAAATTACCGTATAGGAGGTTAGCCAGTTTTCTTAAGCCTAACATCGATAAACAATCATCCAATACAATTAATAACACACCAACAACTAATAATCAATAGTTAGGTTTCATTAGATCTAAGCAAACACAAGATAAATCTAGCCTAGCATCTTAATTAAAAGACAAGAACAAGATATAATCAAACAACACATAGACATATTGATTGATTAAGTGATTACTTATCTTCAATTAAACATGGGAGATCCAAGGGTATAAAACCCTTAAAAATGGCAGAAAATTCGTCTTAGGGTTTCTCCTCACAAAGTTGCACACTATGAATAAAAATTGCAAAACTATATATAGAGTTTAGTGGCTGACGGCGTCACGTTGTAGGAGGTGACGCCGTCACCTCGCCGTGGCTAGGGTTCCCGGATGGTCTTCCTGACGCCATCCCTCTTTAATCCTCCAAAATCCTCTCTGGCCCGTCAAGGTCTGACGCCGTAAGAATTGTGCTTGACGCCGTCTCTCTTTAACTTAAACCGTGATGGCCTTGATCACCTTAAAGGGTGACGCCGTCAGACTTTCCATTGTAAAACTCTCTGGCGCGTCACGTGTATTTTGTCATATCCACCTCTTTTGCCAAGCCGTAACGCCGTCAGGAGCAATCCTTGACGCCGTCAAGTGTACTTTTCCAGCAGCTTTGGAGACTTTGTCGTTTTCTTCACTTTTATGCTCCAAAAACGTCCAAAATGCTTCCTTTTCCAAAATTCTTCTCCAAAGTACCTAAAATGACAAAAGGAACGATTTAGGGCAATATTTGATCAAATAAATACGATTTAGGGCTTAAATGACCCCCTAAAAGCGGTACACTTTTCGCTTCATCAGTGTCACTTATTGTTACTCTTGGTATGTTTAGCTGTTTGTAAAGGAAAGTTGTTAATTTGGATCAGTATTTGTATCATTAGTATTTTTGTTTATTAGGATATTTTTCGGCTTGAACTTGCATTGTTTGTGTTCAATATTCTCATTTTAATCTCAAAATTTTCATTTCACCTGATAGTATCACTCCTTGTTTGTAGGTATCACAGGTGATACCTAATAAGTTATTTTGTATCACAGGTGATACCTAATAATTTATTTTGTATCACAGGTGATACCTCATAATGTAAGTAGGTAACTACAATTTACTCAAACTCTTTGTGCTGGTCACTAAGCCCAAATTATTTTTCTTTATTGGGCTACTGTAACAACAAGTATTTAACAAAAAAACTAAGCTTAAAAGTCTGTAACAATCTATTTTCAACAAGCAGTAGTACTAATCATGTAAGTGGCATCGCTAACGAAGATAACCAGCAGTACTAAGCTCCATTAAACAGCATTAAAACCAGCAGTACTAACCAATGTGTGATTTTGTATGTATCACAGGTGATACCTATTGAGGTATTTTGTATCACATGTGATACCTATTAAGTTATTGGGTATCACCTGTGATACAAAAAAACTTATTAGGTATCACTTGTGATAGTTAGACCGAAGGCTATAAACTAATTAAGCTTTTGAGACAAAATCAACCTGGTCAACAGCCACGGTTATAAGCGCCTAGAACTCTTCAGGAGGCTTTGCAATCTAGTCAACAACCGCGGTTGCAGCCTTGTTATAGTCCTTTTGGGAATTCGTAGGAACCCGTCTTCTTGTAATAACCAAATCGTAGAAGTCTACAAGATCTCACATTTTCTACAATGAGCTTTGTGTTGCTTCTGAGGAGTATCCCGTTCTTTGAGGAGTATCCCGTTCTTCTCTTTCCGAGGCACCACTTAATCCTAAGGCTAAGAGAGAAGATAAATCAAATCTTGTTTGAGACCTTCAATGTTCCTGATATGACATGTTTTATTACATGTGATATGACAGGTGCTATCACCAGTGATATCACATGTGGTATCACCAGTGATATCACAGGTGCTATCACATGTGCTATCACTATGTGATATCACCTGTGATATCACATGATATCACCTGTGATATCACATGATATCACCTGTGATATCACCGGTGATATCCCATGTCAAGAAGCTCAAACACCTGTAATATCACAGGTGATATCACATGATATCACCTGTGATATGATATCATGTGATATCACCTGTGATATCATAGGTGTTTGAGCTTCTTCACATGGGATATCACTGGTGATATCACATGGGCTATCACCTGTGATATTACATGAGAGAGATTCTAACACACTTTGAAGTACCTTAAGCGTGCACGTAACTACTGCTACTTCTCCACACCAGCTCCATGAACACTAGTCTCTCGAACAAACGTCAATAAATAAAGGTTTTTAAGGCTAAATTTTAGTGATGTCAATGAGTTTTTTTATACGATCGCTATAAGTAAAGCAAAAAAAACAATATGAAAGTTGGTTAATTAGTTAGTAACGTTTATCATTCATGATAATTTTCATTTGGTCATACAATCAGTCATTGATAAAGTATTTATATAAATCTATGGTTGTCTAAAAAAAACATACGATTACTCGTTTCACATTTTATGTTAAAATTAAAAGTGAACAACATAAATGCATTTCTAATAGAAATTTTGATATAAAGATTTATTCGTACCATTTTTTATCTTCATTCTTCACCTTCGGAACTACAAACAGAGTTGGCCCCTCCAAATCGGCTTGTAAAAGAAATACGTTAGCAAATAATAATTATTTATCAAACTATTGATCACTCGTTAAAATAATTTTACTTTCAAAGGCAATTATGTGTATTCGTACCTCTCTAGCTTTCACCAACATTTCATCTACTGTACAACCATTTGTTTCTGCAGTATTGACCCACCGGAGGTTGGGTGTATCATGGGTTCCATAACCCCATTTCTCCAATTTGTGACAAACCATGATCTCCACCTTCACCAGAGAAGGAAATTTGATTGAAGTATTTCCAGGGTACAAGCTTGTGAGATCGTCCAGTTCAAAGAGAGAAATTTCGGCAAGGCGATCGAACATGATATTTTTAGCTGGTACAAATATATCAATTTCACCTGTACTTGTTTCCTCATCCCCGTAAGAGATCACTTCCTTCAAACTTTATTTTTGTAATTTTTGATAGGTTTTAATTCAAAGCTCATTTGCTTCTTGCCACTAGTAAATCTCAATGTGCATATGTCAAAATTTTCAGATAAGCTGTTTATGCATAGAGAGAAACAAATAAGCAAGCTACACTCATCATGTCGTTAAAAATAGATACAAACATCCGCCTCTTTCATAGAGAGAAACAAATAAGCAAGCTACGCAAACTCTTGGTGCCGTTCACTAAGCCCAAATTATTTTTCTTTATTGGGCTAGTGTAACAACAAGTATTTAGCCAAAAAATAAGCTTAAAAGTCTGTAACAATCTATTTTCAACAAGCAGAAGTACTAATCATGTAAGTGGCAGCACTAACAAAGATAACCAGCAGTACTAAGCTCCATTGAACAGTATTAAAACCAACTAGCAGTACTAACCAATGTGTGATTTTGTATGTATCACAGGTGATACCTAATAAATTATTTTATATCACAGGTGATACCTAATAAGTTATTTTGTATAACTTGTGATATTCAGGATATCGCTTGTGATAATATCACTTGTGATATTCTGAATATCACATAATATCACTTGTGATATTCTAAATATCACAGAATATCACTTGTGATATTAAAAAAATCACAGAATATCACATGTGATATTCAGAAAATCACTTGTGATATTTAGAATATCACTTGTGATATTCTGAATATCAAAGAATACGAATGAAAACGAACAAAAAGACCCAGGGGCAGAGATGGTTGTGGTGAGTTAAACTGGTTGAGGATGGTAGAGGTCTGGGGTTCGAGCCTAGGCTCACTCTGGGCTTCCCAACTTCCCAGTTTTTGTTTTTGCAAAATTTTTTTTCATGAAACTTATTAATAAGCTAAAAATGAACAACTTTTGTGAAAACAAGATTTTTATAACTTGAGAATTAAGGTAGAAAAGGCAAAATAAACAAACAGTTAACATATTAGGTATCACCTGTGATACAGAATAACTTATTAGGTATCACATGTGATACAAAATAAGATATTAGGTATCACCTGTGATACATACCAAATATTAGGTATCACCTGTGATACAAAATGAGATATTAGGTATCACCTGTGATACAAAATAAGATATGTTATTTTGTATCACAGTTGATACAAAATAAGTTGTTATGTTGTTAAGATTGCTTTTAAGCACTTAAATCATTAATTTAGTATTTTTAATATTATTCTTAGTCCAAAACTGTTTTTAATTCATTAAAAATAAAATAAAAAGCAAATTTACACTACTAGGGGTAATTTTTTATTTTTAGGTTTTCTTAGGCTCGTTTAATTCCCGTAAGAACTCGTTTTTCAGTTTAATTTGCGTTTTTGCTTATTTGTGCTTTAATTACTTATTTTGTATCACAGGTGATACCTAATATGTTATTTTGTATCACCTATGATTTTGTATGTATCACAGGTGATACCTCATATTTTGTATCTACAAAAACAAGTAGCTAACTACAGTCTAACTATCACAAGTGATACCTAATATGTTATTTTGTATCACAGGTGATACCTAATAAGTTATTTTGTATCACTGGTGATACATAATAAATTATTTTGTATCACAGGTGATACCTCATAATGTAAGTAGGTAACAACAAGTATTTAGCAAAAAAAATAAACTTAAAAGTCTACACAATAAGCAACATGAAAATAGCTTATCAAATTCTTAATATTTTAATAAAAATATTACATAACATATTCAGTTTATAGCCTCCGGTCAAAGGTACAGACATCGCCATCGGTACAACTCAATCCAATCTCGAAGACTGATTATAATTCGGATAAAATCGCAAACAATTATCATTCCATTTCTTTTGCAAATCTTGAATCTTTTGTTAAGAAAATAAGCAATACCACTGCTGTTGCTGGTAATAGCTTCACACAACGATTCTTCACTGTCTTTAGCCTTGTCACCATCTACATGTCAACAAGAAAGAGCGTTTAAACCATATATCGAGTTAAAAAAAACATAATAGAGCAGAAAATGCGGGAAACCAGATAAGTTCACCAACCTGCTAATAAAAGAAAATAATTATGTGCTAGCCCTACTTCAAGCAATATTGTGGGATCCTAAACCTAAAACACTACACGCTAATAAAACAGCTAATTTCTACGTGTTGACTGTTGAATCATTCGTTAATTGTGTATTTAGCGTTCACACACCCCCCCCACACACACCCACGTTTCTACATTAACTTTAGCCAAAATATGAAAGATACCATACTACAAAGTCTTAAATGAAGAAAATGCATAGTTTCATTAAGCTAGCATAAATTCAATGGAATAGAATTGTCAAATCCAAATGATTAGAATGTTATCTACTGTCTAAAAAGTATGTGATCTGAAATCAAGCTAGCATAATTCACCGACTGAAACACACTCGCATTAGCATAATTCTGCATTGAAGAACCCAAAGCAGATCCAGAAACAGAAGCCGAATCAGACGGTTGATATTAAATAAAAAAGGGATGTCATAGTCAATAGAAAAAACTAATAGGA